>JAGTXV010000436.1:231765-331765 GCA_020226045.1 Muntiacus reevesi | reverse complement strand
TGGAGCCCATTTTATCATTTTTTTCTTTTATGACTCATGCTTTTGGTTGAAAATTGTTTAAATCTCAGATGACATTTTTCTTTCATTCTGCTATACCCTTTTTCTTTAATTACTGTGGTGCTTTGGAAATGAAATGATACAACAGGAAATTTGTCTCCTAAAGTAAAAGTTAATGTTGAATGTTAACGATGGCTTAAGAAGATCCGCACTTAGAACCACATGTAGTATGATTATTATAACTATATAAAAACATTCATCTTGAGGAATTTTTGCACAGGGAAGGAACAGAAATGGCTGGTGTGGCTCTTTAAGTCAGTGGTCCCCTAATCCTGGCTGTTACATCAGAATCACCTGGGTAGCTCTTTAAAAACAAAAATAACCCAGATTCTCTTTCTCTTAGATCCTGTGTGGGCCCTCGACTTTGTGTGTGTGTGTTAGTCACTCAGTTGTGTGCAACTCTGCGGCCCCATGAAAGTGTGGCCAGCCAGGCTCCTCTGTGTGCGTTGAGTTCTCCAGACGGGAATACTGGAGTGGGTTGCTATTTCCTTACGGGGATATTCCTGACCCAGGTCTCCTGCATTGCAGGTGGATTCTTTGCCATCTGAGCTACCAGAGAAGCTTTTTAAGATAGAGTGTATTTTTTACAGCAGTGTTTGATTCACACAAAATTGAGCAAAAGGTATAGAGATTTCATGTATGCCCACTGACACATGTACAGTCTCCCCTACCGCAAGCATCCCTGCCAGAGTGGTGTGATTGTTACAATATTGATGATTGTTACAATGTTGAACTTACACTGACATCATTATCACCTGCAGTCCATCATTTACATGATGTTTATTCTTGGTGGTGGTTCTTCTATACGTTTTGGCAACTGTGTAGTGAAATACCATTACAATAGCATACAGAATATTTTCACTGCCCTAAAAATCCTCTATACCCTGCATATTCATTTTTCCTTTCACCCTAAGCCCTGACAGCCACAGATCTTTTTCTCAGTCTCTTTAGTTATGCTTTTTCCAGAAGGTCATGTGGTTGGAATCATATCGTACGTAGCCTTTTCAGATTGACTTCTTTCACGTTGTAGTATGTACTTAAGGTTCCTCTGCATCTTTTTGCTTTTTTTCTCATGGGCTTGATAGCTCATTTCTTTCTAGTGCTGAGTGATACTTGATTGTCTGGATGTACAGCAGTTTGTTTGTTCACCTACTGAAGTTCAGTTTGTTTGCTTATGAGTTTTGTCAGTTACGAGTAAAGCTGCTGTAAACATTAGTGTGGGGGATTTTATGGCGACGTAAGTTGTCAACTCCTTTGGTATTTATTCTGGGGAGCATAATTTTCTGGATCCCATAGTAAGAATATGTCTAGTTTTGTAAGAAACTGCCACTGTCTTCCCAAGTGGCTGTATCATTTTGTATCCCTCCCAGTGATTGAGTGTTCCTCTTGCTCTGCATCCTCACCAAATTTGGTGTTGTCCTTATTCTGAATTTTGGCCATTCTGATAGATGTGTGGTGGCATCCCATTGTTATTTTAATTCAGACTGAACATCTTTTCATATGCCTGTTTGCTATCTGAATATCCTTTTGGTGAGGTGTCCTGGTCTTGCCAGTTTTAAAATTTATTGATGAGTTTTTTAAATTCTTTGTGTATTTTGGATAACAGTCCTTTATCAGGTGTATGTGTTTTGTAAGTATTTTCTTCCAGTCTGTCTTATCTTCTCATCCTCTTGATTGAAATCTCTTAGTCTCTGTAGGATTCTGTTTCTTTGCCAGGTTTATGAGCTAATGTTTTAAATTACTGTGTCTTGCTTTATCCGTTGCAAGGCTAGATGCTTTGCATGGTCATCGGTTTTCAGCTACTACTTTAGCCTCTTGTCACAGCTGGTACATCATCCTGGGCTCAGCTTCCGTGGTCTTGTTACTTGTTCTTCTTCGTCTCATTCTTCACATTCCAACTCTTCATCTGCATAATGTTCATGTAGATTTTTAAAGTAATGGATCTGGTTGCAGTATGATTGGCAGGACCCTTTGGTTCTGGTACCACCTTTATCTCAGGGTTCTTCTTCCCCTTTGCCTGTGGTAGTGCAAAAACTAATTATGGTTTTGGTAGGGTGTGAGATTAATAGTGTTATGTGTCCCATACTTTCTGTTTCAAGCTTTCTGTACTGTTAGGTTAATAATTTGTAAGATAAAGGTTAAATCTTTTGTCACTTTGTGTATTTTGCTTTATATGCCAGCTTAGTCTTGGAAAAGCCTGTTTTGATTTTTGTAAACATTAAATTTTCATCTCATTCCTACCATTTTATTGTATGTTTGGACAAATAATCTTTCACTTTGCTTGTATCAGTACAAAGATATTTTTCTGAAACAGTTTTAGAGGAACCATTTCTTGCTCATAGAGTGATCTGAATAAGAGATGATTGCAGCAAGTATATTTAAGGGCATTTACCTTTCATCTTTTAATCATGTCTGTGTGTGTGAGCATTCAAAAATAAATATAACAAAATTAACTCTTAGTAGCAACTTCCTTTCTACTAAGTAGAAATCACTATTACTGATTTGTCAGGATAATTTTTCGACGTATAATGCAAATAAAGCAATGTTATCATTTATGACACACTGTGCTGGTTGATTGCATTTTAATCTTGTTGAAGGGCAGTATCTTATACTTGCTGATATATTTTTAGTGTATAAATTAGTGATTTTTAGAAAACATGCCTTATTTTGTAGCTTTGAAATTTAATAGGTAGATTTTTCATTTATTCAGCTGATATACCAAGCACGTTTTTGCATTCCAAAATCAGCATGACTTTATAAATAGAGTTAACATATAACTTGAGTTTATAACAAAGGGAATATTTTCACTTAAATCCTTTCAAATGATTAATTTCTAGATTTTCTGGTGTTTAGAATGTATAATACAGTTTCTCTAGTATTGTCATAATTTTAATCTAATTGCTACTCAGAGTTTAGCGGGTCAGTGAAAGAATATGAAGCTTGATGAAGAATTTTGTAAATAGGTACATTTTCAACTTGCTGGGGTTTTTTGTTTGTTTAGCATATGGGAGCTTGCATATGATGCGTGGTAGACTTAATTACTTGAAATAGGTTTTACCACTTTGCATGAAAGTGTTTAACATAATACTGTCAACTGACATAGATGTTTATCACCTTTAATGTTGTCAACATATTTATGGAGTAATCTCTTGGTGATACATTTGAAGTCAAGTAGCTGAGTCTTGTGAACAAGAGTATATGATATACTTTTGAATTATGTGGTATAGACTAGTGGTTTTCATACTGTATGTTTGGTAGAATAGATTAATTGCCCCAACAGTAGAATCTCTCACTGTTTTCCCTCTACGTGTAAGAAAAAAACTAATTACAATTTTCTCAGCTTCAGCTTTCTCTACTATGTGTTGAGAATTGTGTGTGTGTGTGTGTGTGTGTGTAATCTTTGACACTTAGAATCACTTTATTCTAGTTCTAATACACAATGACATTTTATTTACATGTGTTTATAACTTGAGTTTTAGGTGTCAGAAAGCACTTGGACTTTAGATTCTTCCCAGCCTAAAAAAGTTAAACCACTGCTGTAGATTATCTATGGTGAAGAATGTTTAGAAATTAAAAAAAAAAAAAAGAAAAAAAAAAGAAAAGAAGAAGTCTCTTTAGGCTGGAGTTACTGAGAGTTGAAGTGGACCGTGGAAGATTGGTTGGATTTTAAAAATTGGCATTAATAGTTCCAAAGTGTCATAGGAACTTAGAGGACAGATGCAGTACTTCATGACAAAGCTAAAACCAGAGTCTAGATTCTGTTTCCTAGTCAAAGAATTTTTCCATTGAACTGATAACATAGCAGGAAGAAGTAATGGTCAGTAACCTTTACTGGAGAAGGTGTGAATATACTTGTGGACTGTGGGGAAAAAAAATTCCTGAATTCTTCTCAGAATTGCCTTTAAAGGGTATTTCAGATTGGAAGGAACTTTATGCAAAGGCAGATAGGGTGAAAGAACTTATTACCTTGTTGGAGGTGAATCATGGTATTGGAGGGTGGGGATGAAATAAAGGGTCTTTTATATTCCAGGCACTGTTCTAGATGTGGGAGGTACACACGGAGAAGAGAGAATCCCTGCTACCATGGAGCAATAATAAGCAGATAAATATGTAATATAGTGGTAATTAGTGACTAGTACTGTGAGGAAAAATAAAGTGTAGGGTGAAGAAGTAGAGGTATTGTTATTAAAACAGGATGGGCAGGGAAAACCTTTTTGTGGAGGTTAAACTTGCGCAAAGGAAAAGGAAATTTCCAACAATAACCCTTTGAAAAATATTCTCATACACTTTTCTTTCTGTCTTGTTCTGTTGGACCTGTATAATTCAAATGCTGGTGAGCTTCCTATTGTCCCCGAGGCCGCTGAGATTATCCCCAGTTCTTTTCGTGCTTTTTACTTTATTCTGCTCTTCAGAGGTTACTTCCACAGTTTCACATTCCAGCTCATTGATGTCTTCGTCTATTTCAGCTATGCTGTCGTTGATTCTTTCTAGAGTATTGTAATTTCAGTAATTGTGTCGCTTGTCACTGTATGTTTATTGTTTAATTCTTATTGGTCTTTGTTAATTGATCTTTGCATGTTCTCTATTTTGCTTACAAGGTTTCTGATCATCTTTACTATTATTTTTATTTATTTTTTTTCAGGTCGTTTGCCTATTTCCACTTCATTTATTTGAACTCCTGTGTTTATAGTTTGTTCCTCCATTTGTGGAGTACTTCTCTACATTTTCTTTCTTTCTTTCTTTTTTTTAAAAGTAAACTTTCTGTGTCTGAGTTCTCCTTTGCCTAGGCTTCAAGTTTGAATTCTTTCTTTCGTTTGGTTTCAGCTTCCTATAGGGTGGAATTTGTGCTGAATTTTTGCTTGTTTGTTTGTTTTTCCTCCTAAGGACTAGCTTAAATGAGTTATTAATCCTGTCTGCTGCTGATTGGGTTTGTATTTTTGTTTTTTTGTTGTTTATATGAGTCCTGCACAGGGTGCTACCACTGGTTGTTCTCGGGTGATGCTGGGTCTTGTATTCAAGTGGTTTAGTTTATGTAAGTTCTCTCTATTTAATACTCAGTAAGGTGAATTATCTGACCATATAGGGTTTTGGAATCAGTGCTCCCATTCCAGTGGCTCAGGGCTTGATCTCTGGTCAGAAATAAAGATTCCACCAGTGATTTGTTACGACATTATGTGAGATCAAACAAGTGTCCAAAAAGGAGAAACCAAAGATGAATCCCAGACAAAAGGCAGTTATAAGATAAGACACATAATAATTAAATAAAATGGAATAAACACATTTACTTACGCACCTATAAGCAAAGTCAGAACAGTTCAAAAAAATAAAGTACAGTAGATTGAGCTGGTAAAACTGTAAAACAAAAGTTATGTTAATATGTTAAGAAGAAAACTAATTAAAGCCAAACTGGAAAACAAACTAAAGCAAGGTGTTGAGTGGGTATAAAGCAATGAAGTAAAATTTTACATATGTTTAGAGGAAAGAAAAAAAAGTGAAGAAAGAAAATAATATAAAGGCAAAGTTATATAGCATTAGGTGAAGAAATTTTATATACATTGAAGATTAAATGCATGGGGCAAAGAGCTATAGAAAACAAATGAATCAATGTGAGAAAATATAGGTTTTTAAAAATTAAAATTTTAATAAATGAATGAAATAGAAAACAATGAAAACAATAGAAGAAGAAGATGAAAGAAAAGAGGAAAACTTTATAGTAACAATAAAAAATGTGACTGAATATATACATGTACATATTGACCCATAAGCAAAATCAAAACATTCCAACAAAAATAAAAGGAAAGAAAAAAATATATACACCGGTACAAAATTAACCAAATACAACACAGACTGGAAAACAAAGCTAAAGCAAAGGGCCAATTCAGGAATAAAGCAATGAAAATGAGCCTAACATACACATTGAGAGGAAAGGGAAGTAAAGAACGCAAGAATAGTTTTGCAAAGTTATATAGAGGCTGATAAGGAAGATTTATATACGTTAAAGATTAACTGCAAGGGGGAAAGAACAGTAGGAAAAGCAAATAAAGGAATAAATGTAGAAAATAATGATAGGGTTAAAAACTAAAATTTAAAGGGAGGCAGAGGAAGGCAAACTCGACAAAACTACAAAGGCCAACGTAGAGGAAGAGGTATATAACAACAACAACAACAAAAAAGAGTGACTGGGGAAAAAAAAAGCTCAAAAGTTTAATTAGATTCCATATTGCCAAAAAGGGTAACAACTACAACACAGGGGTGCGGTGGGGCCGGGGGAGAAGAAAGAAAGAAAGAAATTCTGAAAGATCTACAGAAGAAGTCAAAATATAAGAAAGAGAAATGTTTCTCTTGAGTGAATGCTGTCAGAGTCCTTTCCCTCACTGGGTGTCACAGTTCACCTCCCCTCCCTAGGATACCCTCCAACACTCTGCTGATCTCTGGATCTGCTGTGGAGGCAGCTCATTAGATTCCAATGTGGATCTGCTTCTGTGTGTTCTTGGCTCTAATGCCCACAGCTATCAGAACCAGTATGGTTCCTTTTGTGGGTGATATCAGTTACCTTTTATATATTGCATAGACACAGAGTCTGACTAGTTGATCATGTGGATTTAATCTGCAGCTTGTACAGCTGGTGGAAGGTTTTTGTCTATTCTTCCGTAGCCTCTTCCCACGGGTTTCAACTGTGATTTTATTTCCAACTCAGCATGCGGGTTGGCCATTAGGGTTTGCTTCTGGGGCTGACCTGGAGGACTTGTGTTTGTCCCATTAGGGCTAGGTATGGAGGTGGTGCAGCTGCTTGAGTCGCAGGGATCCTGGCAGCACCAGCTTCTCAGGGGGGAGTTATCAGTTAGGGCAGAAGGAAATAAAGTGCTCGAGAAAGTTATGGCAACCATTATTGATAAATATGCTCCAGTATTCTTGCCTGGAGACCACTCCCCCTTCTGAAAGAAAAAGCCTGACAGGGCACAGTCTACTGGGCCTAAAAGAGTGGGAAACTGCCCGAATGATCCTGAGTGCATAGACGCAAGATATGTGTTGCCCATGGGCAGCTTTGTCCTAGTGAGTATTGAGAATGAAGGTGGCATAGCTGATTGGCTTGAGGACACTCTGGTGGTTCCAAGTGTTGCAGGGACACGGACTGCCTCCTCCACAGGAATTGTGGCCCTATCAAGTCTTTCTTTGAGCCTCTTGTAGCTGGCGATCAGACGGCCTCTTTGACCAGTCATTTTTCTGGGATTCTGCCCACTCAGGCAAGTAGAGGGCTCCTTGCCTGGGTTCCTTCTCTGTTGCTCCATGTGGTTAGGTACATAGAGGGGCCTTCTGCCTGGGATACTATTCAGTAGATCTGTGCATCAGACACATAAAGGGACACCCTGGGTGGGGTCCTATCTGTAGTTTAGTGTGTCAGGCTGTTGATGTGCCAGCCTCTCTGTTGTTCAGTTGCCAATGCTGCTGTGTGGGGAGAAGGAATCTATAGTGATGCCTTCACCCCCTACACGTGACTCAACAGTATTTGCCTTGCTTCCATGGTTGCCAGGCTTTCCTACACAAGCATTTCCCACCACAGGCTCCTCCCTTACATCCCCTCTCTTTGTCTCTCCACAGTCAATATAGGCCCTCATCCTGTGATTCCTTCACAGTCCCCAAACTCCAGGTCCCAGGCATGGGTCCAGGGGACCCATTTTGTTGTCCAGGGTGTGTATGACTGTGGCAAGGACTGTCTGATTCTCATTCTATTTAGGCTGCCACAGTACAGCTGTTTCAGTGGCAGTCCTAAATGTTTCCTGTCTGATTCAGACAATTACTCTGATGTGGGGATTGGACCCTTGCTTCAGGTCCCCCATCCACCTTGAGCAGGTCGTGTCCTGCTAACACTCCTGGTTTCCCCCTAGTTCCTTCATCCTGATAAATTTCCATGATTCTATATCTTCTTGTCCTCTGGTCAGCTCCTCCTGTCCATTCTCAGCTGGTGTTCTTCATGCATGTCTGTGTCTGAAGGTTTATTCCTGACGTATCCATGGAGAGAGATACATTCCATGTTCACCTATTACTCCACTCTCTTGTTCTTTTAAACTTAAAAAGCTTTTGCTCACCAGAGAAACTATAAGGAAGGTGAAAAGGCACCCTTGTCGATAAAAGAAAACAATAACAAATGAAGCAACGGACAAATAATTAATCTCCAAAATGAGCAAGCAGTTCATGCAGCTCAACACCAGAAAAATAAATGACCATTAAAAAAATGGCCAAACAGACATTTCCCCAAAGAAGAAATATAGTTGGTTGACAGACACATGAGAAGATGCTCAACATCACTCATGAACAGAGAAATACAAATCAAAGCCACAATGTGGTGCCATTTAACACTGGTCAGAATGGCTGCCATCAAAAAATCTATAAGTAGTACATGCTGGAGAAGGTGTGCCGAAAAAGGGATCCTCTCACACTGTTGGTAGGACTGCAAGGTACTTTGGCCACTATGGAGAACAGTGTGGAGATCCCTTAAAACACTTGTAATAGGACTACTATATTACCCAGCAACCCCACATCTGGGCATACACACCAGGGAAAACAGAATTGAAAGAGAGATATGTACTCCAATGTTCAGTGGAAAAATATTTACAATATTCAGGAAGTGGAAGCACTCTAGATGTCCATCAGTTTGCAAATGAATAAGAAAGTTGTAGCAAATATACACAATGAATTGTTGCTCAGCTATGAAAAAGAACATATTAGAGTCAGTTCTAATGAGGTGGGTGAAATTGGAGCCTATTATACAGATTGAAGTAAACCAGAAACAGACGTGCGCATATAGTATATTAGCACATATATATGGAATTTGGAATGGGGTAAGGATGAGTCTTTATTCAAGAGAACAAAAGAGATACAGATGTAAGATTGTCTTTTGGACTATGAGGGAGAAGCTGAAGGTGGGACAATATGAGGGAACTGCATTTTAACATGTTTATTACCATTTGTCGAATAGATGACCTGTGCAAATTCATTACATGAAGCAGGGCATTCAAAGCTGGTTTACTGGGAAAGTGCAGAGGAATGGGGTGAGGAAGGAGGTGTGATTGGGTTCAGGGGGTGGTGGGACACACATACACACCCAGGGCTGATTCATATCAATGTATGGCAAAACAACACCACCACCACCCAGAAAACAAAAATGACAAAATTGTAAAGTAAGTAACCTGGAATTAAAACACATTAACTAAATGAAACAAAGAAAATAATATATATTTCTATTTCCAGTTTTTTTAAGAAATCTCCACACTGTTCTCCATAGCGGCTGTACTAGTTTGCATTCCCACCAACAGTGTAAGAGGGTTCCCTTTTCTACACACCCTCTCCAGCATTTGTTGCTTGTAGACTTTTGGATAGCAGCCATCGTGACTGGCGTGTCATGGTACCTCATTGTGGTTTTGATTTACATTTCTCTGATAATGACTGATGTTGAGCATCTTTTCATATGTTTGTTAGCCATCTGTATGTCTTCTTTGGAGAAATGTCTGTTTAGCTCTTTGGCCCATTTTTTGACTGGGTCATTTATTTTTCTGGAACAAAAAAGCTGCAGGAGTTGCTAGTATATTTTTGAGATGAATCCTTTGTCTGTTGCTTTGTTTGCTATTATTTTCTCCCATTCTGAGGGCTGTCTTTTGACCATGCTTATAGTTTCCTTTGTTGTGCAAAAGCTTTTTAAGTTTCATTAGGTCCCATTTGTTTATTTTTGCTTTTATTTCCAATATTCTGAGAGGTGGGTCATAGAGGATCCTGCTGTGATTTGTGTCAGAGAGAGTTCTGCCTATGTTCTCCTCTAGGAGTTTTATAGTTTCTGGTCTTACATTTGGATCTTTAATCCATGTTGAGTTTATTTTTGTGTATGTTGTTAGAACTTCTAGTTTCATTCTTTTACAAGTGGTTGACCAGTTTTCCCAGCACCACTTGTTAAAGAGGTTGTCTTTTTGGCATTTTATATATATCCTTGCCTCCTTTGTCGAAGATAAGGTGTTCATAGGTGCGTGGATTTATCTCTGGGCTTTCTGTTCTGTTCCATTGATCTATATTTCTGTGTTTGTGCCAGTACCATACTGTCTTGATGACTGTGGCTTTGTGGTCGAGTCTGAAGTCTGGCAGGTTGATTCCCCCAGTTCCAGTCTTCTTTCTCAAGATTACCTTGGCTATTTGAGGTTTTTTGTATTTCCATACAAACTGTCATATGACCCAGCAATGCCACTGCTGGGCATACACACCGAGGAAACCAGATCTGAAAGAGACACGTGCACCCCAGTGTTCATCGCAGCACTGTTTATAATAGCCAGGACATGGAAGCAACCTAGATGCCCATCAGCAGATGAATGGAGAAGGAAGCTGTGGTACATATACACCATGGAATATTACTCAGCCTTTAAAAAGAATTCATTTGAATTAGTTCTAATGAGATGGATGAAACTGAAGCCCATTATACAGAGTGAAGTAAGCCAGACAGATAAAGACCAGTACAGTATACTAACACATATATATGGAATTTAGAAAGATAATCCTATATGCAAAACAGAAAACGAGACACAGATGTACAGAACAGACTTTTGGACTCTGTGGGAGAAGGCGAGGGTGGGATATTTTGAGAGAACAGCATTGAAACATGTTTATTATCTAGGGTGAAACAGATCACCAGCCCAGGTTGGATGCACGAGACAAGTACTCGGGCCTGGTGCACTGGGAAGACCCAGAGGGATTGGGTAAAGAGGGAGGTGGGAGGGGGGATCAGGATGGTGAATACATGTAAATCCATGACTGATTCATGTCAATGTATGACAAAACCCACTACAATATTGTAAAGTAATTAGCCTCCAACTAATAAAAAGAAATGAAAAAAAAAAAAAAAAAAGAATGTCAATGCCAAAGAATGCTCAAACTATTGCACGATTGCACTCATCTCACACGCTAGTATAGTAATGCTCAAAATTCTCCAAGCCAGGCTTCAGGAATACATGAACCTTGAAATTCCAGATGTTCAAGCAGGTTTTCGAAAAGACAGAGGAACCAGAGATCAAATTGGCAACATCCGCTGGATCGTGGAAACAGCTATAGAGTTCTAGGAAAAAAAAAGAAACAAACCAAAAACGATTTATGCTTTAGTGACTATGAAAGCCTTCGACTGAATGGATCACAATAAACTGTGGAAAATTCTGAAAGAGGTGGGAATACCAGACCACCTAACATGCCTCTTGGGAAACTTATATGCAAGTCAGGAAGCAACAGTGAGAACTGCATAGAAAAACAGACTGGTTCCAAATAGGAAAAGGAGTACGTCAAGGCTGTATGCTGTCACCCTGCTTATTTAACATATGCAGAGTATATCATGAGAAACGCTGGACTGGAAGAAGCACAAACTGCAATCAAGATTGCCGGGAGAAATATCAATAACCTCAGATATGCAGATGACACCACCCTTAAGGCAGAGAGTGAAGAGGAACTAAAAAGCCTCTTGATGAAGGTGAAAGGGGCGAGTGAAACAGTTGGCTTAAAGATCAACATTCTGAAAACTAAGATCAGGGCATCTGGTCCCATCACTTCATGGTAAATTTATAGGCAACAGTGGAAGCAGTGTCAGACTTCATTTTGGGGGGGCGTGGGTGGGGGGCTGCAAAATCACTGCAGATGGTAATTGCAGCTATGAAATTAAAAGATGCTTACTCCATAGAGGGAAGATTATGACCAACCTAGATATGATATTAAAAAGCAGAGACCTTACTTTGCCAACACAAGTCCGTCTAGCCAAGGTTATGGTTTTTCCAGGGGTCATGTATTGATGTGAGAGTTGGTTGTGAAGATAGCTGAGTGCTGAAAAATTGATGCTTTTGAACTGTGGTGTTGGAGAAGACCTTTGAGGGTCCCTTGGACTGCAAGGAGATCCAGTCAGTCCATCCTAAAGGTCAGTCCTGGGTGTTCATTGGAAGGACTGATGCTGAAGCTCTCCAAGACTTTGGCCACCTCATGCGAAGAGTACTCATTGGAAAAGACCCTGATGCTGGGAGGGATTGTGGGCGGGAGGAAAAAGGGATGACCGAGGATGATATGGCTGGATGGCATTACCAACTCGATGGACATGAGTTTTTGCAAACTCCGGGAGATGGTGATGGACGCCAGGGAGGCCTGGCGTGCTGCAATTCATGTGGTTACAGAGAGTTGGACACGACTAAGCAACTGAACTGTATTGCAAGTTATGCATGTGAAACACTTCATAATATCCTAAAGAACTAAAGAAATGCTTGTTGTCTTTTACTCACGTGGAAGTGAATGTCCAGGTGATCATTGATTAAGGTATCTAGTTTGAAGAAATTGCTATGAGCAGCAAAACTGCTGAATACAAATGGCTCCAAGCAGGCTCAGAAACCAGTGCCCACTCCCATAGAATCAAGGATCCCTGGACAGCACCCCAGACAACATTTGGCAAGAGAAAATCTGGGGAGTTCCTTAGTTAGTTCCTCTTATCCCTGTAGAAAAGCTAATAAGTATGGCCTGGGTGTGTGGTGTGGTCTTTGGGTAGGTGTTGGTTTAAGGTGGCCTTTGTGGAAAATCTTATACATTTTCTGAGGTCCTGGTTGCACATCTGTGAAGTGAAGGTGAGAATACATAACTCATACAGTGTTTGAAAGCATTCCGTTAAATGCAAAACTGCTGACACTACAAGTAGTCCAATAAATCCAGCTGTGATAATAGGGACCCTGCTTTGTTAGTGTTTATGCCCAGATCTCTGCTCATTGCCTTAGTGTGATATGCCCTTCACATGTATTTTCTGAGTAAATGTGTCAGTGAACTATTACCTATGGAAGAAGGTTGGGAAGTTAAACCTACAAATGGGAAGCACAGGAAGCTAACACTGAACTGGGCATCTGTGTTCAGTGTGGCACGTCAGTCTCCTGAACCATAGTTAAAAGGGAGAATGGGCTTCCTGATGGTTAAGTGGTTAAGACTCCATGCTTCCCCGGCAGGAGGTGTGGGTACCATTCTTGGTCGGGGAGCTAAAATCCCACAAGCCATGCAGCGTGGCCAATAAATAAATAATGTAACACTGAAACTTAAAAATATAAAAGTAAAAGTTTGAAAAATAAATAAAAAAAATTTTTTTGGCAAAGCGTGTAGATGGACAAGTAGGAGATCTCACACTTTCTGATGAAACAAGGGCTAACTCTCCAGGCCCCACCAGCCTTGCTTCACTTCTGTTCTCCATCTTAGAACTCAGAAGAAAGGAGACTGAAGTGAAGAGGTATAGTCTAGGAGAAAGAAAGGGCCATGTGTACTAAGAGGTCAGAGGGCCCCAGAATGACGACCCCGCTGGCCCACTCACAGAGAAGGGGTTATAAGGCCTTGGTACAGTAGCCTCACCTCACCATTTGTACCCCAATCGTACCCTTCCTCTATGACTTGGGGTACAGGATCGAGGCCAAATGCTATGAGTGCCCCAGTTCTTTCTGAAGGTCTTTACAGCCAGCAGCATAACTCTACCTCCCCTCATCCCTGTTGCTCTCACCTCCAGATTGTGAGGAGTGTCAGAACTTCTTCATTGACAGCTGTGCTGCCCACAGGCCCCGGACCTTTGTAAAGGACTCTGCAGTGGAAAATGTGCACGCCAAATTCTCAGCCCTCACTCTGCCTTCTGGGTTAAGTATCAGACCATCAGGCATCTCTGCGGCTGGGCTTGGAGCGTGGAGCGAAGCATCTGATCTGTCTTTGGGCCTGCACTTTGACCCCTAAGAGGGCCAGAACACAGACGATGAAGCGGCCGCCAACAGTGGATGCTCCTGGCTGGTGAGAAATTACCCTGCTTCCCTGTCCTCTGGCCTTTATAATCGCTTGTGTGTGGTAGTGGGGGTACTTCATATCTACATGCAAGGGTGCAAATGATGATGACACGGTCATCAATGACACAGTCAGCCCTGTGTACTGTGTGCACTGGTCATGAACACAGGACTTCTATCTAAAGATCAGAAGAAGATGGGAGACAGCTGTACAGGCACATAGGATGTCTTATCAGTGTATAGGCACAGAGGACTTCTATCTAAAGATCAGAGGAGAGGTGGGAGACAGTTGTACAGGAATACAGAAGTGACTCCTCACTTGTGGAGCCCTTGCCTTCAATCTACCAGTAGACTCAGACTTGAAATGATGATTAAAGAGCTTACCATATGGTTCGACTGACAGTTGAATCCATACAGGCTGAAGAGCATCAGTGACAGCAGAGGGAAATACCTCTTCTATTATTTGCTGCCAAAAAACAATCAAAGAGAAGAAAGCTTGTATCTCTTGTCTGACACTCAGCGGTACCAAAGGGAGAAACGGCTATGAGTATGTGGGTGGAAAGGACACACCTTTGGTCAACTGGATGAGGTGAGTGCAGTGAGTCTGCAGTTTGTAGACGACGTTCCTCCCTCAAGCCCACACCCCTTTCCTTCTCAACCCATCTCCCTCACTAGCTTTCACATCTTCTTTTCTCTTTTCCCTCCATGTCATGCTCTTTAATTTCAAAAGACATTAGAAAGAAAAATACAGCTTGTGCTCTCAAAATATGTCTATCTTCTCAACAAAACTGAGGTACTTGAAAACAACTTGAGGAGTTTAGATTCACCAGGGATACTTTAACTCACTTAATTGACACTTAGCAAGTACTGTATGTCCCAGTTTAGACAGTGAACTTCATTACTGAAGCAGATCACACAACCCATGTCCTTTTGGAGAACATACTGCAGACAGACTTTAACCAATCGGTTTTAGGGGTAGTAACCTCAATTTTTACATGTTTTAATAACTCCAGAGCACCAGGGTAATCTAACATGGGAGATGTTGAGTCCATGTGGGCAACAACCTCTCCAGGCTCTGCTCCAGTGAGAAGTGGGCCCTGAGGCCTGGGAAGCAATAGGGGAGGGCAAGATGGCCATGAGCATGGCCATTTTCTGAGGGCCTCTCCTTTGAACAGGGCAGGCAGAAAGTGAACAAACTCTTACCGTTGTGTGTCTCAAACTACGTCAGAGCACTCTCCAAGTGTCCATGGGAGGGGGTGGGCAAGTGAATAGGACCCTGGATACATGTGGGGAGGTTGGAGAAAAGCCTCGGGAAAGAAGGCAGGCTGGGCTGAGTGCTGAGTGGTGCATGCTAGCTTAGGAGCACCAAGTCCTGTGGAATGAAAGAGAACTTGGTTTAGAGTTTAGAGGAGCTGGAGATCACCAGTCTTACGGACAGTCCAGGTGGAGACAAGTCTGGAACTGGGCCCTGGACAATGGCTAATTAGGTAAGGAGAGAAAAGCATTCCAACCAGGAAGAGGACCAGAAACAGGATCTGGAAATAGGAATTCACATGGCCTGATCGGAGGTGTGAACAGAAGGCCCCTATGAGGGGTGGTGGGAGCCATGGTGGCCTCAGAGTCTGAAGGCAAGGAGCTGGGCGTGGTCTGACAGTGGAGGGGACTCGTCACCTGTGGTTTCTTTCCCCTTCCTGGCCTATACCCCAGGTATGTGAACTGTGCCTGGGACAACGAGGAACAGAACCTGATGGCCTTGCAGTATGGAAGATCTTCTACCAAATCTGCCAGGTGGTCAGGCCAGGCTGTGAACTTCAGGTCTGATATGCAGACGAGTGTGGCAAGGAACTTGGCATCAAGCAGGACAGCAGGGAAAAGAGCGAGCTCGTGGCTGGGAAAGGTGAGTGCCACCCCTCTTCCAGTGCCCCCATCACGTCCTGGGGAGCCTCCTTGGTCCATTTCTGAAGCAGAGTACAATCCAGTCTAGAGTCAGTCAAGTTGCAACTAAAATGCCTCAGAATTTGCTTTATTTCATGTGACTGTTGGGGAAATGTTTGTATTAAAATGTTAGTTCTAATGTTCAATATTTCATGCAAAAAATGTGTAATACACTTTCTGCTGAAAGGCGGGTAAGTGAAAAGCAAGTTTTCTAGCACATACCAGCCCCCTCACCTTTACCTGTTTCTTCCTCATTTCCTACACATATCTGAGTGACATGCATACAGTGATTTGCATTCAGTTACTGTTTCAGTTTGTTGTCAAGTGAGTTCATACTCTGTGCCAGACAGGGCTCCATGCACTGAAACAGACAGAACCACTCCCTTGGGGCAGCATTGGCTTCATACCAGACAGAGGCTGGTGCTCTGAGGGAAACCAGTGCAGGAAAAGTGCCTTGGGTCAGTATGAGCAGAGGGTGGGCTGTGGTGGAGGATGGTGGGGGGGGGGTCTCTGCAGAGATGACACTTCTGGATAAGGATTCCCGGCAGGGGAGCAACCAGTGCCGCAAGCCACAGGGCCAGGAAGAGAAGTCATGCCAGTGATAGCAGGAGCAAGCACAGAGAGAGAGAGGAAGGAGGCTGGGTGGAACACCAAAGCCTCGGCATCCATGTCCATGTACAGGCCCCCAGGGGTCTTCCTGGAGACACAGAGCAACCGTGCAGCTTTGAGCTGCAAGTGGCATGGTATCTGTGCTAAGACAATGCTGCAGCTCATTTTTGGGAAGAGACAGCAGCAGGGAGTACCCTCAGAGGTCAGTTCCTTGCCAGACATGAGGGAAGAGTGGGCTGACTGAAGATGCATGGGAGTGAGGGTGTGAGGAGTCTGGTTGGAGATGTATTTTTAACCAGGGCTTCCTAGTGCATGTTAAATGGACTAAAACTGAGTGAAATAAATGAGGAGTGAGTACTGGTGAGGCTTGAGAAAGGACACATCTTTATTTTATGATTTACGGAAAACAGAGAGAGGAGCAATTTATGAAACAATTGGGGTAGCAGGAGCCAGAGACCTGTAGGCAGTGGGAACTGGGCCTCTTGGTCTCATCCAGTCTGAAACCCACTTCCTGCAGAGATCAACACAAAGACTACTCTTTGAACAAGGAGTCTCAAATTCAGTTTTACTAACACCTGCTCTAATCACCCCCTGTGCTGCCTCCCATATGCAGTGAGCTCCAGGCCAGGCACCCCTACCTTAGCAGACTCTTCCCCTCACAGGGAGCCATTCAGGGAGATTCCGCCTAAGTCACCAAGAGTCTTAACTCTTAGTAGGGTAAAATACCTGTGGCCATTGTGACATCACTTTTCAGATACACACAGGGAAAGGTCCCTGCAGATCCACCTCTATCAGGAGAGACACTGCCTCTGATGCTACTGCATGGTCTCTAGTCTGAGTAATATGTAGAAAAGGCCCTTAACACAGGTTTCCTGGATTTCTGAAGCTGTAGAGAATAAGAATGGAATGGAAAAGAGGACTGTAAAGGCACACTTGATGGGAGACAAATCGTGCACTGTCAACACTAAGATGATCAGTGGGGCAGGCCGTACCATGGCAAAGCAGCTACCTGACTAAAAGCTTCTTCTTTCACCAGAACCAAAGCCTAAGATCTACCCTGTCTATCCTGCTCTCTGGCCTTCTCAAGTCAAAAATTCCTCTCAGATCCTCTTGAGACCATCTGCAAGAGACACCCTCCAACCAGAGGATCCCTGCCCAGGCAGTCAAAATCAGCAGCTGTGATATTCTGATCCACAAAACCTGAGTGAAAAACTGGAGCAACGAGAGCACAAGAAAAGTCCCCATCCTTTGCTAAAAGCACCCACATTTTGCATAAGGCTGAAGAGGATTTCAATGGCCTCTTCCTACTCATCCAAAAGACAAATGGGGGGTTCTGAGGTGCATGAGAGAATGACATAAGAGCCCAGCACAAGCTGAAACTGAATGCGGAAGGAACAGGCAAAGTATTCATGGGGCCAGGGACCTCAGGGATTATAAGAGTCAAGTATGGAGAGTGCGGGTAAGTCTCCAAGGATATGTCAAGTCTCACCACAACCAGAGGACACACACATGGCAGAAGCCCTATGTTTGCAGGGAGTGTGGACAAGCTTCAGTCAGAAGTCCTATCTCATCAGACAAAAGAAGACACACACAGGGGAGGAGCCCTATGTTTTTGGGGAGTGTGGGCAAAACTCAGAAGTGGCATCTTATCAGACAACAGAAGACACACACAGGGGAGAAGCCCTATGTTTGAGGAGAGTGTGGGCGAAGTTTCAGTCAGACGCCAGGTGTCCTCACACAGCAGAGGACACACAACGGGGAGAAACCCAGTGTTTGTAGGGAGTGTGGGTGAAGCTTCAGTTAGAGGTCAATTCTCTCATTAGAGACCAGAGGACACACAGGGGCGAAGCCCTGTTTGTGAGTGGTCTGGGAGAAGCTTCGGTGTGAAGTTCAGTCTCATCAGAATCCAGAAGACACACACAGGGGAGAAACCCCATTTCTGTGGGGTGTAGGGTCAAAGTTTTAGTGAGAAGTGCCATCTCATTAGACAACAGAAGACACACACAGGAGACAAGGGCTGTGTTTGTGGAGAGAGTGGACAGAGTTTCAGTCAGAAGTTCCATCTCATCAAATAACAAAAGAGACAATTGGGGAAAAGCCCTATGTTTGTGGAGAGTGTGGGCGAAGTCTCAGAAGTCAGGTGTCCTGACACACGAGAGAAAACACAGAGGGGAGAAAGCCTATGTTTGCAGGGAGTGTGGGTGAAGCTTCAGGTAGAAGTGAGGTCTCAGAGACCAGAGGACACACAGGGAAGAAGCCCTACGTTTGTAGGGAGTGTGGGTTGCGACTCAGTTACAATTCAGTTCTCAGAAGCCAGAGGACACAGGGGAGAAGCCCTGTCTGGCGGGGGGGGGGTTGGGTCTGGGTGCAGGTTCAGTGTGAGTTCCTATGTCAACAGACTCCAGAAGACACACACAGGGGACAAGCCCCATGTTTGTGGGGAGTGACGGCAAAGTTTAACATGAAGTCCCATCTCATCAAACAAGAGATGAGACACACAGGGAAGAAGCTCTATGTTTGTGGAGAGTGTGGGCAACGTCTCTGATGTCAGATGTCCTCACAGCAGACACAGAGAGGGTAGAGCCTATGTTTAGAGAGTGTGAAGCTTCAGTTAAGTAATTTCTCATAGAGCAGCGACAGTCAGGGAGAAGGCCTGTTTGTGGAGGGTGAAGCTTGAGTTTGAGGTTCAGTGCCAGATTCCAGAAGACACACCGGAGATGTGTTTGTGGGGAATGTGGGCAAAGTTTCGGTCAGAAGTCCCATGTCACGACAAAAGAGACGACACACACAGGGAAGAAGCCCTATGTTTGTGGAGGGTGTGGGTGAAGTCTCAGACGACAGGGGTCCTCACACACCAGAGTACACCCAGAGGGAAGAAAGCCTATGGTTTCAGGGAGTGTGGGTGAAGCTTCAGTTAGAAGTCAGTTCTCATTAGAGACCAGCGACAGTGAGGGGAGAAGGCCTGTAGGTGGAGCGTGTCGGTTAAGTTTCAGTGTGAGGTTCAATCTAATCAGACTCCAGAAGACACATACGGGAGAAGCCCCATGTTTGTGGGGAGTGGGGACAAACTTTTAGTGAGAAGTCCCATGTCATCAGACAACAAAGACACACACAGGGGTGAAGGCCTATGTCTGTGGAGAGAGTGGGCAAAGTTTGAGTCAGACGTTCCATCTCATCATATAAGAAAAGACACACTTAGGGGAGAAGCCCTATGTTTGTGGAGAGAGTGGGCGAAGTCTCAGCCAGAAGTCAGATGTCCTCACACACTAGAGTACACACAGGGGGAGAAACGCTCTGCTTGCACGGAGTGTGGGGAAGCTGCAGTTCGAAGTCAGTTCTCAGTGACAAGAGAACACAGGGGAGAAGCCCTGTTTCTGGGGGTTGTGGGTGAAGCTTCAGTGTGAGGTCCAGTCTCATCAGACTCCAGAAGAGGCACACAGGGGAGAAGCCCCGTGTTTGTGGAGAGTATGGGGGAAACTCAGAAGTCAGGTGTCTTCACACAGCAGAGTGCACACACACGGGGAGAAATGCTCTGTTTGCAGGGAAGTTATAGGAAGTCAGTACTCACAGAGCAGAAGACACACAGGGGAAAGCCCTGTGTGTGGGGGGGGGGTGGCGAAGCTTCAGGGTGAGGTCGAATCTCATCAGACTCCAGAAGACACACAGGGGTGAAACCCGTTGTTTGTGGGGAGTGTGGGCAAAGTTTCAGTCAGAAGGCAGGTGTCTCCACACAGGACACACACCGGGGAGAAAGGCCATGTTTGCAGGGAGTGTGGATGAAGCTTCAGTTAGATGTGAGGTCTCCAATGCCAGAGGACACACAGGGGAGAAGCCCTGTCTGTGGGGTTTCTGGGTGACGGTTCAATGGGAGTTCCAATCTCATCAGAATCCAGAATACACACACAGGGGCGAAAGCCATGTTTGTGAGAAGAGTGGGAAAAGTTTCAGTCAGAAGTCCCATCTCATCAAACAAGAGACAACACACACAGGGAGAAGGCATTCTGTTTGTGGAGATTGTGGGCAAAATTTCAGAAGTCAGGCATCCTCACACACTAGCGTACACACGGAGGTGAAAAAGGCTATGTTTGCAGGGAGTGTGGGTGACGCTTCAGGTAGAAGCCAGGTCTCAGAGACCAGAGGACACACAGTGGAGAAACCCTACGTTGGTAGGGAGTGTGGGTTACGACTCAGTTAGAATACAATTCTCAGAAGCCAGAGGACACACAGGGGAGAAGCCCTGTCTGTTGCGAGGGTCTGGGTGCAGGTTCAGTGTGAGTTCCTATGTCATCAGACTCCAGAAGACACACACAGGGGACAAGCACCATTCGTGTGGGGAGTGTCGGCAAAGTTTCACCCTGAAGTCCCATTGCATCAAACAAGAGATGAGACACACAGGGAAGAAGTTCTATGTTTGTGGAGAGTGTGGACGACGTCTCAGAAGTCAGGTGTCTTCACACAGCAAAGTACACAGAGACGGGAGAAACCCCATGTTTGTAGGGAGTGTGGGTGAAGCTTCAGTTAGAAGTAGTTTCTCATTAGAGAGCAGTGACAGTCAGGGGAGAAGGCCTGTTTGTGGAGGGTGTGGGTGAAGCTTGAGTGTGAGGTTCAGTGCAAGCCGATTCCAGAAGACACACAGGGGACAAAGCCCATGTTTGGGAAGTTTGGGAGTCAGAAAAAGAGACGACACACACAGGGAAGAAGACTGGGAGGGGCAAGTCTCAGTGTGAGGTGTGAAGTCTCAGTGAGGTGGGGAAGTGTGTGGAGGGTGTGGGCAGCAGGGACCTCACACAAGAGTACACCAGAGCAGAAAGCCCATCAGGGGTGTGTGAGCTTCAGTTAGTCAGTTCTCAGAGACCAGCGACAGTGAGGAGAAGGCTGTAGGGTGTCGGTTAAGCTTCACTGTGAGGTCCAATCTCATCAGACTGTACAAGACACACATAGGGGAGAAGCCCCATGTTTGTGGGGAGTGGGGCAAAGTTTTAGTGAGAAGTCCCATGTCATCAGACAACAAAAGACACACACAGGGGTGAAGGCCTTTGTCTGTGGAGAGAGTGGGCAAAGTTTGAGTCAGAGTCCATCACATACAGAAAAGACACACAGGGAGAAGCCCTATGTTTGTGGAGAGAGGGCAAGTCTCAGCCAGAAGTCAGATGTCTCACACAGAGTACACAGAGGGAAAGCCTTGCAGGGGAGTGTGGTAAAGCTGCAGTTCAAGTCAGTTCTGACAAGAGGACACAGGGAGAAGCCCTGTTTCTGGGGGGTTGGGTGAAGCTGTGTGAGGTCAACTCAGACTCAGAAGACACACAGGGGAGAAGCCCCATGTTTGTGGGGAATGAGTGTCAGAAGTCAGGTGTCATCAAACAGAGCACACACGGGGGGCCATATGTTTGCAGGAGGTGAAGCTTCAGAAGTCACAAAGACAGAGGACACAGGGAGAAGCTGTTTGTTGGGGGATGTGGGTGAAGCTTCAGTGTGAGGTCCAGTCTCATCAGACTCCAGAAGACACACACAGGGAGAAGCCCTGTTTGTGGAGAGTGTGGGAAACTCAGAAATCAGGTGTCCCACAGAGCAGAGTGCACACACAGGGGAGAAATGCCTGTTTGCAGGAGTGGGGTGAAGTTATAGAAGTCAGTTCTCACAGACCAGAAGACACATAAGGGAAAGCCCTGTGTGGGGATTGAAGCTTCAGGTGAGGTCAATCTCATCAGACTCAGAAGACACACAGGGGTGAAGTGTGTGTGTGGAGGATGTCCCATGTTTGCAGGGAGTGTGGGTGAAGCTTCAGTTAGAAGTCAGGTCTCCAAGGCCAGAGGACACACAGGGAAGAAGCCCTGTCTGTGGGGTTTCTGGGTGACGGTTCCATGGGAGTTCCAATCTCATCAGAATCCAGAATACACACACAGGGGCGAAAGCCATGTTTGTGAGAAGTGTGGGAAAAGTTTCAGTCAGAAGTCCCATCTCATCAAACAAGAGACAAGACACACAGGGAGAAGGCACTCTGTTTGTGGAGAGTGTGGGCGAAGTTTCAGAAGTCAGGTATCCTCACACACTAGAGTACACACGGAGGGGAAAAAGGCTATGTTTGCAGGGAGTGTGGGTGAAGCTTCAGTTAGAAATCAGTTCTCATTAGAGACAAGGGGACACACAGGGGAGAAGCCCTGTCTGTGAGGGGTCTGGGTGAACCTTGAGTGTGAGTTGCAATCTCATCATATTCCAGAGGACACACGCAGGGGACAAGCCCCATGTTTGTGGGGAGTTTGGGCAGTGTTTCA
Source organism: Muntiacus reevesi (assembly GCA_020226045.1). Classification (NCBI taxonomy): domain Eukaryota; kingdom Metazoa; phylum Chordata; class Mammalia; order Artiodactyla; family Cervidae; genus Muntiacus; species Muntiacus reevesi. Next base: position 309,093 of record JAGTXV010000436.1, on the reverse strand, counting down.
GTCAGAAGTCAGGTGTTACCAGACACCGGAGTACACACATCGGGGAGAAATGCTTGTTTGCAGGGAGTGTGGGTGAAGCTTCATGGAGAAGGCAGGTGTCAGAGACCAGAGGACACACAGGGGAAAACCCTGCGCTTGCCGGGCGTGTGGGTGAAGATTCACTTACAAGTCAGTTCTCAGAGGCCAGAGGACAAAGGGGAGAAGCGCTGTCCGTGGGGAGTCTGGGTGACGGTGCAGTGTGAGTTCCAATCTCCTCGGACTCCAGAAGCCACACACAGGGGACAATCCCCATGTTTGTGGGCAGTGTGGGTGGGCAAAGTTTCAGGCAGAAGTCCCGTCTCATCAGGCAAGTCACACACAGGGAAGAAGCCCTGTGTTTGTGGAGAGAGTGGGTGAAGTTTCCTTCAGAAGCCAGGTGTCCTCAGACAGCAGAGGACACACAGCAGAGAGAAACCCAGTGTTGGTAGGGAGTGTGGGTGAAGCTTCGTTTGGAAGACAGTTTTCATTAGAGACCAGCGAGTGTTAGGAGAGAAGGCCTGTAGGTGGAGCGTGTGGGTGAAGCTTCAGTGTGAGGTTCAATCGAATCAGACACCAGAAGACACACACAGGGGAGAAGCCCCATGTTGGTGGGGAGTGGGGGCAAACTTTTAGTGACAAGTCCCATGTCATCAGACAACAGAAGACACACAGGGCTGAAGGCCTATGTTTGTGGAGAGTGTGGGCGAAGTCACAGTAAGAAGTCCGATGTTCTCACACACTAGAGTAGACACAGAGGGGAGAAAGGCTATGTTTGCAGGGAGTGTGGGTGAAGCTTCAGGTAGAAGCCAGGTCTCAGAGACCAGAGGACACACAGGGGAGAAGCCCTACGTTTGTAGGGAGTGTGGGTAACGACTCAGTTAGAATAGAATTCTCAGAAGCCAGAGGACACACAGGGGAGAAGCCCTGTCTGTGGAGGGGTCTGGGTGCAGGTTCAGTGTGAGTTCCTATGTCATCAGACTCCAGAAGACACACACAGGGGACAAGCCCCATGTTTGTGGGGAGTGTCGGCAAAGTTTCACCCTGAAGTCCCATCGCATCAAACAAGAGATGAGACACACAGGGAAGAAGTTCTATGTTTGTGGAGAGTGTGGACGACGTCTCAGAAGTCAGGTGTCTTCACACAGCAAAGTACACAGAGACGGGAGAAACCCTATCTTTGCAGAGAGTGGGTGAAGCTTCAGTGAGAAGTAATTTCTCATTAGACAGCAGTGACAGTCAGGGGAGAAGGCCTGTTTGTGGAGGGTGTGGGTGAAGCTTGAGTATGAGGTTCAGTGCAATCAAATTCCAGAGGACACACACAGCAAAGAAGCCCCATGTTTGTGGGGAATGTGGGCAAAGTTTCAGTCAGAAGTCCCATGTCACCACAAAAGAGACGATACACACAGGGAAGAAGCCCTATGCTTGTGGAGAGTGTGGGCGAAGTCTCAGACGTCAAATGGGTCCTCACTCCAGAGGACACCCAGAGGGCAGAAACCCTATGTTTTCAGGGAGTGTGGGTGAAGCTTCAGGTAGAAGTCAGTTCTCATTTGAGACCTGCGACAGTGAGGGGAGAAAGCCTATTTGTGGAGGGTGTGCTCTAGGTTCACTGTGAGGTCCAATCTCATCAGACTGCACAAGACACACATAGGGGAGAAGCCCCATGTTTGTGGGGAGTGTGGGCAAGTTTCAGTCAGAAGCCAGGAGTCCTCACACAACAGAGGCCACACACCGGGGAGAAACCCTATGTTTGTAGGGAGTGTGGGAGAAGCTTCAGTTAGAGGTCAGTTCTCATTCAGACCAGAGGACACAGAGGGCCGAAGCCCTGTTTCTGAGTGGCGTGGGTGAAGCTTCAGAGTGAAGTTCAGTCTCATCAGACTCCAGAAGACACACACAGGGGAGAAGCCCCGTGTTCTGGAGAGTGTGGGCGAAGTCTCAGAAGTCAGGTGTCCTCACACAACAAAGTCAACCCAGAGGGGGAGAAATGCTCTCTTTGCAGGGAATGTGGATGAAACTTTAGTTGGAAATCAGTTCTCAAGAACCAGAGGAGACACAGGGGAAAGCCCTGTTTGTGGGGGGTGTGGGTGAAGCTTCAGCATGAGTTCCAATCTCATGAGAATCCAGAAGGTACAAACAGGAGAGAAGCCCCATGTTTGTGGGGAGTGTGGGTAAAGTTTCAGTCTGATGGCACGTGTCTTCACACACCAGAGGACACACACCGGGGAGAAGCCTATGTTTGCAGGGAGTGTGGGTGAAGCTTCAGGTAGAAGTCAGGTGTCATCACAGACCAGAGTATACACACTGGGGAGAACCCTGTGTTTGCAGGGAGTGTCGGTGAAGCTTCAGGTAGAAGTCAGGTCTCAGAGGCCAGAGGACACACAGGGGAGAATTCCTAAGTTTGTAGGGAGTGTGGGTTACGACTCAGTTACAATTCAGTTCTCAGAAGCCAGAGGACACACAGGGGAGAAGCCCTGTCTGGGGGGGTGGGGAGTCTGGGTGCAGGTTCAGTGTGAGTTCCTATGTCATCAGAATCCAGAAGACACACACAAGGGACAAGCCCCATGTTTGTGGGGAGTGACGGCAAAGTTTCACCATGAAGTCCCATCTCATCAAACAAGAGATGAGACACACAGGGAAGAAGCTCTATGTTGTGGAGAGTGTGGGCAACGTCTCTGAAGTCAGATGTCCTCACACAGCAGAGTACACAGAGAGGGTAGAGAGCGTATGTTTGCAGAGAGTTTGGGTGAAGCTTCAGTTAGAAGTAATTTCTCATTAGAGAGCAGCGACAGTCAGGGGAGAAGGCCTGTTTATGGAGGGTGTGGTTGAAGCTTGAGTGTGAGGTTCAGTGCAAGCAGATTCCAGAAGACACACACCGGAGACAAGCCCCATGTTTGTGGGGAATGTGGGCAAAGTTTCAGTCAGAAGTCCCATGTCACGACAAAAAGACGACACACACAGGGAAGAAGCCCTATGTTTGTGGAGTGTGTGGGCGAAATCTCAGACGTCAGGGGTCCTCACACACGAGAGTCCACCCAGGTGGCAGAAAGCCTATGGTTTCAGGGAGTGTGTGTGAAGCTGCAGTTCGAAGTCAGTTTTCAGGGACAAGAGGACAGAGGGGAGGAGCCCTGTTTCTGGGGGTTGTGGGTGAAGCTTCCGTGTGAGGTCCCAACTCCTTAGACTCGAGAAGACACAGAGAGGGCAGAAGCCCCATGTTTGTGGGGAATGAGTGCAAAGTGTCAGGAAGAAGTCAGTTGTCATCGCACAGGAGCACACACACCGGGGGGAAATCGTATGTTTGCAAGGAGTGTGGGTGAAGCTTTGGTTAGAAGTCAATTCTCATTAAAGAGCAGAGGACACACAGGGGAGAGGCCCAGTTTGTTGGGGGATGTGGGTGAAGCTTCAGTGTGAGGTCCAGTCTCATCAGACTCCAGAAGAGGCACACAGGGGAGAAGCCCCGTGTTTGTGGAGAGTATGGGGGAAACTCAGAAGTCAGGTGTCCTCACACAGCAGAGTGCACACACACGGGGAGAAATGCTCTGTTTGCAGGGAGTGTGGGTGAAGTTACAGTTGGAAGTCAGTACTCACAGAGCAGAAGACACACAGGGGAAAGCCCTGTGTGTGGGGGGGGTGTGGGTGAAGCTTCAGGGTGAGGTCCGATCTCATCAGACTCCAGAAGACACACAGGGGTGAAACCCGTTGTTTGTGGGGAGTGTGGGCAAAGTTTCAGTCAGAAGGCAGGTGTCTCCACACATCAGAGGACACACACCGGGGAGAAAGGCTCTGTCTGCAGGGAGTGTGGGTGAAGCTTCAGTCAGAAGTCAGGTCTCAGAGGCCAGAGAACACACAGGGGAGAAGCCCTGTCTGTGAGGTTTCTGGGTGAAGGTTCATTGGGAGTTCCAATCTCATCATAATCCAGACTACACACACAGGGGACAAGCCCCATGTTTGTGAGAAGTGTGTGCAAAGTTTCAGTCAAGTCCCATCTCATCAAACAAGAGACAAGAGAAACAGGGATAAGGCACTCCGTTTGTGGATTTCAGAAGTCAGGTATCCTCACACACTAGAGTACACGGAGGGACAAAGGCTGGGAGTGTGGTGAAGCTAGAATTCAGTTCTCATTAGAGACCAGAGGACACACAGGGAAGAAGCCCTGTCTGTGAGGGGTCTGGGTGAACCTTGAGTGTGAGTTGCAATCTCATCATATTCCAGAGGACACACGCAGAGGACAAGCCCCCTGTGTGTGGGGAGTTTCAGTGTTTCAGTCAGAAGTCAGGTGTTACCAGACAAGTACAGAAATGCTTGTTTGCAGGGAGTGTGGGTGAAGCTTCATGGAGAAGGCAGGTGTCAGAGACCAGAGGACACACAGGGGAAAACCCTGCTTGGGGCGTGTGGGTGAAGATTCACTTACAAGTCAGTTCTCAGAGGCCAGAGGACAAAGGGTTCAGAAGCGCTGTCCGTGGGGGAGTCGTGCAGTGTGAGTTCCAATCTCCTCACTCCAGAAGCCACACACAGGGGACAATCCCCATGTTTGTGGGCAGTGTGGGTGGGCAAAGTTTCAGGCAGAAGTCCCGTCTCATCAGGCAAGTCACACACAGGGAAGAAGCCCTGTGTTTGAGGAGAGTGGGTGAAGTTTCCTTCAGAAGCCAGGTGTCCTCAGACAGCAGAGGGACACACAGCAGAGAGAAACCCAGTGTTGGTAGGGAGTGTGGGTGAGGCTTTTTAGAAATCAGTTCTCATTAGAGACCAGCGAGAGTTAGGGGAGAAGGCCTGTAGGTGGAGGGTGTGGTGAAGCTTCAGTGTGAGTTCAATCGAATCAGACTCCAGAACACACACACTGGGCAGAAGCCCCATGTTGGTGGGGAGTGGGGTCAAAACTATAGTGAGAAGTCCCATGTCATCAGACTACAGAAGACACACAGGGCTGAAGGCATATGTTTGTGGAGAGGGCGATGTCACAGTAAGAGTCCGATGTTCTCACACACCAGAGCACACACAGAGGGGAGAAAGGCTATGTTTGCAGGGGAGTGTGGGTGCTTCAGGTAGAAGCCAGGTCTCAGAGACCAGAGGACACACAGGGGAGAAGCCCTACGTTTGTAGGGAGTGTGGGTAACGACTCAGTTAGAATAGAATTCTCAGCAGCCAGAGGACACACAGGGGAGAAGCCCTGTCTGTGGAGGGGTCTGGGTGCAGGTTCAGTGTGAGTTCCTATGTCATCAGACTCCAGAAGACACACACAGGGGACAAGCCCCATGTTTGGGGGGAGTGTCGGCAAAATTTCACCCTGAAGGCCCGTCTCATCAAACAAGAGATGAGAAACACAGGGAAGAAGCTCTATGTTTGTTGAGAGTGTGAACGACGTCTCAGAAGTCAGGTGTCTTCACACAGGAAAGTACACAGAGATGGGAGAAACCCTATCTTTGCAGAGAGTGTGGGTGAAGCTTCAGTTAGAAGTAATTTCTCATTAGAGAGCAGTGACAGTCAGGGGAGGAGGCATGTTTGTGGAGGGTGTGGGTTAAGCTTCAGTGTGAGGTTCAGGGCAATCATATTCCAGAACAAACACACAGGGGAGAAGCCCCACGTCTGTGGGGAGTTTGGGCAACGTTTCAGTCAGACGTACCATGTCACCATAAAAGAGACGACACACACAGGGAAGAAGCCCTATGTTGTTGGAGAGTGTGGGTGAAGTCTCAGACGTCAGGGGTCCTCACACACCAGAGTACATCCAGAGGGCAGAAACCCTATGTTTGCAGGGAGTGTGGGTGAAGCTTCAGTTAGAAGTCAGTTCTCGTTAGAGACTAGGGACGGTGAGGAGAGAAAGCCAATTTGTGGAGGGTGTGCTCTAGGTTCACTGTGAGGTCCAATCTCATCAGACTGCACAAGACACACATAGGGGAGAAGCCCCATGTTTGTGGAGAGTGTGGGCTAGTTTCAGTCAGAAGCGAGGAGCCCTCACAGAACAGAGCCCACACAAAGGGGAGAAACCCTATATTTGTAGGGAGTGTGGGAGAAGCTTCAGTTAGAGGTCAGTTCTCATAGAGACCAGAGGACACAGAGGGCCGAAGCCCTGTTTCTGAGTGGCGTGGGTGAAGCTTCAGAGTGAAGTTCAGTCTCATCAGACTCCAGAAGACACACACAGGGGAGAAGCCCCGTGTTCTGGAGAGTGTGGGCGAAGTCTCAGAAGTCAGGTGTCCTCACACAACAAAGTCAACACAGAGGGGGAGAAACGCTCTGTTTGCAGGGAATGTGGATGAAGCTTTAGTTGGAAATCAGTTCTCAGAGACCAGAGGAGACACAGGGGAAAGCCCTGTTTGTGGGGGGTGTGGGTGAAGCTTCAGCGTGAGTTCCAATCTCATGAGACTCCAGAAGGTACAAACAGGTTAGAAGCCACGTGTTTGTGGGGAGTGTGGGTAAAGTTTCAGTCTGAAGGCACGTGTCTTCACACACCAGTGGACACACACCAGGGAGAATCCTATGTTTCCAAGGAGTGTGGGTGAAGTTTCAGGTAGAAGTCAGGTGTCATCACAGACCAGAGCATACACACTGGGGAGAACCCTGTGTTTGCAGGGAATGTCGGTGAAGCTTCAGGTAGAAGTCAGGTCTCAGAGGCCAGAGGACACACAGGGGAGAATCCCTAAGTTTGTAGGGAGTGTGGGTTACGACTCAGTTACAATTCAGTTCTCAGAAGCCAGAGGACACACAGGGGAGAAGCCCTGTCTGGGGGGGTGGGGAGTCTGGGTGCAGGTTCAGTGTGAGTTCCTATGTCATCAGAATCCAGAAGACACACACAAGGGACAAGCCCCATGTTTGTGGGAGGACGGCAAAGTTTCACCATGAAGTCCCATCTCATCAAACAAGAGATGAGACACACAGGGAAGAAGCTCTATGTTGTGGAGAGTGTGGGCAACGTCTCTGAAGTCAGATGTCCTCACACAGCAGAGTACACAGAGAGGGTAGAGAGCGTATGTTTGCAGAGAGTTTGGGTGAAGCTTCAGTTAGAAGTAATTTCTCATTAGAGAGCAGTGACAGTCACGGGAGAAGGCCTGATTGTGGCGGGTGTGGGTGAAGCTTGAGTGTGAGGTTCAGTGCAAGCAGATTCCAGAAGACACACACAGGGGAGAAGCCCCATGTTTTTAGGGAATGTGGGCAAAGTTTCAGTCAGAAGTCCCATGTCACAAAAAGACGACACACAGGGAAGAAGCCCTATGTTTGTGGGAGTGTGGGTGAAATCTCAGACGTCAGGGGTCCTCACACAGAGTCCACACCAGGTGGCAGAAAGCCTATGGTTTCAGGGAGTGTGTGTGAAGCTGCAGTTCAGAAGTCAGTTTTCAGGGACAAGAGACAGAGGGAGGAGCCCTGTTTCTGGGGGGGTGAAGTTGTGTGAGGTCCCAACTCCTTCAGACTCAGAAGACACAGAGGGCAGAACTGTTTGTGGGGAATGAGGGCAAAATTTCAGTAAGAAGTCACGTGTCATCACACAGGAACACACACACCGGGGAGAAATCGTATGTTTGCAAGGAGTGTGGGTGAAGCTTCGGTTAGAAGTCAGTTCTCATTAAAGACCAGAGGACACACAGGGGAGTAGCCCAGTTTGTGCGAGGCTGTGGGTGAATCTTCAGTGTGAGGTCCAGTCTCATCAGACTCCTTAAGACACACAGGTGAGAAGAACCGTGTTTGTGGAGACTATGGGGGAAACTCAGAATTCAGGCGTCCTCACACAGCAGAGTTCACACACACGGGGAGAAATGCTTTGTTTGCAGGGAGTGTGGGTGAAGTTATAGTCGGGAGTCACTTCTCACAGACCAGAAGACACATAGGGGAAAGCCCTGTGTGTGGGAGGTGTGGGTGAAGCTTCAGGGTGAGGTCTAATCTCATCAGACTCCAGAAGACACACAGGGGTAAACCCCGTTGTTTGTGGTGTGTGTGGGCAAAGTTTCAGTCAGAAGGCAGGTGTCTCCACACAGCAGAGGACACACAGGGAGAAAGGCCATGTTTGCAGGGTGTGGGTGAAGCTTCAGTTAGAGAAGTCAGGTCTCCGAGACCAGAGGACACACAGGGGAGAAGCCCTGTCTGTGGGGTGTCTGGGTGACGGTTCCATGGGAGTTCCAATCTCATCAGAATCCAGAATACACACACAGGGCGAAAGCCATGTTTGTGTGTGGGAAAAGTTTTCAGTCAGAAGTCCCATCTCATCAAACAAGAGACAAGACACAGGGAGAAGGCACTCTGTTTGTGGAGAGTGTGGCAAGTTTCAGAAGTCAGGTATCCTCACACTAGAGTACACACGGAGGGACAAAGGCTATGTTTGCAGGAGTGTGGGTAAAGCTTCAGTTAGAATTCAGTTCTCATTAGAGACCAGGGGACACACAGGGAGAAGCCCTGTCTGAGGGTCTGGGTGAACCTTGAGTGTGAGTTGCAATCTCATCATATTCCAGAGGACACACGCAGAGGACAAGCCCCATGGGTGGGGAGTTTGGGCAGTGTTTCAGTCAGAAGCCAGGACTTACCAGACACCGGAGTACCCAATCGGGGAGAAATGCTTGTTTGCAGGGAGTGTGGGTGAAGCTTCATGGAGAAGGCAGGTGTCAGAGACCAGAGGACACACAGGGGAAAACCCTGCTTGCCGGGCGTGTGGGTGAAGATTCAGACAAGTCAGTTCTCAGAGGCCAGAGGACAAAGGGAGAGAAGCTGTCCTGTGGGGAGTCTGGGTGACGGTGCAGTGTGAGTTCAATCTCCTCGGACTCCAGAAGCCACACAGGGACAATCCCCATGTTTGTGGGCAGTGTGGGTGGCAAAGTTTCAGGCAGAAGTCCCGTCTCATCAGGCAATACACACAGGGAAGAAACCCTGTTTGTGGAGAGAGTGGGGTGAAGCCTTCAGAAGCCAGGTGTCCTCAGACAGCAGAGGACACACAGCAGAGAAACCCAGTGTTTGCAGGGAGTGTGGGTGAAGCTTCATTTAGAAGTCTGTTCTCATCAGAGACCAGCGACAGTTAGGGGAGGAGGCCTATTATAGGTGGAGCGTGTGGGTGAAGCTTCAGTGTGAGGTTCAATCTAATCAGACTCCAAAAGACACACGGGGGAGAAGCCCCATGTTTGTGGGGAGTGGGGGCAAACTTTTAGTGAGAAGTCCCATGTCATCAGATAACAGAAGACACACAGAGGGTGAAGGACTATGTTTGTGTGAGAGTGTGGGCGATGTCACAGTAAGAAGTCCGATGTTCTCACACACCAGAGTACACACAGAGGGAGAAAGGCTTGTTTGCAGGAGTGGGTGACGCTTCAGGTAGACGCCAGGTCTCAGAGACCAGAGGACACACAGGGGAGAAGCCCTACGTTTGTATGGAGTGTGGGTTCCGACTCAGTTAGAATACAATTCTCAGAAGCCAGAGGACACACAGGGGAGAAGCCCTGTCTGTGGGGGCACTCTGGGTGCAGGTTCAGTGTGAGTTCCTGTCATCAGACTCCAGAAAACACATACAGGACAAGCCCCATGTTTGTGGGGAGTGTCAAGGTTTCACCCTGAAGTCCCGTTGCATCAAACAAGAGATGAGACACACAGGGAGAAGTTCTATGTTTGTGGAGAGTGTGGACGACGTCTCAGAAGTCAGGTGTCTCACAGCAAAGTACACAGGGACGGAGAGACCCTATCTTTGCAGAGAGTGGTGAAGCTTCAGTTAGTAATTTCTCATTAGAGAGCAGGTACAGTCAGGGGAGAAGGCCTGTTTGTGGCGCTGGGTGAAGAGTGTGAGGTTCAGTGCAATCAAACTCCAGAGGACACACAGCGGAGAACCCTCATGTTGGTGGGGAATGTGGGCAAAGTTTCAGTCAGAAATCCCATGTCACCACAAAGAGACGACACACAGGGCTGAAGGCCTATGTTTGTGGGAGAGTGGCAAGTCTCAGACTTCAGGGGTCCTCACACACCAGAGTACATCCAGAGGGCAAAAACCCTATGTTTGCAGGGAGTGTGGGTGAAGCTTCAGTTAGAAGTCAGTTCTCATTAGAGACCAGCGACAGTGAGGAGAGAAAGCCAATTTGTGGAGGGTGTGCTCTAGGTTCACTGTGAGGTCCAATCTCATCAGACTGCACAAGACACACATAGGGGAGAAGCTCCATATTTGTGGGGAGTGTGGGCAAGTTTCAGTGAGAAGCCAGGAGTCCTCACCCAACAGAGGACACACACCGGGGAGAAACCCTATGTTTGTAGGGAGTGTGGGAGAAGCTTCAGTTAGAGGTCAGTTCTCATAGAGACCAGAGGACACAGAGGGCCGAAGCCCTGTTTCTGAGTGGCGTGGGTGAAGCTTCAGAGTGAAGTTAAGTCTCATCAGACTCCAGAAGACACACACAGGGGAGAAGCCCCGTGTTCTGGAGAGTGTGGGCGAAGTCTCAGAAGTCAGGTGTCCTCACACAACAAAGTCAACACAGAGGGGGAGAAACGCTCTGTTTGCAGGGAATGTGGATGAAGCTTTAGTTGGAAATCAGTTCTCAGAGACCAGAGGAGACACAGGGGAAAGCCCTGTTTGTGGGGGTGTGGGTGAAGCTTCAGCGTGAGTTCCAATCTCATGAGACTCCAGAAGGTACAAACAGGAGAGAAGCCCCATGTTTGTGGGGAGTGTGGGTAAAGTTTCAGTCTGAAGGCACGTGTCTTCACACACCAGTGGACACACACCAGGGAGAATCCTATGTTTCCAAGGAGTGTGGGTGAAGTTTCAGGTAGAAGTCAGGTGTCATCACAGACCAGAGTATACACACTGGGGAGAACCCTGTGTTTGCAGGGAGTGTGGGTGAAGACTCAGGTAGAAGTCAGGTCTCCGTGTCCAGAGAACACACAAGGGAGAATCCCTACGATTGTAGGGAGTGTGGTTGACGACTCAGTTACAATTCCAGTTCTCAGAAGCCAGAGGACACACAGGGAGAAGCCTGTCTGTGGGGGGGGAGTCTGGGTGCAGGTTCAGTGTGAGTTCATGTCATCAGAATCAGAAGACACACACAAGGGACAAGCCCCATGTTTGTGGGGAGTGTGCAAAGTTTCACCATGAAGTCCCATCTCATCAAACAAGAGATGAGACACACAGGAAGAAGCTCTATGTCAGGGAGTGTGGGCAACGTCTCTGAAGTCAGATGTCCTCACACAGCAGAGTACACAGAGAGGAGAGAGCGTATGTTTGCAGAGTTTGGGTGAAGCTTCAGTTAGAAGTAATTTCTCATTAGAGAGCAGCGACAGTCAGGGAGAAGGCCTGTTTATGGAGGGGTGTGGTTGAAGCTTGAGGAGTGTGACAGTGCAATCAGAATCCAGAAGACACACACAAGGGACAAGCCCCATGTTTGTGGGGAATGTGGGCAAAGTTTCAGTCAGAAGTCCCATGTCACAAAAAGACACACACAGGGAAGAAGCCCTATGTCTGTGGTGTGGGCGAAGTCTCAGACGTCAGGGGTCCTCACACACGAGAGTCCACCCAGGTGGCAGAAAGCCTATGGTTTCAGGGAGTGGGGGTGAAGCTGCAGTTCAAGTCAGTTTTCAGGGACAAGAGGACAGGGAGAGCCCTGTTTCTGGGGCTTGTGGGTGAAGCTTCAGTGTGAGGTCCCAACTCCTTAGACTGAGAAGACACAGAGAGGCCGAAGCGCCATGTTTGTGGGGAATGAGGACAAAGTTTCAATAAGAGGTCAGATGTCATCCCACAGGAGCACACACACTGGGAAGAAATCGTACGTTTGCAAGGAGTGTGGGTGAAGCTTCGGTTAGAAGTCAGTTCTCCTTAAAGACCAGAGGACACACAGGGGAGATGCCCACTTTGTGGGGGGCTGTGGGTGAAGCTATAGTGTGAGGTCCAGTCTCATCAGACTCCAGAAGACACACACAAGGGAGAAGCCCCTTGTTTGTGGAGAGTATGGGGGAAACTCAGAAGTCAGGCGTCCTCCCTGAGCAGAGTGCACACACACGGGGAGAAAATGCTCTGTTTGCAGGGAGTGTGGTTGAAGTTATAGTTGGAAGTCAGTTCTCACAGACCAGAAGACACACGGGGAAAAGCCCTGTTTGTGGGTGGTGTGGGTGAAGCTTCAGGGGGAGGTCCAATCTCATCAGACACCAGAAGACACACAGGGGTGAAACCCGTTGTTTGTGGGGAGTGTGGGCAAAGTTGCAGTCCGATGGCAGGTGTCTTCACACAGCAGAGGACACACACCGGGGAGAAAGGTCATGTATGCAGGGAGTGTGGGTGAAGCTTCAGTTAGAAGTCAGGTCTCAGAGGCCAGAGGACATACAGGGGAGAAGCACTGTCTGTGGGGTGTCTGGGTGACGGCTCAACGGGAGATCCAATTTCATCAGAATCCACAATACAAACACAGGGGCGAAAGCCATGTTTGTGAGAAGTGTGGGAAAAGTTTCAGTCAGAAGTCCCATCTCATCAAACAAGAGACAAGACACACAGGGAGAAGGCACTCTGTTTGTGGAGAGTGTGGGCGAAGTTTCAGAAGTCAGGTATCCTCACACACTAGAGTACACACGGAGGGGACAAAGGCTATGTTTGCAGGGAGTGTGGGTGAAGCTTCAGTTAGAAATCAGTTCTCATTAGAGACCAGGGGACACACAGGGGAGAAGCCCTGTCTGTGAGGGGTCTGGGTGAACCTTGAGTGTGAGTTGCAATCTCATCATATTCCAGAGGACACACGCAGGGGACAAGCCCCATGTTTGTGGGGAGTTTGGGCAGTGTTTCAGTCAGAAGTCAGGTGTTACCAGACACCGGAGTACCCAATCGGGGAGAAATGCTTGTTTGCAGGGAGTGTGGGTGAAGCTTCATGGAGAAGGCAGGTGTCAGAGACCAGAGGACACACAGGGGAAAACCCTGCGCTTGCCGGGCGTGTGGGTGAAGATTCACTTACAAGTCAGTTCTCAGAGGCCAGAGGACAAAGGGGAGAAGCGCTGTCCGTGGGGAGTCTGGGTGACGGTGCAGTGTGAGTTCCAATCTCCTCGGACTCCAGAAGCCACACACAGGGGACAATCCCCATGTTTGTGGGCAGTGTGGGTGGGCAAAGTTTCAGGCAGAAGTCCCGTCTCATCAGGCAAGTCACACACAGGGAAGAAACCCTGTGTTTGTGGAGAGAGTGGGTGAAGTTTCCTTCAGAAGCCAGGTGTCCTCAGACAGCAGAGGACACACAGCAGAGAGAAACCCAGTGTTCGTAGGGCGTGTGGGTGAGGCTTAATTTAGAAATCAGTGCTCATTAGAGACCAGCGAGAGTTAGAGGAGAAGGCCTGTAGGTGGAGCGTGTGGGTGAAGCTTCAGTGTGAGGTTCAATCGAATCAGACACCAGAAGACACACACAGGGGAGAAGCCCCATGTTGGTGGGGAGTGGGGGCAAACCTATAGTGAGAAGTCCCATGTCATCAGACAACAGAAGACACACAGGGCTGAAGGCATATGTTTGTGGAGAGTGTGGGCGATGTCACAGTAAGAAGTCCGATGTTCTCACACACTAGAGTACACACAGAGGGGAGAAAGGCTATGTTTGCAGGGAGTGTGGGTGACGCTTCAGGTAGAAGCCAGGTCTCAGAGACCAGAGGACAGAGGACACACAGGGAGAAGCCCTGTCTGTGGGGGGCACTCTGGGTTAAGCTTCAGTGTGAGGTACAATCTCATCAGACTCCAGAAGACACACACAGGGGACAAGCCCCATGTTTGTGGGGAGAAGGCAGGTTTCACCCTGAAGTCCCGTTGCATCAAACAAGAGATGAGACACACAGGGGAGAAGTTCTATGTTTGTGGAGAGTGTGGACGACGTCTCAGAAGTCAGGTGTCTTCACACAGCAAAGTACACAGGGACGGGAGAGACCCTATCTTTGCAGAGAGTGGGTGAAGCTTCAGTTAGAAGTAATTTCTCATTAGAGAGCAGTGACAGTCAGGGGAGAAGGCCTGTTTGTGGAGGGTGTGGGTGAAGCTGGAGTGTGAGGTTCAGTGCAATCAAATTCCAGAGGACACACACAGCGGAGAAGCCCCATATTTGCGGGGAATGTGGGCAAAGTTTCAGTCAGAAGTCCCATGTCACCACAAAAGAGACGATACACACAGGGCTGAAGGCCTATGTTTGTGGAGAGTGTGGGCGAAGTCTCAGACGTCAGGGGTCCTCACACACCAGAGTACATCCAGAGGGCAGAAACCCTATGTTTGCAGAGAGTGTGGGTGAAGCTTCAGTTAGAAGTCAGTTCTCGTTAGAGACTAGGTACGGTGAGGAGAGAAGGCCAATTTGTGGAGGGTGTGCTCTAGGTTCACTGTGAGGTCCAATCTCATCAGACTGTACAAGACACACATAGGGGAGAAGCCCCATGTTTGTGGGGAGTGTGGGCAAGTTTCAGTCGGAAGCCAGAAGTCCTCACACAGCAGAGGACACACACCGGGGAGAAACCCCATGTTTGTAGGGAGTGTGGGAGAAGCTTCAGTTACAGGTCAGTTCTCATTCAGAGCAGAGGACACAGAGGGCCGAAGCCCTGTTTCTGAGTGGCGTGGGTGAAGCTTCAGAGTGAAGTTCAGTCTCATCAGACTCCAGAAGACACACACAGGGGAGAAGCCCCGTGTTCTGGAGAGTGTGGGCGAAGTCTCAGAAGTCAGGTGTCCTCACACAACAAAGTCAACCCAAAGGGGGAGAAATGCTCTCTTTGCAGGGAATGTGGATGAAACTTTAGTTGGAAATCAGTTCTCAAGAACCAGAGGAGACACAGGGGAAAGCCCTGTTTGTGGGGGGTGTGGGTGAAGCTTCAGCATGAGTTCCAATCTCATGAGAATCCAGAAGGTACAAACAGGAGAGAAGCCCCATGTTTGTGGGGAGTGTGGGTAAAGTTTCAGTCTGATGGCACGTGTCTTCACACACCAGAGGACACACACCGGGGAGAAGCCTATGTTTGCAGGGAGTGTGGGTGAAGCTTCAGGTAGAAGTCAGGTGTCATCACAGACCAGAGTATACACACTGGGGAGAACCCTGTGTTTGCAGGGAGTGTCGGTGAAGCTTCAGGTAGAAGTCAGGTCTCAGAGGCCAGAGGACACACAGGGGAGAATCCCTAAGTTTGTAGGGAGTGTGGGTTACGACTCAGTTACAATTCAGTTCTCAGAAGCCAGAGGACACACAGGGGAGAAGCCCTGTCTGGGGGGGTGGGGAGTCTGGGTGCAGGTTCAGTGTGAGTTCCTATGTCATCAGAATCCAGAAGACACACACAAGGGACAAGCCCCATGTTTGTGGGGAGTGACGGCAAAGTTTCACCATGAAGTCCCATCTCATCAAACAAGAGATGAGACACACAGGGAAGAAGCTCTATGTTGTGGAGAGTGTGGGCAACGTCTCTGAAGTCAGATGTCCTCACACAGCAGAGTACACAGATAGGGTAGAGAGCCTATGTTTGCAGAGAGTTTGGGTGAAGCTTCAGTTAGAAGTAATTTCTCATTAGAGAGCAGCGACAGTCAGGGGAGAAGGCCTGTTTATGGAGGGTGTGGTTGAAGCTTGAGTGTGAGGTTCAGTGCAAGCAGATTCCAGAAGACACACACCGGAGACAAGCCCCATGTTTGTGGGGAATGTGGGCAAAGTGTCAGGAAGTCCCATGTCACGACAAAGAGACGACACACAGGAAGAAGCTATGTTTGTGGAGTGTGTGGGCAAATCTCAGACGTCAGGGTCCTCACACACGAGAGTCCACCCAGGTGGCAGAAAGCCTATGGTTTGCAGGGAGTGTGTGAAGCTGCAGTTCAGAAGTCAGTTCTCAGGGACAAGAGGACACAGGGGAGAAGCCCTGTTTCTGGGGGTTGTGGGTGAAGCTTCCGTGTGAGGTCCCAACTCCTCAGACTCAAGAAGACACACACAGGGGAGAAGCCCCATGTTTGTGGGGAATGAGGGCAAAGTTTCAGAAAGAAGTCAGTTGTCATCACACAGGAGCACACACACCGGGGGGAAAACATATGTCTGCAAGGAGTGTGGGTGAAGCTTCGGTTAGAAGTCAATTCTCATTAAAGAGCAGAGGACACACAGGGGAGAAGCCCAGTTTGTTGGGGGATGTGGGTGAAGCTTCAGTGTGAGGTCCAGTCTCATCAGACTCCAGAAGAGGCACACAGGGGAGAAGCCCCGTGTTTGCGAGAGCATGGGGGAATCTCAGAAGTCAGGTGTCCTCACACAGCAGAGTGCAGACATACGGGGAAAAATGCTCTGTTTGCAGGGAGTGTGGGTGAAGTTATAGTTGGAAGTCAGTACTCACAGAGCAGAAGACACACAGGGGAACCCTGTGTGTGGGTGGGGTGAGGGTGAAGCTTCAGGGTGAGGTCGAATCTCATCAGACTCCAGAAGACACACAGGAGTGAAACCCGTTGTTTGTGGGGAGTGTGGCCAAAGTTTCAGTCAGAAGGCAGGTGTCTCCACACAGAAGAGGACACACACCGGGGAGAAAGGCCATGTTTGCAGGGAGTGTGGGTGAAGCTTCAATTAGAAGTCAGGTCTCCAAGGCCAGAGGACACACAGGGGAGAAGCCCTGTCTGTGGGGTGTCTGGGTGACGGTTCAATGGGAGTTCCAATCTCATCAGAATCCAGAATACACACACAGGGGACAAGCCCCATGTTTGTGAGGAGTGTGGGCAAAGTTTCAGTCAGAATTCTCATCTCCTCAAACAAAAGACGGCACACACAATGAGAAGGCGCTATGTTTGTGGAGAATGTGGGTGAAGTCTCAGAAGTCAGTTATCCTCACACATTAGAGTACACAAGGGGGGGGAGGGAGAAAGTCTTTGTTTGCAAGGAGTGTGGGTGAATCTTCAGTTAGAAATCAGTTCTCATTAGAGACCAGGGGACACACAGGGGAGAAGCAATCGTCTGTGGGGGGTCTGGGTGAAGCTCTAGTGTGAATTCCAATCTCATCAGATTCCAGAGGACACACGCAGGAGACAAGCCCCATAATTGTTGGGAGTGTTGGCATGTTTCAGTCAGATGTCATGTATTATCAGACACCGGAGTACACACATCAGGGAGAAATGCTTTTTTGCAGGGAGTGTGGGTGAAGCTTCAGGGAGAAGTCAGGTGTCAGAGACCAGAGGACACACAGGGAAAACCCTGCGCTTGCGGGCGTGTGGGTGAAGATTCACTTAAGTCAGTTCTCAGAGGCCAGAGGACAAAGGGTTCGAGAAGCGCTGTCTGTGGGGAGTCTGGGTGACGGTGCAGTGTGAGTTCCAATCTCATCACCAGAAGCCACACACAGGGACAATGCCCCATGTTTGTGGGCAGTGGGCAAAGTTTCAGGCAGAAGTCCCGTCTCATCAGGCAAGTCACACACAGGAAGAAACCCTGTGTTTGTGGAGAGAGGTGAAGTTTCCTTCAGGAAGCCAGGTGTCCTCAGACAGCAGAGGACACACAGCAGAGAGAAACCCAGTGTTGGTAGGGAGTGTGGGTGAAGCTTCATTTAGAAGTCAGTTCTCTTTAGAGACCAGTGACAGTTAGGGGAGAAGACCTGTAGGTGGAGCGTATGGCTGAAGGGCCAGTGTGAGGTTCAATCTAATCAGACTCCAGAAGACTAACACAGGGGAGAAGCCCCATGATTGTGGGACATGGGGGCAAACTTTTAGTGAGAAGTCCCATGTCATCAGACAACAGAAGACATACACAGGGGTGAAGGACTATGTTTGTGGAGAGAGTGGGCGAAGTCTCAGCCAGAAGTCAGATGCCCTCACACACTAGAGTACACAGAGGGGAGGAAGGCTATGTTTGCAGGGAGTGTGGTGACGCTTCAGGTAGAAGCCAGGTCTCAGAGACCAGAGGAGGGGAGTGTGGGTTATGACTCAGTTAGAATTCATTCTCAGAAGCCAGAGGACACACAGGGGAGAAGCCCTGTCTGTGGCGGTGTCTCGGTGCAGGTTCAGTGTGAGTTCCTATGTCATCAGACTCCAGAAGACACACACAGGGGACAAGCCCCATGTTTGGGGGGAGTGTCGGCAAAATTTCACCCTGAAGGCCCGTCTCATCAAACAAGAGATGAGAAACACAGGGAAGAAGCTCTATGTTTGTTGAGAGTGTGAACGACGTCTCAGAAGTCAGGTGTCTTCACACAGGAAAGTACACAGAGATGGGAGAAACCCTATCTTTGCAGAGAGTGTGGGTGAAGCTTCAGTTAGAAGTAATTTCTCATTAGAGAGCAGTGACAGTCAGGGGAGGAGGCATGTTTGTGGAGGGTGTGGGTGAAGCCGGAGTGTGAGGTTCAGTGCAATCAAACTCCAGAGGACACACAAAGCGGAGAACCCTCATGTTGGTGGGGAATGTGGGCAAAGTTTCAGTGAGAAGACCCATGTCACCAAAATGAGATGACACACACAGGGCTGAAGGCCTATGTTTGTGGTGAGTGTGGGCAAGTCTCAGATGTCAAGGGTCTCACACACCAGAGTACATCAGAGGGCAGAAACCCTATGTTTGCAGAGAGTGTGGGTGAAGCTTCAGTTAGAAGTAATTTCTCATTAGAGACCAGCGACAGTGAGGAGAAGCCAATTTGTGGAGGGTGTGCTAGGTTCACTGTGAGGTCGAATCTCATCAGACTGCAAAGGACACACAGAGGGTAGAAGCCCCATGTTTGTGGGGAGTGTGGGCAAGTTTCAGAAGCCAGGAGTCCCACACAACAGAGGCCACACAGGGAGAAACCCTATGTTTCAGGAGGGAGTGGGAGAAGCTTCAGAGGTCAGTTCTCATTCAGACCAGAGGACACAGAGGCAACCCTGTTTCTGAGTGGCGTGGGTGAAGCTTCAGAGTGAAGTTCAGTCTCATCAGACTCCACACACACAGGGGAGAAGCCCTGTTCTGGAGAGTGCGAAGTCTCAGGTGTCTCACACAACAAAGTCAACCCAGAGGGGAGAAATGCTGTTTTGGGGAATGTGGATGAAGCTTTAGTTGGCAATCAGTTCACAGAGACCAGAGGAGACACAGGGGAAAGCCCTGTTTGTGGGGGTGTGGGTGAAGCTTCAGCATGAGTTCGAATCTCATGAGACTCCAGAAGGTACAAACAGGAGAGAAGCCCCATGTTTGTGGGGGAGTGGTAAAGTTTCAGTCTGATGGCACGTGTCACACACCAGAGGACACACAGGGAGAAGCCTGTATGTTTGCAGGGGGGTGAAGCTTCAGGTAGAAGTCAGGTGTCATCACAGACCAGAGTATACACACTGGGGAGAACCCTGTGTTTGCAGGAGTCGGTGAAAGCTTCAGGTAAGTCAGGTCTCAGAGGCCAGAGGACACACAGGGAGAATCCCTAAGTTTGTAGGGAGTGTGGGTGAAGCTCACAATTCAGTTCTCAGAAGCCAGAGGACACACAGGGGAGAAGCCCTGTCTGGGGGGTGGTGGGCGGTCTGGGTGCAGGTTCTGTGTGAGTTCCTATGTCATCAGACTCCAGAAGACACACAAGGGACAAGCCCCGTGTTTATGGGGAGTGACGGCAAAGTTTCACCATGAAGTCCCATCTCATCAAACAAGAGATGAGACACACAGGGAAGAAGCTCTATGTTTGTGGAGAGTGTGGGCGAAGTCTCAGAAGTCAGATGTCCTCACACACCAGAGTCCACCCAGGTGGCAGAAAGCCTATGGTTGCAGGGAGTGTGTGTGAAGCTGCAGTTAGAAGTCAGTTCTAATTAGAGAGCAGCGACAGTCAGGAGAAGGCCTGTTTATGGAGGGTGGTGTGTGAAGCTTGAGTGTGAGGTTCAGTGCAAGCAGATTCCAGAAGACACACACCGGAGACAAGCCCCATGTTTGTGGGGAATGTGGGCAAAGTTTCAGTCAGAAGTCCCATGTCACGACAAAAAGACGACACACACAGGGAAGAAGCCCTATGTTTGTGGAGTGTGTGGGCGAAATCTCAGACGTCAGGGGTCCTCACACACGAGAGTCCACCCAGGTGGCAGAAAGCCTATGGTTTCAGGGAGTGTGTGTGAAGCTGCAGTTCGAAGTCAGTTTTCAGGGACAAGAGGACAGAGGGGAGGAGCCCTGTTTCTGGGGGTTGTGGGTGAAGCTTCCATGTGAGGTCCCAACTCCTTAGACTCGAGAAGACACAGAGAGGGCAGAAGCCCCATGTTTGTGGGGAATGAGTGCAAAGTGTCAGGAAGAAGTCAGTTGTCATCGCACAGGAGCACACACACCGGGGGGAAATCGTATGTTTGCAAGGAGTGTGGGTGAAGCTTTGGTTAGAAGTCAATTCTCATTAAAGAGCAGAGGACACACAGGGGAGAGGCCCAGTTTGTTGGGGGATGTGGGTGAAGCTTCAGTGTGAGGTCCAGTCTCATCAGACTCCAGAAGAGGCACACAGGGGAGAAGCCCCGTGTTTGTGGAGAGTATGGGGGAAACTCAGAAGTCAGGTGTCCTCACACAGCAGAGTGCACACACACGGGGAGAAATGCTCTGTTTGCAGGGAGTGTGGGTGAAGTTATAGTTGGAAGTCAGTTCTCACAGACCAGAAGACTCACGGGGAAAGCCCTGTTTGTCGGGGGTGTGGGTGAAGCTTCATTGGGAAGTCCAATCTCATCAGACTCCAGAAGGCACACAGGGGTGAAACCCCTTGCTTGTGCGGAGTTTTGGCAAAGTTTCAGACAGAAGGCAGGTGTATTCACACAGCAGAGGACACACACCGGGGAGAAAGGCTATGTTTCCATGGAGTGTGGTTGTAGTTTTAGTCGGAAGTCAGATCAGAGGCCTGAGGACACACAGGGGAGAAGTCCTGTCTGTGGGGTGTCTGGGTGACGGTTCAATGGGAGTTCCAATCTCATCAGAATCCAGAATACACACACAGGAGACCAGCCCCATGTTTGTGAGGAGTGTGGGAAAAGTTTAAGTCAGAAGTCCCATCTCATCAAACAAGAGACAAGACACACAGGGAGAAGGCACTCTGTTTGTGGAGAGTGTGGGCGAAGTTTCAGAAGTCAGGTATCCTCACACACTAGAGTACACACGGAGGGGAAAAAGGCTATGTTTGCAGGGAGTGTGGGTGAAGCTTCAGTTAGAAATCAGTTCTCATTAGAGACCAGGGGACACACAGGGGAGGAGCCCTGTCTGTGAGGGGTCTGGGTGAACCTTGAGTGTGAGTTGCAATCTCATCATATTCCAGAGGAAACACGCAGGGGACAAGCCCCATGTGTGTGGGGAGTTTGGGCAGTGTTTCAGTCAGAAGTCAGGTGTTACCAGACACCGCAGTACACACATCGGGGAGAAATGCTTGTTTGCAGGGAGTGTGGGTGAAGCTTCATGGAGAAGGCAGGTGTCAGAGACCAGAGGACACACAGGGGAAAACCCTGCGCTTGCCGGGCGTGTGGGTGAAGATTCACTTACAAGTCAGTTCTCAGAGGCCAGAGGACAAAGGGGAGAAGCGCTGTCCGTGGGGAGTCTGGGTGACGGTGCAGTGTGAGTTCCAATCTCCTCGGACTCCAGAAGCCACACACAGGGGACAATCCCCATGTTTGTGGGCAGTGTGGGTGGGCAAAGTTTCAGGCAGAAGTCCCGTCTCATCAGGCAAGTCACACACAGGGAAGAAACCCTGTGTTTGTGGAGAGAGTGGGTGAAGTTTCCTTCAGAAGCCAGGTGTCCTCAGACAGCAGAGGACACACAGCAGAGAGAAACCCAGTGTTGGTAGGGAGTGTGGGTGAGGCTTAATTTAGAAATCAGTTCTCATTAGAGACCAGCGAGAGTTAGGGGAGAAGGCCTGTAGGTGGAGGGTGTGGGTGAAGCTTCAGTGTGAGGTTCAATCTAATCAGACTCCAGAAGACACACACAGGGGAGAAGCCCCATGTTGGTGGGGAGTGCGGGCAAACCTATAGTGAGAAGTCCCATGTCATCAGACAACAGAAGACACACAGGGCTGAAGGCATATGTTTGTGGAGAGTGTGGGCGATGTCACAGTAAGAAGTCCGATGTTCTCACACACTAGAGTACACACAGAGGGGAGAAAGGCTATGTTTGCAGGGAGTGTGGGTGACGCTTCAGGTAGAAGCCAGGTCTCAGAGACCAGAGGACACACAGGGGAGAAGCCCTACGTTTGTAGGGAGTGTGGGTTCCGACTCAGTTAGAATACAATTCTCAGAAGCCAGAGGACACACAGGGGAGAAGCCCTGTATGTGGGGGGGTCTGGGTGCAGGTTCAGTGTGAGTTCTTTGTGATCAGACTCCAGAAGACACACACAGGGGACAAGCCCCATGTTTGTGGGGAGTGTCGGCAAAGTTTCACCCTGAATTCCCATCGCATCAAACAAGAGATGAGACACACAGGGAAGAAGTTCTATGTTTGTGGAGAGTGTGGACGACGTCTCAGAAGTCAGGTGTCTTCACACAGCAAAGTACACAGAGACGGGAGAGACCCTATCTTTGCAGAGAGTGGGTGAAGCTTCAGTTAGAAGTAATTTCTCCTTAGAGAGCAGGTACAGTCAGGGGAGAAGGCCTGTTTGTGGACGCTGTGGGTGAAGCCGGAGTGTGAGGTTCAGTGCAATCAAACTCCAGAGGACACACAAAGCGGAGAACCCTCATGTTGGTGGGGAATGTGGGCAAAGTTTCAGTCAGAAGTCCCATGTCACCACAAAAGAGATGATACATTCAGGGCTGAAGGCCTATGTTTGTGGAGAGTGTGGGCGAAGTCTCAGACGTCAGGGGCCTCACACACCAGAGTACATCCAGAGGGCAGAAACCCTATGTTTGCAGGGAGTGTGGGTGATGCTTCAGTTAGAAGTCAGTTCTCATTAGAGACCAGCGACAGTGAGGAGAGAAAGCCAATTTGTGGAGGGTGTGCTCTAGGTTCACTGTGAGGTCCAATCTCATCAGACTGCACAAGACACACATAGGGGAGAAGCCCCATGTTTGTGGGGAGTGTGGGCAAGTTTCAGTCAGAAGCCAGGAGTCCTCACACAACAGAGGCCACACACCGGGGAGAAACCCTATGTTTGTAGGGAGTGTGGGAGAAGCTTCAGTTAGAGGTCAGTTCTCATTCAGACCAGAGGACACAGAGGGCCGAAGCCCTGTTTCTGAGTGGCGTGGGTGAAGCTTCAGAGTGAAGTTCAGTCTCATCAGACTCCAGAAGACACACACAGGGGAGAAGCCCCGTGTTCTGGAGAGTGGGCGAAGTCTCAGAAGTCAGGTGTCCTCACACAACAAAGTCAACCCAGAGGGGGAGAAATGCTCTCTTTGCAGGGAATGTGGATGAAACTTTAGTTGGAAATCAGTTCTCAAGAACCAGAGGAGACACAGGGGAAAGCCCTGTTTGTGGGGGGTGTGGGTGAAGCTTCAGCATGAGTTCCAATCTCATGAGAATCCAGAAGGTACAAACAGGAGAGAAGCCCCATGTTTGTGGGGAGTGTGGGTAAAGTTTCAGTCTGAAGGCACGTGTCTTCACACACCAGAGGACACACACCGGGGAGAAGCCTATGTTTGCAGGGAGTGTGGGTGAAGCTTCAGGTAGAAGTCAGGTGTCATCACAGACCAGAGTATACACACTGGGGAGAACCCTGTGTTTGCAGGGAGTGTCGGTGAAGCTTCAGGTAGAAGTCAGGTCTCAGAGGCCAGAGGACACACAGGGGAGAATCCCTAAGTTTGTAGGGAGTGTGGGTTACGACTCAGTTACAATTCAGTTCTCAGAAGCCAGAGGACACACAGGGGAGAAGCCCTGTCTGGGGGGGTGGGGAGTCTGGGTGCAGGTTCAGTGTGAGTTCCTATATCATCAGACTCCAGAAGACACACACAAGGGACAAGCCCCATGTTTGTGGGGAGTGACGGCAAAGTTTCACCATGAAGTCCCATCTCATCAAACAAGAGATGAGACACACAGGGAAGAAGCTCGATGTTTGTGGACAGTGTGGGCAACGTCTCTGAAGTCAGATGCCCTCACACAGCAGAGTACACAGAGAGGGTAGAGAGCCTATATTTGCAGAGAGTTTGGGTGAAGCTTCAGTTAGAAGTAATTTCTCATTAGAGAGCAGCGGCAGTCATGGGAGAAGGCCTGTTTATGGAGGGTGTGGTTGAAGCTTGAGTGTGAGGTTCAGTGCAAGCAGATTCCAGAAGACACACACCGGAGACAAGCCCCATGTTTGTGGGGAATGTGGGCAAAGTTTCAGTCAGAAGTCCCATGTCACGACAAAAGAGACGACACACACAGGGAAGAAGCCCTATGTTTGTGGAGGGTGTGGGCGAAGTCTCAGACGTCAGGGGTCCTCACACACGAGAGTACACCCAGAGGGCAGAAAGCCTATGGTTTCAGGGAGTGTGTGTGAAGCTGCAGTTCGAAGTCAGTTTTCAGGGACAAGAGGACAGAGGGGAGGAGCCCTGTTTCTGGGGGTTGTGGGTGAAGCTTCCGTGTGAGGTCCCAACTCCTCAGACTCGAGAAGACACACACAGGGGAGAAGCCCCATGTTTGTGGGGAATGAGGAAAAGTTTCAGGAAGAAGTCAAGTGTCATCACACAGGAGCACACACACCGGGGGGAAAACATATGTCTGCAAGGATTGTGGGTGAAACTTCGGTTAGAAGTCAATTCTCATTAAAGAGCAGAGGACACACAGGGGAGAAGCCCAGTTTGTTGGGGGATGTGGGTGAAGCTTCAGTGTGAGGTCCAGTCTCATCAGACTCCAGAAGAGGCACACAGGGGAGAAGCCCCGTGTTTGTGGAGAGTATGGGGGAAACTCAGAAGTCAGGTGTCCTCACACAGCAGAGTGCACACACACGGGGAGAAATGCTCTGTTTGCA
This sequence comes from Muntiacus reevesi, assembly GCA_020226045.1. Classification (NCBI taxonomy): domain Eukaryota; kingdom Metazoa; phylum Chordata; class Mammalia; order Artiodactyla; family Cervidae; genus Muntiacus; species Muntiacus reevesi. The sequence continues at coordinate 284,379 of JAGTXV010000436.1, read as the reverse complement.
GGGAGTGTGGGTGAAGTTACAGTTGGAAGTCAGTACTCACAGAGCAGAAGACACACAGGGGAAAGCCCTGTGTGTGGGGGGTTGTGGGTGAAGCTTCAGGGTGAGGTCGAATCTCATCAGACTCCAGAAGACACACAGGGATGAAACCCGTTGTTTGTGGGGAGTGTGGGCAAAGTTTCAGTCAGAAGACAGGTGTCTCCACACAGCAGAGGACACACACTGGGGAGAAAGGCCATGTTTGCAGGGAGTGTGGGTGAAGCTTCAGTTAGAAGTCAGGTCTCCAAGGCCAGAGGACACACAGGGGAGAAGCCCTGTCTGTGGGGTGTCTGGGTGACGGTTCCATGGGAGTTCCAATCTGATCAGAATCCAGAATACACACACAGGGGCGAAACCAATGTTTGAGAGAAGTGTGGGAAAAGTTTCAGTCAGATGTCCCATCTCATCAAACAAGAGACAACACACACAGGGAGAAGGCACTCTGTTTGTGGAGAGTGTGGGCGACGTTTCAGAAGTCAGGTATCCTCACACACTAGAGTACACACGGAGGGGAAAAAAGCTATGTTTGCAGGGAGTGTGGGTGAAGCTTCATTTAGAAATCTGTTCTCATTAGAGACCAGGGGACACACAGGGGAGAAACCCTGTCTGTGAGGGGTCTGGGTGAACCTTGAGTGTGAGTTTCAATCTCATCAGAATCCAGAGGACACACGCAGGAGACAAGCCCCATGTTTGTGGGGAGTTTGGGCAGTGTTTCAGTCAGAAGTCAGGTGTTACCAGACACCGGAGTACACACATCAGGGAGAAATGCTCTGTTTGCAGGGAGTGTGGGTGAAGCAACATTGAGAACGCAGGAGACAGAGAACAGAGGACACACAGGGAAAACCCTGCTTGCAGGCGTGTGGGTGAAGATTCACTTACAAGTCAGTTCTCAGAGGCAAGAGGACAAGGGGAGAAGCGCTGTCCGTGGGGAGTCTGGGTGACGGTGCAGTGTGAGTTCCAATCTCCTCGGACTCCAGAAGCCACACACAGGGGACAATCCCCATGTTTGTGGGCAGTGTGGGTGGGCAAAGTTTCAGGCAGAAGTCCCGTCTCATCAGGCAAGTCACACACAGGGAAGAAACCCTGTGTTTGTGGAGAGAGTGGGTGAAGTTTCCTTCAGAAGCCAGGTGTCCTCAGACAGCAGAGGACACACAGCAGAGAGAAACCCAGTGTTGGTAGGGAGTGTGGGTGAGGCTTAATTTAGAAATCAGTTCTCATTAGAGACCAGCGAGAGTTAGGGGAGAAGGCCTGTAGGTGGAGGGTGTGGGTGAAGCTTCAGTGTGAGGTTCAATCTAATCAGACTCCAGAAGACACACACAGGGGAGAAGCCCCATGTTGGTGGGGAGTGGGGGCAAACCTATAGTGAGAAGTCCCATGTCATCAGACAACAGAAGACACACAGGGCTGAAGGCATATGTTTGTGGAGAGTGTGGGCGATGTCACAGTAAGAAGTCCGATGTTCTCACACACTAGAGTAGACACAGAGGGGAGAAAGGCTATGTTTGCAGGGAGTGTGGGTGACACTTCAGGTAGAAGCCAGGTCTCAGAGACCAGGGGACACACAGGGGAGAAGCCCTACGTTTGTAGGGAGTGTGGGTTACAACTCAGAATACAATTCTCAAAAGCCAGAGGACACACAGGGGGGAAGCTCTGTCTGTGTGGGGGTCTGGGTGCAGGTTCAGTGTGAGTTCCTATGTCATCAGACTCCAGAAGACACACACAGGGGACAAGCCCCATGTTTGAGGGGAGTGTCGGCAAAGTTTCACCCTGAAGTCCCATTGCATCAAACAAGAGATGAGACACACAGGGAAGAAGTTCTATGTTTGTGGAGAGTGTGGACGATGTCTCAGAATTCAGGTGTCTTCACACAACAAAGTACACAGAGACGGGAGAAACCCTATCTTTGCAGAGAGTGTGTGAAGCTTCAGTTAGAAGTAATTTCTCATTAGAGAGCAGTGACAGTCAGGGGAGAAGGCCTGTTTGTGGAGGGTGTGGGTGAAGCTTGAGTGTGAGGTTCAGTGCAATTAAATTCCAGAGGACACACACAGCGGAGAAGCCCCATGTTGCGGGGAATGTGGGCAAAGTTTCAGTCAGAAGTCCCATGTCACCACAAAAGAGATGATACATTCAGGGCTGAAGGCCTATGTTTGTGGAGAGTGTGGGCGAAGTCTCAGACGTCAGGGGCCTCACACACCAGAGTACATCCAGAGGGCAGAAACCCTATGTTTGCAGGGAGTGTGGGTGATGCTTCAGTTAGAAGTCAGTTCTCATTAGAGACCTGCGACAGTGAGGGGAGAAAGCCTATTTGTGGAGGGTGTGGGTGAAGCTACAGTGTGAGGTCGAATCTCATCAGACTGCACAAGACACACATAGGGGAGAAGCCCCATGTTTGTGGGGAGTGTGGGCAAGTTTCAGTCGGAAGCCAGAAGTCCTCACACAGCAGAGGACACACACCGGGGAGAAACCCCATGTTTGTAGGGAGTGTGGGTGAAGCTTCAGGAGTCAGTTCTCATTCAGACCAGAGGACACAGAGGCAGAAGGCCTGTTTCTGAGTGGCGTGGGTGAAGCTTCAGAGTGAAGTTCAGTCTCATCAGACTCAGAAGACACACAGGAGGGAGAAGCCCTGTGGAGTGTGGGAAGCAAGTCTCAGAGTCAGGTCTCACACAACAAAGTCAACACAGAGGGGAGAAGCATGTTTTGCAGGGAGTGTGGATGAAGCTTTAGTTGGAAATCAGTTCTCAGAGACCAGAGGACACACAGGGGAAAGCCCTGTTTGTGGGGGGTGTGGGTGAAGCTTCAGCGTGAGTTCCAATCTCATGAGACTCCAGAAGGTACAAACAGGAGAGAAGCCCCATGTTTGTGGGGAGTGTGGGTAAAGTTTCAGTCTGAAGGCACGTGTCTTCACACACCAGAGGACACACACCGGGGAGAAGCCTATGTTTGCAGGGAGTGTGGGTGAAACTTCAGGTAGAAGTCAGGTGTCATCACAGACCAGAGCATACACACTGGGGAGAACCCTGTTTTTGCAGGGAATGTCGGTGAAGCTTCAGGTAGAAGTCAGGTCTCAGAGGCCAGAGGACACACAGGGGAGAATTCCTAAGTTTGTAGGGAGTGTGGGTTACGACTCAGTTACAATTCAGTTCTCAGAAGCCAGAGGACACACAGGGGAGAAGCCCTGTCTGGTGGGGGGGGGAGTCTGGGTGCAGGTTCAGTGTGAGTTCCTATATCATCAGACTCCAGAAGACACACACAAGGGACAAGCCCCATGTTTGTGGGGAGTGACGGCAACGTTTCACCATGAAGTCCCATCTCATCAAACAAGAGATGAGACACACAGGGAAGAAGCTCTATGTTGTGGAGAGTGTGGGCAACGTCTCTGAAGTCAGATGTCCTCACACAGCAGAGTACACAGAGAGGGTAGAGAGCGTATGTTTGCAGAGAGTTTGGGTGAAGCTTCAGTTAGAAGTAATTTCTCATTAGAGAGCAGCGACAGTCAGGGGAGAAGGCCTGTTTATGGAGGGTGTGGTTGAAGCTTGAGTGTGAGGTTCAGTGCAAGCAGATTCCAGAAGACACACACCGGAGACAAGCCCCATGTTTGTGGGGAATGTGGGCAAAGTTTCAGTCAGAAGTCCCATGTCACGACAAAAAGACGACACACACACAGGGAAGAAGCCCTATGTTTGTGGAGTGTGTGGGCGAAATCTCAGACGTCAGGGGTCCTCACACACGAGAGTCCACCCAGGTGGCAGAAAGCCTATGGTTTCAGGGAGTGTGTGTGAAGCTGCAGTTCGAAGTCAGTTTTCAGGGACAAGAGGACAGAGGGGAGGAGCCCTGTTTCTGGGGGTTGTGGGTGAAGCTTCCGTGTGAGGTCCCAACTCCTTAGACTCGAGAAGACACAGAGAGGGCAGAAGCCCCATGTTTGTGGGGAATGAGTGCAAAGTGTCAGGAAGAAGTCAGTTGTCATCGCACAGGAGCACACACACCGGGGGGAAATCGTATGTTTGCAAGGAGTGTGGGTGAAGCTTTGGTTAGAAGTCAATTCTCATTAAAGAGCAGAGGACACACAGGGGAGAAGCCCAGTTTGTTGGGGGATGTGGGTGAAGCTTCAGTGTGAGGTCCAGTCTCATCAGACTCCAGAAGAGGCACACAGGGGAGAAGCCCCGTGTTTGTGGAGAGTATGGGGGAAACTCAGAAGTCAGGTGTCCTCACACAGCAGAGTGCACACACACGGGGAGAAATGCTCTGTTTGCAGGGAGTGTGGGTGAAGTTACAGTTGGAAGTCAGTACTCACAGACCAGAAGACACACAGGGGAAAGCCCTGTTTGTGGGGGTGTGTGGGTGAAGCTTCAGTGTCAGGCCCAATCTCATCAGACTCCAGAGGACACACAGGGGTGAAACCCCTTGTTTGTGGGGAGTGTGGGCAAAGTTGCAGTCCGATGGCAGGTGTCTTCACACAGCAGAGGACACACACCGGGGAGAAAGGTCATGTATGCAGGGAGTGTGGGTGAAGCTTCAGTTAGAAGTCAGGTCTCAGAGGCCAGAGGACATACAGGGGAGAAGCACTGTCTGTGGGGTGTCTGGGTGACGGCTCAACGGGAGATCCAATTTCATCAGAATCCACAATACAAACACAGGGGACCAGCCCCATGTTTGTGAGAAGTGTGTGCAAAGTTTCAGTCAGAACTCCCATCTCATCAAACAAGAGACAACACACACAGGGAGAAGGCCCTATGTTTGTGGAGAGTGTGCGCGAAGTCTCAGAAGTCAGGTGTCCTCACACACTAGAGTACACACGGAGGGGAGAAAGGCTATGTTTGCAGGGAGTGTGGGTAAAGCTTCAGTTAGAATTCAGTTCTCATTAGAGACCAGGGGACACACAGGGGAGAAGCCCTGTCTGTGAGGGGTCTGGGTGAACCTTGAGTGTGAGTTGCAATCTCATCATATTCCAGAGGACACACGCAGGGGACAAGCCCCATGTTTGTGGGGAGTTTGGGCAGTGTTTCAGTCAGAAGTCAGGTGTTACCAGACACCGGAGTACCCAATCGGGGAGAAATGCTTGTTTGCAGGGAGTGTGGGTGAAGCTTCATGGAGAAGGCAGGTGTCAGAGACCAGAGGACACACAGGGGAAAACCCTGCGCTTGCCGGGCGTGTGGGTGAAGATTCACTTACAAGTCAGTTCTCAGAGGCCAGAGGACAAAGGGTTCGAGAAGCGCTGTCCGTGGGGAGTCTGGGTGACGGTGCAGTGTGAGTTCCAATCTCCTCGGACTTCAGAAGCCACACAGGGGACAATCCCCATGTTTGTGGGCAGGCAGTGTGGGTGGGCAAAGTTTCAGGCAGAAGTCCCGTCTCATCAGGCAAGACACACAGGAAGAAACCCTGTGTTTGTGGAGAGAGTGGGTGAAGCCTTCAGAAGCCAGGTGTCCTCAGACAGCAGAGGACACACAGCAGAGAGAAACCCAGTGTTGGTAGGGAGTGTGGGTGAGGAATTTTAGAAACCAATTCTCATTAGAGACCAGCGAGAGTTAGGGGAGAAGGCCTGTAGGTGGAGGGTGTGGGTGAAGCTTCAGTGTGAGGTTCAATCTAATCAGACTCCAGAAGACACACACAGGGGAGAAGCCCCAGGGTGGTGGGGGAGTGAGGCAAACCTAGTGAGAAGTCCCATGTCATCAGACAACAGAAGACACACACGGCTGAAGGCATATGTTTGTGGAGAGTGGGCGTGTGTCACAGTAAGACGTCAGGGGTCCTCACACTCCAGAGTACACACAGAGCAGAGAAAGGCTATGTTTGCAGGGAGTATGGGTGAAGCTTCAGGTAGAAGTCAGGTCTCAGAGACCAGAGGACACAGAGGAAGAAGCCCTACGTTTGTGGGGAGTGTGGGTTACAACTCAGAATACAATTCTCAAGAGCCAGAGGACACACAGGGGAGAAGCTCTGTCTGTGTGGGGGTCTGGGTGCAGGTTCAGTGTGAGTTCCTATGTCATCAGACTCCAGAAGACACACACAGGGGACAAGCCCCATGTTTGAGGGGAGTGTCGGCAAAGTTTCACCCTGAAGTCCGTTGCATCAAACAAGAGATGAGACACACAGGGAGAAGTTCTATGTTTGTGGAGAGTGTGACGACGTCTCAGAAGTCAGGTGTCTCACACAGCAAAGTACACAGGGACGGAGAGACCCTATCTTTGCAGAGAGTGTGAAGCTTCAGTTAGAAGTAATTTCTCATTAGAGAGCAGGTACAGTCAGGGGAGAAGGCCTGTTTGTGGGGGCTGTGGGTGAAGCCGAGTGTGAGGTTCAGTGCAATCAAACTCCAGAGGACACACAAAGCGGAGAACCCTCATGTTGGTGGGGAATGTGGGCAAAGTTTCAGTCAGACGTACCATGTCACCATTAAAGAGACGACACACACAGGGCTGAAGGCCTATGTTTGTGAGGAGAGTGTGGTGAAGTCTCAGATGTCAAGGGTCCTCACACACCAGAGTACATCCAGAGGGCAGAAACCCTATGTTTGCAGGGAGTGTGGGTGATGCTTCAGTTAGAAGTCAGTTCTCATTAGAGACCAGCGACAGTGAGGAGAGAAAGCCAATTTGTGGAGGGTGTGCTCTAGGTTCACTGTGAGGTCCAATCTCATCAGACTGCACAAGACACACATAGGGGAGAAGCCCCATGTTTGTGGGGAGTGTGTGCAAGTTTCAGTCGGAAGCCAGGAGTCCTCACACAGCAGAGGACACACACCGGAGAGAAAGCCCATGTTTGTAGGGAGTGTGGGAGAAGCTTCAGTTAGAGGTCAGTTCTCATTCAGACCAGAGGACACAGAGGGCCGAAGCCCTGTTTCTGAGTGGCGTGGGTGAAGCTTCAGAGTGAAGTTCAGTCTCATCAGACTCCAGAAGACACACACAGGGGAGAAGCCCCGTGTTCTGGAGAGTGTGGGCGAAGTCTCCGAAGTCAGGTGTCCTCACACAACAAAGTCAACACAGGGGGAGAAACCCTCCGTTTGCAGGGAATGTGGATGAAGCTTTAGTTGGAAATCAGTTCTCAGAGACCAGAGGAGACACAGGGGAAAGCCCTGTTTGTGGGGGGTGTGGGTGAAGCTTCAGCGTGAGTTCCAATCTCATGAGACTCCAGAAGGTACAAACAGGAGAGAAGCCCCATGTTTGTGGGGAGTGTGGGTAAAGTTTCAGTCTGATGGCACGTGTCTTCACACACCAGAGGACACACACCGGGGAGAAGCCTATGTTTGCAGGGAGTGTGGGTGAAGCTTCAGGTAGAAGTCAGGTGTCATCACAGACCAGAGTATACACACTGGGGAGAACCCTGTGTTTGCAGGGAGTGTCGGTGAAGCTTCAGGTAGAAGTCAGGTCTCAGAGGCCAGAGGACACACAGGGGAGAATCCCTAAGTTTGTAGGGAGTGTGGGTTACGACTCAGTTACAATTCAGTTCTCAGAAGCCAGAGGACACACAGGGGAGAAGCCCTGTCTGGTGGGGGGGGGAGTCTGGGTGCAGGTTCAGTGTGAGTTCCTATGTCATCAGAATCCAGAAGACACACACAAGGGACAAGCCCCATGTTTGTGGGGAGTGACGGCAAAGTTTCACCATGAAGTCCCATCTCATCAAACAAGAGATGAGACACACAGGGAAGAAGCTCTATGTTGTGGAGAGTGTGGGCAACGTCTCTGAAGTCAGATGTCCTCACACAGCAGAGTACACAGAGAGGGTAGAGAGCGTATGTTTGCAGAGAGTTTGGGTGAAGCTTCAGTTAGAAGTAATTTCTCATTAGAGAGCAGCGACAGTCAGGGGAGAAGGCCTGTTTATGGAGGGTGTGGTTGAAGCTTGAGTGTGAGGTTCAGTGCAAGCAGATTCCAGAAGACACACACCGGAGACAAGCCCCATGTTTGTGGGGAATGTGGGCAAAGTTTCAGTCAGAAGTCCCATGTCACGACAAAAGAGACGACACACACAGGGAAGAAGCCCTATGTTTGTGGAGGGTGTGGGCGAAGTCTCAGACGTCAGGGGTCCTCACACACGAGAGTCCACCCAGGTGGCAGAAAGCCTATGGTTTCAGGGAGTGTGTGTGAAGCTGCAGTTCGAAGTCAGTTTTCAGGGACAAGAGGACAGAGGGGAGGAGCCCTGTTTCTGGGGGTTGTGGGTGAAGCTTCCGTGTGAGGTCCCAACTCCTTAGACTCGAGAAGACACAGAGAGGGCAGAAGCCCCATGTTTGTGGGGAATGAGTGCAAAGTGTCAGGAAGAAGTCAGTTGTCATCGCACAGGAGCACACACACCGGGGGGAAATCGTATGTTTGCAAGGAGTGTGGGTGAAGCTTTGGTTAGAAGTCAATTCTCATTAAAGAGCAGAGGACACACAGGGGAGAGGCCCAGTTTGTTGGGGGATGTGGGTGAAGCTTCAGTGTGAGGTCCAGTCTCATCAGACTCCAGAAGAGGCACACAGGGGAGAAGCCCCGTGTTTGTGGAGAGTATGGGGGAAACTCAGAAGTCAGGTGTCCTCACACAGCAGAGTGCACACACACGGGGAGAAATGCTCTGTTTGCAGGGAGTGTGGGTGAAGTTACAGTTGGAAGTCAGTACTCACAGAGCAGAAGACACACAGGGGAAAGCCCTGTGTGTGTGGAGGTGTGTGGGTGAAGCTTCAGGGTGAGGTCCGATCTCATCAGACTCCAGAAGACACACAGGGGTGAAACCCGTTGTTTGTGGGGAGTGTGGGCAAAGTTTCAGTCAGAAGGCAGGTGTCTCCACACATCAGAGGACACACACCGGGGAGAAAGGCCATGTTTGCAGGGAGTGTGGGTGAAGCTTCAGTTAGAAGTCAGGTCTCCAAGGCCAGAGGACACACAGGGAAGAAGCCCTGTCTGTGGGGTTTCTGGGTGACGGTTCCATGGGAGTTCCAATCTCATCAGAATCCAGAATACAGACAGAGGGGCCAAGCCGCATGTTTGTGAGGAAAGTGGGCAAAGGTTTAGTCAGAAGTCCCATCTCATCAAACAAGAGACGACACACACGGGGGAAGGCCTTATGTTTGTGGAGATTGTGGGTGAAGTCTCAGAAGTCAGGTATCCTCACACACTAAAGTACACACGAAGGGAAGAAAGCCTATGTTTGCAGGGAGTGTAGGTGAAGTTTCAGTTAAAAGTCAGTTCTCATTAGACACCAGGGGACACACAGGGGAGAAGCCCTGTCTGTGAGGGGTCTGGGTGAACCTTGAGTGTGAGTTGCAATCTCATCATATTCCAGAGGACACACGCAGGGGACAAGCCCCATGTTTGTGGGGAGTTTGGGCAGTGTTTCAGTCAGAAGTCAGGTGTTACCAGACACCGTACACACATCGGCGAGAAACGCTTGTTTGAAGGAGGTGTGGGTGAAGCTTCAAGGAGAAGGCAGGTGTCAGAGACCAGAGGACACACAGGGGAAAACCCTGCGCTTGCCGGGCGTGTGGGTGAAGATTCAGTTACAGTCAGTTCTCAGAGGCCAGAGGACAAAGGGACAGAGAAGCGCTGTGGGGAGTCTGGGTGACAGTGCAGTGTGAGTTCCAATCTCCTCGGACCAGAAGCCACACACAGGGACAAGCCCCATGTTTGTGGGCAGTGTGGGTGGGCAAAGTTTCAGGCAGAAGTCCCGTCTCATCAGGCAAGTCACACACAGGGAAGAAACCCTGTGTTTGTGGAGAGAGTGGGTGAAGTTTCCTTCAGAAGCCAGGTGTCCTCAGACAGCAGAGGACACACAGCAGAGAATCCCAGTGTTGGTAGGGAGTGTGGGGTGAGGCAATTTAGAAATCAGTTCTAATTAGAGACCAGCGACAGTTAGGGGAGAAGGCCTATAGGTGGAGCGTGTGGGTGAAGCTTCATTGTGAGTTTAAATCTAATCAGACTCCAGAAGACACACACAGGGGAGAAGCCCCATGTTGGTGGGGAGTGGGGGCAAACCTATAGTGAGAAGTCCCATGTCATCAGACAACAGAAGACACACAGGGCTGAAGGCATATGTTTGTGGAGAGTGTGGGCGATGTCACAGTAAGAAGTCCGATGTTCTCACACACTAGAGTACACACAGAGGGGAGAAAGGCTATGTTTGCAGGGAGTGTGGGTGACGCTTCAGGTAGAAGCCAGGTCTCAGAGACCAGAGGACACACAGGGGAGAAGCCCTACGTTTGTAGGGAGTGTGGGTTCCGACTCAGTTAGAATACAATTCTCAGAAGCCAGAGGACACACAGGGGAGAAGCCCTGTCTGTGGGGGCACTCTGGGTGCAGGTTCAGTGTGAGTTCCTATGTCATCAGACTCCAGAAGACACACACAGGGGACAAGCCCCATGTTTGTGGGGAGTGTCGGCAAGGTTTCACCCTGAAGTCCCGTTGCATCAAACAAGAGATGAGACACACAGGGGAGAAGTTCTATGTTTGTGGAGAGTGTGGACGACGTCTCAGAAGTCAGGTGTCTTCACACAGCAAAGTACACAGAGACGGGAGAGACCCTATCTTTGCAGAGAGTGGGTGAAGCTTCAGTTAGAAGTAATTTCTCATTAGAGAGCAGTGACAGTCAGGGGAGAAGGCCTGTTTGTGGAGGGTGTGGGTGAAGCTTGAGTGTGAGGTTCAGTGCAATCAAACTCCAGAGGACACACAGCGGAGAAGCCCCATATTTGCCGGGAATGTGGGCAAAGTTTCCGTGTGAGTCCCATGTCACCAGAAAAGAGACGATACACAGGGCTGAAGGCCTATGTTTGTGGAGAGTGTGGGCGAAGTCTCAGACGTCAGGGGCCTCACACACCAGAGTACATCCAGAGGGCAGAAACCCTATGTTTGCAGGGAGTGTGGGTGATGCTTCAGTTAGAAGTCAGTTCTCATTAGAGACCAGCGACAGTGAGGAGAGAAAGCCAATTTGTGGAGGGTGTGCTCTAGGTTCACTGTGAGGTCCAATCTCATCAGACTGCACAAGACACACATAGGGGAGAAGCCCCATGTTTGTGGGGAGTGTGGGCAAGTTTCAGTCAGAAGCCAGGAGTCCTCACACAACAGAGGCCACACACCGGGGAGAAACCCTATGTTTGTAGGGAGTGTGGGAGAAGCTTCAGTTAGAGGTCAGTTCTCATTCAGACCAGAGGACACAGAGGGCCGAAGCCCTGTTTCTGAGTGGCGTGGGTGAAGCTTCAGAGTGAAGTTCAGTCTCATCAGACTCCAGAAGACACACACAGGGGAGAAGCCCCGTGTTCTGGAGAGTGTGGGCGAAGTCTCAGAAGTCAGGTGTCCTCACACAACAAAGTCAACCCAGAGGGGGAGAAATGCTCTCTTTGCAGGGAATGTGGATGAAACTTTAGTTGGAAATCAGTTCTCAAGAACCAGAGGAGACACAGGGGAAAGCCCTGTTTGTGGGGGTGGGTGAAGCCAGCATGAGTTCCAATCTCATGAGAATCCAGAAGGTACAAACAGGAGAGAAGCCCCATGTTTGTGGGGAGTGTGGGTAAAGTTTCAGTCTGATGGCACGTGTCTTCACACACCAGAGGACACACACCGGGGAGAAGCCTATGTTTGCAGGGAGTGTGGGTGAAGCTTCAGGTAGAAGTCAGGTGTCATCACAGACCAGAGTATACACACTGGGGAGAACCCTGTGTTTGCAGGGAGTGTCGGTGAAGCTTCAGGTAGAAGTCAGGTCTCAGAGGCCAGAGGACACACAGGGGAGAATCCCTAAGTTTGTAGGGAGTGTGGGTTACGACTCAGTTACAATTCAGTTCTCAGAAGCCAGAGGACACACAGGGGAGAAGCCCTGTCTGGGGGGTTGGGAGTCTGCGCAGGTTCAGTGTGAGTTCCTATATCATCAGACTCCAGAAGACACACACAAGGGACAAGCCCCATGTTTGTGGGGAGTGACGGCAAAGTTTCACCATGAAGTCCCATCTCATCAAACAAGAGATGAGACACACAGGGAAGAAGCTCTATGTTTGTGGAGAGTGTGGGCAACGTCTCTGAAGTCAGATGTCCTCACACAGCAGAGTACACAGAGAGGGTAGAGAGCCTATGTTTGTAGGGAGTGTGGGTGAAGCTTCAGTTAGAAGTAATTTCTCATTAGACAGCAGTGACAGTCACGGGAGAAGGCCTGATTGTGGCGGGTGTGGGTGAAGCTTGAGTGTGAGCTTCAGTGCAAGCAGATTCCAGAAGACACACACCGGAGACAAGCCCCATGTTTGTGGGGAATGTGGGCAAAGTTTCAGTCAGAAATCCCATGTCACGACAAAGGAGACGACACACACAGGGAAGAAGCCCTATGTTTGTGGAGGGTGTGGGCGAAGTCTCAGACGTCAGGGGTCCTCACACACAAGAGTACAGCCATAGGGCAGAAAGCCTCTGGTTTCAGGGGGCGTGTGTGAAGCTTCAGTTCAAGTCAGTTTCAGGGACAAGAGGACAGAGGGAGGAGCCCTGTTTCTGGGGGTGGGTGGAAGCTTCCGTGTGAGGTCCCAACCTTAGACTCGAGAAGACACAGAGAGGCAGAAGCCCCATGTTTGTGGGGGAATGAGTGCAAAGTGTCAGGAAGAAGAAGTCAGTTGTCATCAGGAGCACACACGGGGGAAACTGTTTGCAAGGAGGGTGGGTGAAGCTTCGGTTAGAAGTCAGTTCTCATTAAAGACCAGAGAACACACAGGGGAGAAGCCCAGTTTGTGCGGGGCTGTGGGTGAAGCTTCAGTGTGAGGTCAAGTCTCATCAGACTCCAGAAGACACACACAGGTGAGAAGCCCCGTGTTTGTGGAAAGTATGGCGGAAACTCAGAAGTCAGGTGTCCTCACATAGCAGAGTGCACACACACGCGGAGAAATGCTCTGTTTGCAGAGAATGTGGGTGAAGTTATAGTTGGAAGTCAGTACTCACAGAGCAGAAGACACACAGGGGAACCCTGTGTGTGGGTGGGGTGAGGGTGAAGCTTCAGGGTGAGGTCGAATCTCATCAGACTCCAGAAGACACACAGGAGTGAAACCCGTTGTTTGTGGGGAGTGTGGCCAAAGTTTCAGTCAGAAGGCAGGTGTCTCCACACAGAAGAGGACACACACCGGGGAGAAAGGCCATGTTTGCAGGGAGTGTGGGTGAAGCTTCAATTAGAAGTCAGGTCTCCAAGGCCAGAGGACACACAGGGGAGAAGCCCTGTATGTGGTGTGTATGGGTGACGGTTCCATGGGAGTTCCAATCTCATCAGAATCCAGAATACACACACAGGAGCGAAACCCATGTTTGTGAGAAGTGTGGGAAAAGTTTCAGTCAGAAGTCCCATCTCATCAAACAAGAGAAAACACACACAGGGAGAAGGCACTCTGTTTGTAGAGAGTGTGGGCGAAGTTTCAGAAGTCAGATATCCTCACACACTAGAGTACACACAGAGGGGAAAAAGGCTATGTTTGCAGGGAGTATGGGTGAAGCTTCAGTTAGAAATCAGTTCTCATTAGAGACAAGGGGACACACAGGGGAGAAGCCCTGTCTGTGAGGGGTCTGGGTGAACTTTGAGTGTGAGTTGCAATCTCATCAGATTCCAGATGACACACACAGGAGACAAGCCCCATGTTTGTGGGGAGTTTGGGCAGTGTTTCAGTCAGAAGTCAGGTGTTACCAGACACCGGAGTACACACATCGGGGAGAAATGCTTGTTTGCAGGGAGTGTGGGTGAAGCTTCATGGAGAAGGCAGGTGTCAGAGACCACAGGACACACAGGGGAAAACACTGCGCTTGCCGGGCGTGTGGGTGAAGATTCACTTACAAGTCAGTTCTCAGAGGCCAGAGGACAAAGGGGAGAAGCGCTGTCCGTGGGGAGTCTGGGTGACGGTGCAGTGTGAGTTCCAATCTCCTCGGACTCCAGAAGACACACACAGGGGACAATCCCCATGTTTGTGGGGAGTGTGGGTGGGCAAAGTTTCAGGCAGAAGTCCGGTCTCATCAGGCAAGTCACACACAGGGAAGAAGGCCTGTGTTTGTGGAGAGAGTGGGTGAAGTTTCCTTCAGAAGCCAGGTGTCCTCAGACAGCAGAGGACACACAGCAGAGAGAAACCCAGTGTTGGTAGGGAGTGTGGGTGAGGCTTAATTTAGAAATCAGTTCTCATTAGAGACCAGCGAGAGTTAGGGGAGAAGGCCTGTAGGTGGAGGGTGTGGGTGAAGCTTCAGTGTGAGGTTCAATCTAATCAGACTCCAGAAGACACACACAGGGGAGAAGCCCCATGTTGGTGGGGAGTGGGGGCAAACCTATAGTGAGAAGTCCCATGTCATCAGACAACAGAAGACACACAGGGCTGAAGGCATATGTTTGTGGAGAGTGTGGGCGATGTCACAGTAAGAAGTCCGATGTTCTCACACACTAGAGTACACACAGAGGGGAGAAAGGCTATGTTTGCAGGGAGTGTGGGTGACGCTTCAGGTAGAAGCCAGGTCTCAGAGACCAGAGGACACACAGGGGAGAAGCCCTACGTTTGTAGGGAGTGTGGGTTCCGACTCAGTTAGAATACAATTCTCAGAAGCCAGAGGACACACAGGGGAGAAGCCCTGTCTGTGGGGGCACTCTGGGTGCAGGTTCAGTGTGAGTTCCTATGTCATCAGACTCCAGAAGACACACACAGGGGACAAGCCCCATGTTTGTGGGGAGTGTCGGCAAGGTTTCACCCTGAAGTCCCGTTGCATCAAACAAGAGATGAGACACACAGGGGAGAAGTTCTATGTTTGTGGAGAGTGTGGACGACGTCTCAGAAGTCAGGTGTCTTCACACAGCAAAGTACACAGGGACGGGAGAGACCCTATCTTTGCAGTGGGTGAAGCTTCAGTTAGAAGTAATTTCTCAGAGAGCAGGTACAGTCAGGGAGAAGGCCTGTTTGTTGCTGTGGGTGAAGCCGGAGTGTGAGGTTCAGTGCAATCAAACTCCAGAGGACACACAAAGCGGAGAACCCTCATGTTGGTGGGGAATGTGGGCAAAGTTTCAGTCAGAAGTCCCATGTCACCACAAAAGAGACGATACACACAGGGCTGAAGGCCTATGTTTGTGGAGAGTGTGGGCGAAGTCTCAGATGTCAAGGGTCCTCACACACCAG
Organism: Muntiacus reevesi; assembly: GCA_020226045.1. Lineage (NCBI taxonomy): Eukaryota > Metazoa > Chordata > Mammalia > Artiodactyla > Cervidae > Muntiacus > Muntiacus reevesi. The sequence continues at coordinate 269,291 of JAGTXV010000436.1, read as the reverse complement.
AGTACATCCAGAGGGCAGAAACCCTATGTTTGCAGGGAGTGTGGGTGATGCTTCAGTTAGAAGTCAGTTCTCATTAGAGACCAGCGACAGTGAGGAGAGAAAGCCAATTTGTGGAGGGTGTGCTCTAGGTTCAGTGAGGTCACAAGTCAGACTGCACACACATAGGGGAAGCTCATGTTTGGGGGAGTGGGGCAAGATTCAGTCAGAAACCAGGAGTCCTCACACACAAGAGGCCACACACCGGGGAGAAACCCTATGTTTGTAGGGAGTGTGGGAGAAGCTTCAGTTAGAGGTCAGTTCTCATTCAGACCAGAGGACACAGAGGGCCGAAGCCCTGTTTCTGAGTGGCGTGGGTGAAGCTTCAGAGTGAAGTTCAGTCTCATCAGACTCCAGAAGACACACACAGGGGAGAAGCCCCGTGTTCTGGAGAGTGTGGGCGTCTCCAGAAGTCAGGTGTCCTCACAACAAAGTCAACCCAGAGGGGGAGAAATGCTCTCTTTGCAGGGAATGTGGATGAAACTTTAGTTGGAAATCAGTTCTCAAGAAACATAGGAGACACAGGTGAAAGCGCTGTTTGTGGCTGGTGTGGGTGCTGGTTCAGAATGAGTTCCAATCTCATGAGAATCCAGAAGCTACACACAGGAGAGAAGCCCCATGTTTGGGGGGAGTGTGGGTAAAGTTTCAGTCTGATGGCACGTGACACCAGAGGACACACACCGGGGAGAAGCCTATGTTTGCAGGGAGTGTGGGTGAAGCTTCAGGTAGAAGTCAGGTGTCATCACAGACCAGAGTATACACACTGGGGAGAACCCTGTGTTTGCAGGGAGTGTCGGTGAAGCTTCAGGTAGAAGTCAGGTCTCAGAGGCCAGAGGACACACAGGGGAGAATCCCTAAGTTTGTAGGGAGTGTGGGTTACGACTCAGTTACAATTCAGTTCTCAGAAGCCAGAGGACACACAGGGGAGAAGCCCTGTCTGGGGGGGTGGGGAGTCTGGGTGCAGGTTCAGTGTGAGTTCCTATGTCATCAGAATCCAGAAGACACACACAAGGGACAAGCCCCATGTTTGTGGGGAGTGACGGCAAAGTTTCACCATGAAGTCCCATCTCATCAAACAAGAGATGAGACACACAGGGAAGAAGCTCTATGTTGTGGAGAGTGTGGGCAACGTCTCTGAAGTCAGATGTCCTCACACAGCAGAGTACACAGAGAGGGTAGAGAGCGTATGTTTGCAGAGAGTTTGGGTGAAGCTTCAGTTAGAAGTAATTTCTCATTAGAGAGCAGCGACAGTCAGGGGAGAAGGCCTGTTTATGGAGGGTGTGGTTGAAGCTTGAGTGTGAGGTTCAGTGCAAGCAGATTCCAGAAGACACACACCGGAGACAAGCCCCATGTTTGTGGGGAATGTGGGCAAAGTTTCAGTCAGAAGTCCCATGTCACGACAAAAAGACGACACACACACAGGGAAGAAGCCCTATGTTTGTGGAGTGTGTGGGCGAAATCTCAGACGTCAGGGGTCCTCACACACGAGAGTCCACCCAGGTGGCAGAAAGCCTATGGTTTCAGGGAGTGTGTGTGAAGCTGCAGTTCGAAGTCAGTTTTCAGGGACAAGAGGACAGAGGGGAGGAGCCCTGTTTCTGGGGGTTGTGGGTGAAGCTTCCGTGTGAGGTCCCAACTCCTTAGACTCAGAAGACACAGAGAGGCAGAAGCCCCATGTTTGTGGGGAATGAGTGCAAAGTGTCAGGAAGAAGTCAGTTGTCATCAGACAGGAGCACACACACGGGGAAATCGTATGTTTGCAAGGAGGTGAAGATTCAGTTAGAAGTCAGTTCTCAGAGGCCAGAGGACACACAGGGGAGAAGCCCAGTTTGAAGGGGGCTGTGGGTGAGGCTTCAGTGTGAGATCCAGTCTCATCAGACTCCAGAAGACACACACAGGGTAGAAGCCCCGTGTTTGTGGAGAGTATGGGCGAAACTCAGAAGTCAGGTGTCCTCACACAGCAGGTGCACACACACGGGGAGAAATGTTCTGTTTGCAGGGAGTGTGGGTGAAGTTATAGTTGGAAGTCAGTTCTCACAGACCAGAAGACTCACGGGGAAAGCCCTGTTTGTCGGGGGTGTGGGTGAAGCTTCATTGGGAAGTCCAATCTCATCAGACTCCAGAAGGCACACAGGGGTGCAACCCGTTGTTTGTGGGGTGTGGGCAAAGTTGCAGTCCGAAGGCAGGTGTCTTCACACAGCAGAGGACACACACTGGGGAGAAAGGCTCTGTATGCAGGGAGTGTGGCTGAAGTTTCGGTTAGAAGTCAGGTCTCAGAGGCCAGAGGACATACAGGGGAGAAGCACTGTCTGTGGGGTGTCTGGGTGACGGCTCAACGGGAGATCCAATTTCATCAGAATCCACAATACAAACACAGGGGACCAGCCCCATGTTTGTGAGAAGTGTGTGCAAAGTTTCAGTCAGAACTCCCATCTCATCAAACAAGAGACAACACACACAGGGAGAAGGCCCTATGTTTGTGGAGAGTGTGCGCGAAGTCTCAGAAGTCAGGTGTCCTCACACACTAGAGTACACACGGAGGGGAGAAAGGCTATGTTTGCAGGGAGTGTGGGTGAAGCTTCAGTTAGAAATCAGTTCTCATTAGAGACAAGGGGACACACAGGGGAGAAGCCCTGTCTGTGAGGGGTCTGGGTGAACTATGAGTGTGAGTTCCAATCTCATCAGATTCCAGAGGACACACGCAGGAGACAAGCCCCATGTTTGTGGGGAGTTTGGGCAGTGTTTCAGTCAGAAGTCAGGTGTTACCAGACACCGGAGTACCCAATCGGGGAGAAATGCTTGTTTGCAGGGAGTGTGGGTGAAGCTTCATGGAGAAGGCAGGTGTCAGAGACCAGAGGACACACAGGGGAAAACCCTGCGCTTGCCGGGCGTGTGGGTGAAGATTCACTTACAAGTCAGTTCTCAGAGGCCAGAGGACAAAGGGGAGAAGCGCTGTCCGTGGGGAGTCTGGGTGACGGTGCAGTGTGAGTTCCAATCTCCTCGGACTCCAGAAGCCACACAGGGACAAGCCCCCCATGTTTGTGGGCAGTGTGGGTGGGCAAAGTTTCAGGCAGAAGTCCCGTCTCATCAGGCAAGTCACACACAGGAAAACCCTGTGTTTGCAGGGAGAGTGGGTGAAGTTTCCTTCAGAAGCCAGGTGTCCTCAGACAGCAGAGGACACACAGCAGAGAGAAACCCAGTGTTGGTAGGGAGTGTGGGTGAGGCTTAATTTAGAAATCAGTTCTCATTAGAGACCAGCGAGAGTTAGGGGAGAAGGCCTGTAGGTGGAGGGTGTGGGTGAAGCTTCAGTGTGAGGTTCAATCGAATCAGACACCAGAAGACACACACAGGGGAGAAGCCCCATGTTGGTGGGGAGTGGGGGCAAACTTTTAGTGACAAGTCCCATGTCATCAGACAACAGAAGACACACAGGGCTGAAGGCATATGTTTGTGGAGAGTGTGGGCGATGTCACAGTAAGAAGTCCGATGTTCTCACACACTAGAGTACACACAGAGGGGAGAAAGGCTATGTTTGCAGGGAGTGTGGGTGACGCTTCAGGTAGAAGCCAGGTCTCAGAGACCAGAGGACACACAGGGGAGAAGCCCTACGTTTGTAGGGAGTGTGGGTTCCGACTCAGTTAGAATACAATTCTCAGAAGCCAGAGGACACACAGGGGAGAAGCCCTGTCTGTGGGGGCACTCTGGGTGCAGGTTCAGTGTGAGTTCCTATGTCATCAGACTCCAGAAGACACACACAGGGGACAAGCCCCATGTTTGTGGGGAGTGTCGGCAAGGTTTCACCCTGAAGTCCCGTTGCATCAAACAAGAGATGAGACACACAGGGGAGAAGTTCTATGTTTGTGGAGAGTGTGGACGACGTCTCAGAAGTCAGGTGTCTTCACACAGCAAAGTACACAGGGACGGGAGAGACCCTATCTTTGCAGAGAGTGGGTGAAGCTTCAGTTAGAAGTAATTTCTCATTAGAGAGCAGTGACAGTCAGGGGAGAAGGCCTGTTTGTGGACGCTGTGGGTGAAGGTTGAGTGTGAGGTTCAGTGCAATCAAACTCCAGAGGACACACAGCGGAGAAGCCCCATATTTGCGGGGAATGTGGGCAAAGTTTCAGTCAGAGTCCCATGTCACCACAAAAGAGACGATACACACAGGGCTGAAGGCCTATGTTTGTGGAGAGTGTGGGCGAAGTCTCAGACGTCAGGGGCCTCACACACCAGAGTACATCCAGAGGGCAGAAACCCTATGTTTGCAGGGAGTGTGGGTGATGCTTCAGTTAGAAGTCAGTTCTCATTAGAGACCAGCGACAGTGAGGAGAGAAAGCCAATTTGTGGAGGGTGTGCTCTAGGTTCACTGTGAGGTCCAATCTCATCAGACTGCACAAGACACACATAGGGGAGAAGCTCCATATTTGTGGGGAGTGTGGGCAAGTTTCAGTGAGAAGCCAGGAGTCCTCACCCAACAGAGGACACACACCGGGGAGAAACCCTATGTTTGTAGGGAGTGTGGGAGAAGCTTCAGTTAGAGGTCAGTTCTCATTCAGACCAGAGGACACAGAGGGCCGAAGCCCTGTTTCTGAGTGGCGTGGGTGAAGCTTCAGAGTGAAGTTCAGTCTCATCAGACTCCAGAAGACACACACAGGGGAGAAGCCCCGTGTTCTGGAGAGTGTGGGCGAAGTCTCCGAAGTCAGGTGTCCTCACAACAAAGTCAACCCAGAGGGGGAGAAATGCTCTCTTTGCAGGGAATGTGGATGAAACTTTAGTTGGAAATCAGTTCTCAAGAACCAGAGGAGACACAGGGGAAAGCCCTGTTTGTGGGGGGTGTGGGTGAAGCTTCAGCATGAGTTCCAATCTCATGAGAATCCAGAAGGTACAAACAGGAGAGAAGCCCCATGTTTGTGGGGAGTGTGGGTAAAGTTTCAGTCTGATGGCACGTGTCTTCACACACCAGAGGACACACACCGGGGAGAAGCCTATGTTTGCAGGGAGTGTGGGTGAAGCTTCAGGTAGAAGTCAGGTGTCATCACAGACCAGAGTATACACACTGGGGAGAACCCTGTGTTTGCAGGGAGTGTCGGTGAAGCTTCAGGTAGAAGTCAGGTCTCAGAGGCCAGAGGACACACAGGGGAGAATCCCTAAGTTTGTAGGGAGTGTGGGTTACGACTCAGTTACAATTCAGTTCTCAGAAGCCAGAGGACACACAGGGGAGAAGCCCTGTCTGGGGGGGTGGGGAGTCTGGGTGCAGGTTCAGTGTGAGTTCCTATGTCATCAGAATCCAGAAGACACACACAAGGGACAAGCCCCATGTTTGTGGGGAGTGACGGCAAAGTTTCACCATGAAGTCCCATCTCATCAAACAAGAGATGAGACACACAGGGAAGAAGCTCTATGTTGTGGAGAGTGTGGGCAACGTCTCTGAAGTCAGATGTCCTCACAGCAGAGTACACAGAGAGGGTAGAGAGCGTATGTTTGCAGAGAGTTTGGGTGAAGCTTCAGTTAGAAGTAATTTCTCATTAGAGAGCAGCGACAGTCAGGGGAGAAGGCCTGTTTATGGAGGGTGTGGTTGAAGCTTGAGTGTGAGGTTCAGTGCAAGCAGATTCCAGAAGACACACACCGGAGACAAGCCCCATGTTTGTGGGGAATGTGGGCAAAGTTTCAGTCAGAAGTCCCATGTCACGACAAAAAGACGACACACACAGGGAAGAAGCCCTATGTTTGTGGAGTGTGTGGGCGAAATCTCAGACGTCAGGGGTCCTCACACACGAGAGTCCACCCAGGTGGCAGAAAGCCTATGGTTTCAGGGAGTGTGTGTGAAGCTGCAGTTCGAAGTCAGTTTTCAGGGACAAGAGGACAGAGGGGAGGAGCCCTGTTTCTGGGGGTTGTGGGTGAAGCTTCCGTGTGAGGTCCCAACTCCTTAGACTCGAGAAGACACAGAGAGGGCAGAAGCCCCATGTTTGTGGGGAATGAGTGCAAAGTGTCAGGAAGAAGTCAGTTGTCATCACACAGGAGCACACACACCGGGGGAAATCGTATGTTTGCAAGGAGTGTGGGTGAAGCTTTGGTTAGAAGTCAATTCTCATTAAAGAGCAGAGGACACACAGGGGAGAGGCCCAGTTTGTTGGGGGATGTGGGTGAAGCTTCAGTGTGAGGTCCAGTCTCATCAGACTCCAGAAGACACACACAAGGGAGAAGCCCCTTGTTTGTGGAGAGTATGGGGGAAACTCAGAAGTCAGGCGTCCTCCCTGAGCAGAGTGCACACACACGGGGAGAAAATGCTCTGTTTGCAGGGAGTGTGGTTGAAGTTATAGTTGGAAGTCAGTTCTCACAGACCAGAAGACACACGGGGAAAAGCCCTGTTTGTGGGTGGTGTGGGTGAAGCTTCAGGGGGAGGTCCAATCTCATCAGACACCAGAAGACACACAGGGGTGAAACCCGTTGTTTGTGGGGAGTGTGGGCAAAGTTTCAGTCAGAAGGCAGGTGTCTCCACACATCAGAGGACACACACCGGGGAGAAAGGCCATGTTTGCAGGGAGTGTGGGTGAAGCTTCAGTTAGAAGTCAGGTCTCCAAGGCCAGAGGACACACAGGGAAGAAGCCCTGTCTGTGGGGTTTCTGGGTGACGGTTCCATGGGAGTTCCAATCTCATCAGAATCCAGAATACACACACAGGGGCGAAAGCCATGTTTGTGAGAAGTGTGGGAAAAGTTTCAGTCAGAAGTCCCATCTCATCAAACAAGAGACAAGACACACAGGGAGAAGGCACTCTGTTTGTGGAGAGTGTGGGCGAAGTTTCAGAAGTCAGGTATCCTCACACACTAGAGTACACACGGAGGGGACAAAGGCTATGTTTGCAGGGAGTGTGGGTGAAGCTTCAGTTAGAAATCAGTTCTCATTAGAGACCAGGGGACACACAGGGGAGAAGCCCTGTCTGTGAGGGGTCTGGGTGAACCTTGAGTGTGAGTTGCAATCTCATCATATTCCAGAGGACACACGCAGGGGACAAGCCCCATGTTTGTGGGGAGTTTGGGCAGTGTTTCAGTCAGAAGTCAGGTGTTACCAGACACCGGAGTACCCAATCGGGGAGAAATGCTTGTTTGCAGGGAGTGTGGGTGAAGCTTCATGGAGAAGGCAGGTGTCAGAGACCAGAGGACACACAGGGGAAAACCCTGCGCTTGCCGGGCGTGTGGGTGAAGATTCACTTACAAGTCAGTTCTCAGAGGCCAGAGGACAAAGGGTTCGAGAAGCGCTGTCCGTGGGGAGTCTGGGTGACGGTGCAGTGTGAGTTCCAATCTCCTCGGACTCCAGAAGCCACACACAGGGGACAATCCCCATGTTTGTGGGCAGTGTGGGTGGGCAAAGTTTCAGGCAGAAGTCCCGTCTCATCAGGCAAGTCACACACAGGGAAGAAACCCTGTGTTTGTGGAGAGAGTGGGTGAAGTTTCCTTCAGAAGCCAGGTGTCCTCAGACAGCAGAGGACACACAGCAGAGAGAAACCCAGTGTTGGTAGGGAGTGTGGGTGAGGCTTAATTTAGAAATCAGTTCTCATTAGAGACCAGCGAGAGTTAGGGGAGAAGGCCTGTAGGTGGAGGGTGTGGGTGAAGCTTCAGTGTGAGGTTCAATCTAATCAGACTCCAGAAGACACACACAGGGGAGAAGCCCCATGTTGGTGGGGAGTGGGGGCAAACCTATAGTGAGAAGTCCCATGTCATCAGACAACAGAAGACACACAGGGCTGAAGGCATATGTTTGTGGAGAGTGTGGGCGATGTCACAGTAAGAAGTCCGATGTTCTCACACACTAGAGTACACACAGAGGGGAGAAAGGCTATGTTTGCAGGGAGTGTGGGTGACGCTTCAGGTAGAAGCCAGGTCTCAGAGACCAGAGGACACACAGGGGAGAAGCCCTACGTTTGTAGGGAGTGTGGGTTCCGACTCAGTTAGAATACAATTCTCAGAAGCCAGAGGACACACAGGGGAGAAGCCCTGTCTGTGGGGGCACTCTGGGTGCAGGTTCAGTGTGAGTTCCTATGTCATCAGACTCCAGAAGACACACACAGGGGACAAGCCCCATGTTTGTGGGGAGTGTCGGCAAGGTTTCACCCTGAAGTCCCGTTGCATCAAACAAGAGATGAGACACACAGGGGAGAAGTTCTATGTTTGTGGAGAGTGTGGACGACGTCTCAGAAGTCAGGTGTCTTCACACAGCAAAGTACACAGGGACGGGAGAGACCCTATCTTTGCAGAGAGTGGGTGAAGCTTCAGTTAGAAGTAATTTCTCATTAGAGAGCAGGTACAGTCAGGGGAGAAGGCCTGTTTGTGGACGCTGTGGGTGAAGCCGGAGTGTGAGGTTCAGTGCAATCAAACTCCAGAGGACACACAAAGCGGAGAACCCTCATGTTGGTGGGGAATGTGGGCAAAGTTTCAGTCAGAAGTCCCATGTCACCACAAAAGAGACGATACACACAGGGCTGAAGGCCTATGTTTGTGGAGAGTGTGGGCGAAGTCTCAGATGTCAAGGGTCCTCACACACCAGAGTACATCCAGAGGGCAGAAACCCTATGTTTGCAGGGAGTGTGGGTGATGCTTCAGTTAGAAGTCAGTTCTCATTAGAGACCAGCGACAGTGAGGAGAGAAAGCCAATTTGTGGAGGGTGTGCTCTAGGTTCACTGTGAGGTCCAATCTCATCAGACTGCACAAGACACACATAGGGGAGAAGCCCCATGTTTGTGGGGAGTGTGGGCAAGTTTCAGTCAGAAGCCAGGAGTCCTCACACAACAGAGGCCACACACCGGGGAGAAACCCTATGTTTGTAGGGAGTGTGGGAGAAGCTTCAGTTAGAGGTCAGTTCTCATTCAGACCAGAGGACACAGAGGGCCGAAGCCCTGTTTCTGAGTGGCGTGGGTGAAGCTTCAGAGTGAAGTTCAGTCTCATCAGACTCCAGAAGACACACACAGGGGAGAAGCCCCGTGTTCTGGAGAGTGTGGGCGAAGTCTCCGAAGTCAGGTGTCCTCACACAACAAAGTCAACCCAGAGGGGGAGAAATGCTCTCTTTGCAGGGAATGTGGATGAAACTTTAGTTGGAAATCAGTTCTCAAGAACCAGAGGAGACACAGGGGAAAGCCCTGTTTGTGGGGGGTGTGGGTGAAGCTTCAGCATGAGTTCCAATCTCATGAGAATCCAGAAGGTACAAACAGGAGAGAAGCCCCATGTTTGTGGGGAGTGTGGGTAAAGTTTCAGTCTGAAGGCACGTGTCTTCACACACCAGAGGACACACACCGGGGAGAAGCCTATGTTTGCAGGGAGTGTGGGTGAAGCTTCAGGTAGAAGTCAGGTGTCATCACAGACCAGAGTATACACACTGGGGAGAACCCTGTGTTTGCAGGGAGTGTCGGTGAAGCTTCAGGTAGAAGTCAGGTCTCAGAGGCCAGAGGACACACAGGGGAGAATCCCTAAGTTTGTAGGGAGTGTGGGTTACGACTCAGTTACAATTCAGTTCTCAGAAGCCAGAGGACACACAGGGGAGAAGCCCTGTCTGGGGGGGTGGGGAGTCTGGGTGCAGGTTCAGTGTGAGTTCCTATGTCATCAGAATCCAGAAGACACACACAAGGGACAAGCCCCATGTTTGTGGGGAGTGACGGCAAAGTTTCACCATGAAGTCCCATCTCATCAAACAAGAGATGAGACACACAGGGAAGAAGCTCTATGTTGTGGAGAGTGTGGGCAACGTCTCTGAAGTCAGATGTCCTCACACAGCAGAGTACACAGAGAGGGTAGAGAGCGTATGTTTGCAGAGAGTTTGGGTGAAGCTTCAGTTAGAAGTAATTTCTCATTAGAGAGCAGCGACAGTCAGGGGAGAAGGCCTGTTTGTGGAGGGTGTGGGTGAAGCTTGAGTGTGAGGTTCAGTGCAAGCAGATTCCAGAAGACACACACCGGAGACAAGCCCCATGTTTGTGGGGAATGTGGGCAAAGTTTCAGTCAGAAGTCCCATGTCACGACAAAAAGACGACACACACAGGGAAGAAGCCCTATGTTTGTGGAGTGTGTGGGCGAAATCTCAGACGTCAGGGGTCCTCACACACGAGAGTCCACCCAGGTGGCAGAAAGCCTATGGTTTCAGGGAGTGTGTGTGAAGCTGCAGTTCGAAGTCAGTTTTCAGGGACAAGAGGACAGAGGGGAGGAGCCCTGTTTCTGGGGGTTGTGGGTGAAGCTTCAGTGAGGTCCCAACTCCTTAGACTCGAGAAGACACAGAGAGGGCAGAAGCCCCATGTTTGTGGGGAATGAGTGCAAAGTGTCAGGAAGAAGTCAGTTGTCATCGCACAGGAGCACACACACCGGGGGGAAATCGTATGTTTGCAAGGAGTGTGGGTGAAGCTTTGGTTAGAAGTCAATTCTCATTAAAGAGCAGAGGACACACAGGGGAGAGGCCCAGTTTGTTGGGGGATGTGGGTGAAGCTTCAGTGTGAGGTCCAGTCTCATCAGACTCCAGAAGAGGCACACAGGGGAGAAGCCCCGTGTTTGTGGAGAGTATGGGGGAAACTCAGAAGTCAGGTGTCCTCACACAGCAGAGTGCACACACACGGGGAGAAATGCTCTGTTTGCAGGGAGTGTGAGTGAAGTTATAGTTGGAAATCAGTTCTCACAGACCAGAAGACACACGGGGGAAAGCCCTGTTTGTGGGGGTGTGTGGGTGAGCTTCTGTGTCAGGTCCAATCTCATCAGACTCCAGAAGACACACGGGTGAAACCCGTTATTTGTGGGAAGTGTGCGCAAAGTTGCAGTCAGAAGGCAGGTGTCTTTGACAGAGGAGGACACACACCGGAGAGAAAGGCTATGTTTGCAGGGAGTGTGGGTGAAGCTTCAGTTAGAATTCAGTTCTCAGAGGCCAGAGGACACACAGGGGAGAATCCCTGTCTGTGGGGTGTCTGGGTGACGGTTCAATGGGAGTTCCAATCTCATCAGAATCCAGAATACACACACAGGGGACAAGCCCCATGTTTGTGAGGAGTGTGGGCAAAGTTTCAGTCAGAATTCTCATCTCCTCAAACAAGAGACAAGACACACAGGGAGAAGGCACTCTGTTTGTGGAGAGTGTGGGCGAAGTTTCAGAAGTCAGGTATCCTCACATACTAGAGTACACACGGAGGGGAAAAAGGCTATGTTTGCAGGGATTGTGGGTGAAGCTTCAGTTAGAAATCAGTTCTCATTAGAGACCAGGGGACACACAGGGGAGAAGCCCTGTTTGTGAGGGGTCTGAGTGAACCTTGAGTGTGAGTTGCAATCTCATCAGATTCCAGAGGACACACGCAGCGGAAAAGCCCCATGTTTGTGGGGAGTTTGGGCAGTGTTTCAGTCAGAAGTCAGGTGTTACCAGACACCGGAGTACACACATCGGGGAGAAATGCTTGTTTGCAGGGAGTGTGGGTGAAGCTTCATGGAGAAGGCAGGTGTCAGAGACCACAGGACACACAGGGGAAAACACTGCGCTTGCCGGGCGTGTGGGTGAAGATTCACTTACAAGTCAGTTCTCAGAGGCCAGAGGACAAAGGGGAGAAGCGCTGTCCGTGGGGAGTCTGGGTGACGGTGCAGTGTGAGTTCCAATCTCCTCGGACTCCAGAAGACACACACAGGGGACAATCCCCATGTTTGTGGGGAGTGTGGGTGGGCAAAGTTTCAGGCAGAAGTCCGGTCTCATCAGGCAAGTCACACACAGGGAAGAAGGCCTGTGTTTGTGGAGAGAGTGGGTGAAGTTTCCTTCAGAAGCCAGGTGTCCTCAGACAGCAGAGGACACACAGCAGAGAGAAACCCAGTGTTCGTAGGGCGTGTGGGTGAGGCTTAATTTAGAAATCAGTGCTCATTAGAGACCAGCGAGAGTTAGAGGAGAAGGCCTGTAGGTGGAGCGTGTGGGTGAAGCTTCAGTGTGAGGTTCAATCGAATCAGACACCAGAAGACACACACAGGGGAGAAGCCCCATGTTGGTGGGGAGTGGGGGCAAACTTTTAGTGACAAGTCCCATGTCATCAGACAACAGAAGACACACAGGGCTGAAGGCCTATGTTTGTGGAGAGTGTGGGCGAAGTCACAGTAAGAAGTCCGATGTTCTCACACACTAGAGTAGACACAGAGGGGAGAAAGGCTATGTTTGCAGGGAGTGTGGGTGAAGCTTCAGGTAGAAGCCAGGTCTCAGAGACCAGAGGACACACAGGGGAGAAGCCCTACGTTTGTAGGGAGTGTGGGTAACGACTCAGTTAGAATAGAATTCTCAGAAGCCAGAGGACACACAGGGGAGAAGCCCTGTCTGAGGGGGCACTCTGGGTGCAGGTTCAGTGTGAGTTCCTATGTCATCAGACTCCAGAAGACACACACAGGGGACAAGACCCATGTTTGTGGGGAGTGTCGGCAATGTTTCACCCTGAAGTACCATTGCATCAAACAAGAGATGAGACACACAGGGAGGAAGTTCTATGTTTGCGGAGAGTGTGGACGACGTCTCAGATGTCAGGTGTCTTCACACATCAAAGTACACAAAGACGGGAGAGACCCTATCTTTGCAGAGAGTGGGTGAAGCTTCAGTTATAAATAATTTCTCATTAGAGAGCAGTGACAGTCAGGGGAGAAGACCTGTATGTGGAGGGTGTGGGTGAAGCTGGAGTGTGAGGTTCAGTGCAATCAAATTCCAGTGGACACACACAGCAGAGAAGCCCCATGTTTGTGGGTAATGTAGGCAAAATTTCAGTCAGAAGTCCCATGTCACCAAAAAAGAGACGACACACACAGGGAAGAAGCCCTATGTTTGTGCAGGGTGTGGGCGAAGTCTCAGACGTCAGGGGTCCTCACACACCAGAGTACATCCAGAGGGCAGAAACCCTATGTTTGCAGGGAGTGTGGGTGAAGCTTCAGTTAGAAGTCAGTTCTCATTAGAGACCAGCGACAGTGAGGACAGAAAGCCAATTTGTGTAGGGTGTGCTCTAGGTTCACTGTGAGGTCCAATCTCATCAGACTGCACAAGACACACATAGAGGAGTTGCCCCATGTTTGTGGAGAGTGTAGGCAAGTTTCAGTCAGAAGCCCGGAGTCCTCACACAACAGAGGCCACACACCGGGGAGAAACCCTATGTTTGTAGGGAGTGTGGGAGACGCTTCAGTTAGAGGTCAGTTCTCATTCAGACCAGAGGACACAGAGGGCCGAAGCCCTGTTTCTGAGTGGCGTGGGTGAAGCTTCAGAGTGAAGTTCAGTCTCATCAGACTCCAGAAGACACACAGAGGGGAGAAGCCCCGTGTTCTGGAGAGTGTGGGCGAAGTCTCCGAAGTCAGGTGTCCTCACACAACAAAGTCAACACAGAGGGGGAGAGACGCTCTGTTGGCAGGGAGTGTGGATGAAGCTTTAGTTGGAAATCAGTTCCCAGAGACCGGAGGACACACAGGGTAAAGACCTGTTTGTGGGGGTTGTGGGTGAAGTTTCAGAGTGAGTTCCAATCTCACGAGACCCAGAAGGTACAAACAGGAGAGAAGCCCCAAGTTTGTGGGGAGTGTGGGTAAAGATTCAGTCTGAAGGCACGTGTCCTCACACATCAGAGAACACACACTGGGGAGAAGCCTATGTGTGCAGGGAGTGTGGGAGAAGCTTCAGGTAGAAGAAAGGTTTCACCACAGACCAGAGTATACACACTGGGGAGAACCCTGTGTTTGCAGGGAGTGTGGGTGAACCTTCAGGTAGAAGTCAGGTCTCAGAGACCAGAGGACACCCAGGGGAAAATCCCTAAGTTTGCAGGGAGTGTGGGTTACGACTCAGTTACAATTCAGTTCTCAGAAGCCAGAGGACACACAGGGGAGAAGACCTGTCTGGGCGGGTGGGGAGTCTGGGTGTAGGTTCAGTGTGAGTTCCTATATCATCAGACTCCAAAAAAAACACACAAGGGACAAACCCCATGTTTGTGGGGAGTGACGGCAAAGTTTCACCTTGACGTCCCATCTCCTCAAACAAGAGGTGAAACACACAGGGAAGAAGCTCTATGTTTGTGGAGTGTGTGGGCAACGTCTCTGAAGTCAGATGTCCTTACACAGCAGAGTACACAGAGAGGGTAGAGAGCCTATGTTTGCAGAGAGTTTGGGTGAAGCTTCAGTTAGAAGTAATTTCTCATTAGAGAGCAGCGACAGTCAGGGGAGAAGGCCTGTTTATGGAGGGTGTGGTTGAAGCTCGAGTGTGAGATTCAGTGCAAGCAGATTCCAGAAGACACACACCAGAGACACGCCCCATGTTTGTGGGGAATGTGGGCAAAGTTTCAGTCAGAAGTCCCATGTCACGACAAAAAGACGACACACACAGGGAAGAAGCCCTATGTTTGTGGGGTATGAGGGCAAACTGTCAGGAAGAAGTCAGTTGTCATCGCACAGGAGCACACACACCGGGGGGAAATCGTATGTTTGCAAGGAGTGTGGGTGAAGCTTCGGTTAGAAGTCAATTCTCATTAAAGAGCAGAGGACACACAGGGGAGAAGACCAGTTTGTTGGGGGATGTGGGTGAAGCTTCAGTGTGAGGTGCAGTCTCATCAGACTCCAGAAGAGGCACACAGGGGAGAAGCCCCGTGTTTGTGGAGAGTATGGGGGAAACTCAGAAGTCAGGTGTCCTCACACAGCAGAGTGCACACACACGGGAAAAATGCTCTGTTTGCAGGGAGTGTGCGTGAAGTTATAGTTGGAAGTCAGTTCTCACAGACCAGAAGACACACGGGGAAAAGCCCTGTTTGTGGGTGGTGTGGGTGAAGCTTCAGGGGGAGGTCCAATCTCATCAGACACCAGAAGACACACAGGGGTGAAACCCGTTGTTTGTGGGGAGTGTGGGCAAAGTTTCAGTCAGAAGCCGGGAGTCCTCACACAACAGAGGCCACACACCGGGGAGAAACCCTATGTTTGCACGGAGTGTGGGAGAAGCTTCAGTTAGAGGTCAGTTCTCATTCAAATCAGAGGACACAGAGGGCCGAAGCCCTGTTTCTGAGTGGCGTGGGTGAAGCTTCAGAGTGAAGTTCAGTCTCATCAGACTCCAGAAGACACACACAGGGGAGAAGCCCCGTGTTCTGGAGAGTGTGGGCGAAGTCTCCGAAGTCAGGTGTCCTCACACAACAAAGTCAACACAGGGAGAGAAACGCTCTGTTTGCAGGGAGTGTGGATGAAGCTTTAGTTGGAAATCAGTTCTCAGAGACCAGAGGACACACAGGGGAAAGCCCTGTTTGTGGGGGGTGTGGGTGAAGCTTCAGCGTGAGTTCCAATCTCATGAGACTCCAGAAGGTACAAACAGGAGAGAAGCCCCATGTTTGTGGGGAGTGTGGGTAAAGTTTCAGTCTGAAGGCACGTGTCTTCACACACCAGAGGACACACACCGGGGAGAACCCTATGTTTGCAGGGAGTGTGGGAGAAGCTTCAGGTAGAAGTCAGGTCTCAGAGACCAGAGGACACACAGGGGAGAATCCCTAAGTTTGTAGGGAGTGTGGGTTACGACTCAGTTACAATTCAGTTCTCAGAAGCCAGAGGACACACAGGGGAGAAGCCCTGTCTGGGGGGGTGGGGGGTCTGGGTGCAGGTTCAGTGTGAGTTCCTATATCATCAGACTCCAGAAGACACACACAAGGGACAAGCCCCATGTTTGTGGGGAGTGACGGCAAAGTTTCACCATGAAGTCCCATCTCATCAAACAAGAGGTGAGACACACAGGGAAGAAGCTCGATGTTTGTCGAGAGTGTGGGCAACGTCTCTGAAGTCAGATGTCCTTACACAGCAGAGTACTCAGAGAGGGTAGAGAGCCTATGTTTGCAGAGACTTTGGGTGAAGCTTCAGTTAGAAGTAATTTCTCATTAGAGAGCAGCGACAGTCAGGGGAGAAGGCCTGTTTATGGAGGGTGTGGTTGAAGCTTGAGTGTGAGGTTCAGTGCAAGCAGATTCCAGAAGACACACACCGGAAACACGCCCCATGTTTGTGGGGAATGTGGGCAAGTTTCAGTCAGAAGTCCCATGTAACGACAAAAGAGACGACACACACAGGGAAGAAGCCCTATGTTTGTGGAGGGTGTAGGCGAAGTCTCAGAGGTCAGGGGTCCTCACACACGAGAGTACACCCAGAGAGCAGAAAGCCTGTGGTTTCAGGGAGTGTGTGTGAAGCTGCAGTTCGAAGTCAGTTTTCAGGGACAAGAGGACACAGGGGAGGAGCCCTGTTTCTGGGGGTTGTGGGTAAAGCTTCCGTGTGAGGTCCTAACTCCTCAGATTCGAGAAGACACAGACAGGGCAGAAGTCCCATGTTTGTGGGGAATGAGGGCAAAGTGTCAGGAAGAAGTCAGTTGTCATCACACAGGAGCACACACACCGGGGAGAAATCGTATGTTTGCAAGGAGTGTGGGTGAAGCTTCATGGAGAAGGCAGGTGTCAGAGACCAGAGGACACACAGGGGAAAACCCTGTGCTTGCCGGGGATCTTGGTGAAGATTCACTTACAAGTCAGTTCTCAGAGGCCAGAGGACAAAGGGGAGAAGCGCTGTCCGTGGGGAGTCTGGGTGACAGTGCAGTGTGAGTTCCAATCTCCTCGGACTCCAAAAGGCACACACAGGGGACAATACCCATGTTTGTGGGCAGTGTGTGTGGGCAAACTTTCAGGCAGAAGTCCCGTCTCATCAGGCAAGTCACTCACAGGGAAGAAGCCCTGTGTTTGTGGAGAGAGTGGGTGAAGTTTCCTTCAGAAGCCAGGTGTCCTCAGACAGCAGAGGAAACACAGCAGAGAGAAACCCAGTGTTGGTAGGGAGTGTGGGTGAGGCTTAATTTAGAAATCAGTTCTCATTAGAGACCAGCGAGAGTTAGGGGAGAAGGCCTGTAGGTGGAGGGTGTGGGTGAAGCTTCAGTGTGAGGTTCAATCTAATCAGACTCCAGAAGACACACAGGGGAGAAGCCCCATGTTGGTGGGGAGTGGGGGCAAACCTATAGTGAGAAGTTCCATGTCATCAGACAACAGAAGACACACAGGGCTGAAGGCATATGTTTGTGGAGAGTGTGGGTGAAGTCACAGTAAGAAGTCCGATGTTTTCACACACTAGAATACACACAGAGGGGAGAAAGGCTATGTTTGCAGGGAGTGTGCATGAAGCTTCAGGTGGAAGCTAGGTTTCAGAGACAAGAGGACACACAGGGGAGAAGCCCTGCGTTTGTAGGGAGTGTGGGTTATGACTCAGTTAGAATTCATTCTCAGAAGCCAGAGGACACACAGGGGAGAAGCCCTGTCTGTGGGGGCACTCTGGGTGCAGGTTCAGTGTGAGTTCCTATGTCATCAGACTCCAGAAGACACACACAGGGGACAAGACCCATGTTTGTGGGGAGTGTCGGCAAAGTTTCACCCTAAAGTCTCATTGCATCAAACAAGAGATGAGACACACAGGGGAGAAGTTCTATGTTTTTGGAGAGTGTGGACGACGTCTCAGAAGTCAGGTGTCTTCACACAGCAAAGTACAGAGACGGGAGAGATCCTATCTTTGCAGAGAGTGGGTGAAGCTTCAGTTAGAAGTAATTTCTCATTAGAGAGCAGTGACAGTCAGGGGAGAAGGTCTGTTTGTGGAGGCTGTGGGTGAAGCTGGAGTGTGAGGTTCAGTGCAATCAAATTCCAGAGGACACACACAGAGGAGAAGCCCCATGTTTGTGGGGAATGTGGGCAAAGTTTCAGTCAGAAGTCCCGTGTCACCACAAAAGAGACGATACACACAGGACTGAAGGCCTATGTTTGTGGAGAGTGTGGGCGAATTCTCAGACGTCAGGCGTGCTCACACACCAGAGTATATTTAGAGGGCAGAAAACCTATGTTTGCAGGGAGTGTGGGTGATGCTTCAGTTAGAAATCAGTTCTCATTAGAGATCAGCGACAGTGAGGAGAGAAAGCCAATTTGTGGAGGGTGTGCTCTAGGTTTATTGTGAGGTCCAATCTCATCAGACTGCACAAGACACACATAGCGGAGAAGCCCCAAGTTTGTGGGGAGTGTGGGCAAGTTTCAGTCAGAAGCCAGGAGTCCTCACACAACAGAGGCCACACACCGGGGAGAAACCCTATGTTTGCACGGAGTGTGGGAGACGCTTCAGTTAGAGGTCAGTTTTCATTCAGACCAGAGGACACAGAGGGCCGAAGCCCTGTTTCTGAGTGGCGTGGGTGAAGCTTCAGAGTGAAGTTCAGTCTCATCAGACTTCCAGAAGACACACACAGGGGAGAATCCCCGTGCTCTGGAGAGTGTGGGCGAAGTCTCCGAAGTCAGGTGTCCTCACACAACAAAGTCAACACAGAGGGGGAGAAACGCTCTGTTTGCAGGGAGTGTGGATGAAGCTTTAGTTGGAAATCAGTTCTCAGAGACCAGAGGACACACAGGGGAAAGCCCTGTTTGTGGGGGGTGTGGGTGAAGCTTCAGCGTGAGTTCCAATCTCATGAGACTCCAGAAGGTACAAACAGGAGAGAAGCCCCATGTTTGTGGGGAGTGTGGGTAAAGTTTCAGTCTGAAGGCACGTGTCTTCACACACCAGAGGACACACACCGGGGAGAACCCTATGTTTGCAGGGAGTGTGGGTGAAGCTTCAGGTAGAAGTCAGGTGTCATCACAGACCAGAGTATACACACTGGGGAGAACCCTGTGTTTGCAGGGAGTGTGGGTGAAGCTTCAGGTAGAAGTCAGGTCTCAGAGACCAGAGGACACACAGGGGAGAATCCCTAAGTTTGTAGGGAGTGTGGGTTACGACTCAGTTACAATTCAGTTCTCAGAAGCCAGAGGACACACAGGGGAGAAGACCTGTCTGGGCGGATGGGGAGTCTGGGTGCAGGTTCAGTGTGAGTTCCTATATGATCAGACTCCAGAAGACACACACAAGGGACAAACCCCATGTTTGTGGGGAGTGACGGCAAAGTTTCACCATGACGTCCCATCTCCTCAAATAAGAGGTGAGACACACAGGGAAGAAGCTCTATGTTTGTGGAGAGTGTGGGCAACGTCTCTGAAGTCAGATGTCCTTACACAGCAGAGTACACAGAGAGGGTAGAGAGCCTATGTTTGCAGAGAGTTTGGGTGAAGCTTCAGTTAGAAGTAATTTCTCATTAGAGAGCAGCGACAGTCAGGGGAGAAGGCCTGTTTATGGAGGGTGTGGTTGAAGCTTGAGTGTGAGGTTCAGTGCAAGCAGATTCCAGAAGACACACACCGGAAACACGCCCCATGTTTGTGGGGAATGTGGGCAAAGTTTCAGTCAGAAGTCCCATGTCACGACAAAAGAGACGACACACACAGGGAAGAAGCCCTATGTTTGTGGAGGGTTTGGGCGAAGTCTCAGATGTCAGGGGTCCTCACACACGAGAATACACCCAGAGGGCAGAAAGCCTATGGTTTCAGGGAGTGTGTGTGAAGCTGCAGTTCGAAGTCAGTTTTCAGGGATAAGAGGACTGAGGGGAGGAGCCCTGTTTCTGGGGGATGTGGGTGAAGCATCAGTGAGAGGTCCCAACTCATCAGACTCCAGAAGACACACACAGGGGTGACGGCCCATGTTTGTGGAGAAAGAGGACAAAGTTTCAATAAGAATTCAGGTGTCATCCCACAGGAGCACACACACTGGGGAGAAATCGTACGTTTGCAAGGAGTGTGGGTGAAGCTTCGGTTAGAAGTCACTTCTCATTAAAGGCCAGAGGACACACAGGGGAGAAGCCCAGTTTGAGGGGGGCTGTGGGTGAGGCTTCAGTGTGAGATCCAGTCTCATCAGACTCCAGAAGACACACACAGGGTAGAAGCCCCGTGTTTGTGGAGAGTATGGGCGAAACTCAGAAGTCAGGTGTCCTCACACAGCAGGTGCACACACACGGGGAGAAATGCTCTGTTTGCAGGGAGTGTGGGTGAAGTTATAGTTGGAAGTCAGTACTCACAGACCAGAAGACACAGAAGGGAAAGCCCTGTGTGTGTGGGGGGTGTGGGTGAAGCTTCAGGGTGAGGTCGAATCTCATCAGACTCCAGAAGACACACAGGGGTGAAACCCGTTGTGTCTCCACACATCAGAGGACACACACCGGGGAGAAAGGCCATGTTTGCAGGGAGTGTGGGTGAAGCTTCAGTTAGAAGTCAGGTCTCCAAGGCCAGAGGACACACAGGGAAGAAGCCCTGTCTGTGGGGTTTCTGGGTGACGGTTCCATGGGAGTTCCAATCTCATCAGAATCCAGAATACACACACAGGGGCGAAAGCCATGTTTGTGAGAAGTGTGGGAAAAGTTTCAGTCAGAAGTCCCATCTCATCAAACAAGAGACAACACACACAGGGAGAAGGCACTCTGTTTGTGGAGAGTGTGGGCGACGTTTCAGAAGTCAGGTATCCTCACACACTAGAGTACACACGGAGGGGAAAAAGGCTATGTTTGCAGGGAGTGTGGGTGAAGCTTCAGTTAGAAATCAGTTCTCATTAGAGACCAGGGGACACACAGGGGAGAAGCCCTGTCTGTGAGGGGTCTGGGTGAACCTTGAGTGTGAGTTTCAATCTCATCAG
Organism: Muntiacus reevesi; assembly: GCA_020226045.1. Classification (NCBI taxonomy): domain Eukaryota; kingdom Metazoa; phylum Chordata; class Mammalia; order Artiodactyla; family Cervidae; genus Muntiacus; species Muntiacus reevesi. The sequence continues at coordinate 248,731 of JAGTXV010000436.1, read as the reverse complement.
AATCCAGAGGACACACGCAGGAGACAAGCCCCATGTTTGTGGGGAGTTTGGGCAGTGTTTCAGTCAGAAGTCAGGTGTTACCAGACACCGGAGTACACACATCAGGGAGAAATGCTCTGTTTGCAGGGAGTGTGGGTGAAGCTTCATGGAGAAGGCAGGTGTCAGAGACCAGAGGACACACAGGGGAAAACCCTGCGCTTGCCGGGCGTGTGGGTGAAGATTCACTTACAAGTCAGTTCTCAGAGGCCAGAGGACAAAGGGGAGAAGCGCTGTCCGTGGGGAGTCTGGGTGACGGTGCAGTGTGAGTTCCAATCTCCTCGGACTCCAGAAGCCACACACAGGGGACAATCCCCATGTTTGTGGGGAGTGTGGGTGGGCAAAGTTTCAGGCAGAAGTCCCGTCTCATCAGGCAAGTCACACACAGGGAAGAAGCCCTGTGTTTGTGGAGAGAGTGGGTGAAGTTTCCTTCAGAAGCCAGGTGTCCTCAGACAGCAGAGGACACACAGCAGAGAGAAACCCAGTGTTGGTAGGGAGTGTGGGTGAGGCTTAATTTAGAAATCAGTTCTCATTAGAGACCAGCGAGAGTTAGGGGAGAAGGCCTGTAGGTGGAGGGTGTGGGTGAAGCTTCAGTGTGAGGTTCAATCTAATCAGACTCCAGAAGACACACACAGGGGAGAAGCCCCATGTTGGTGGGGAGTGGGGGCAAACCTATAGTGAGAAGTCCCATGTCATCAGACAACAGAAGACACACAGGGCTGAAGGCATATGTTTGTGGAGAGTGTGGGCGAAGTCACAGTAAGAAGTCCGATGTTCTCACACACTAGAGTACACACAGAGGGGAGAAAGGCTATGTTTGCAGGGAGTGTGGGTGAAGCTTCAGGTAGAAGCCAGGTCTCAGAGACCAGAGGACACACAGGGGAGAAGCCCTACGTTTGTAGGGAGTGTGGGTTACGACTCAGTTAGAATACAATTCTCAGAAGCCAGAGGACACACAGGGGAGAAGCCCTGTCTGTGGGGGCACTCTGGGTGCAGGTTCAGTGTGAGTTCCTATGTCATCAGACTCCAGAAGACACACACAGGGGACAAGCCCCATGTTTGTGGGGAGTGTCGGCAAAGTTTCACCCTGAAGTACCATTGCATCAAACAAGAGATGAGACACACAGGGAAGAAGTTCTATGTTTGTGGAGAGTGTGGACGACGTCTCAGAAGTCAGGTGTCTTCACACAGCAAAGTACACAGAGACGGGAGAGACCCTATCTTTGCAGAGAGTGGGTGAAGCTTCAGTTAGAAGTAATTTCTCATTAGAGAGCAGTGACAGTCAGGGGAGAAGGCCTGTTTGTGGAGGGTGTGGGTGAAGCTGGAGTGTGAGGTTCAGTGCAATCAAATTCCAGAGGACACACACAGCGGAGAAGCCCCATGTTTGTGGGGAATGTGGGCAAAGTTTCAGTCAGAATTCCCATGTCACCACCAAAGAGACGAAACACACAGGGTTGAAGGCCTATTTGTGGAGAGTATGGGCGAAGTCTCAGACGTCAGGGGTCCTCACACACCAGAGTACATCCAGTGGGCAGAAACCCTATGTTTGCAGTGAGTGTGGGTGATGCTTCAGTTAGAAGTCAGTTCTCATTAGAGACCAGCGACAGTGAGGAGAGAAAGCCAATCTGTGGAGGGTGTGCTCTAGGTTCACTGTGAGGTCCAATCTCATCAGACTGCACAAGAAACACATAGCGGAGAAGCCCCATGTTTTTGGGGAGTGTGGGCAAGTTTCAGTCAGAAGCCAGGAGTCCTCACACAACAGAGGCCACACACCGGGGAGAAACCCTATGTTTCTGGGAGTGTGGGAGAAGCTTCAGTTAGAGGTCAGTTCTCATTCAGACCAGAGGACACAGAGGGCCGAAGCCCTGTTTCTGAGTGGCGTGGGTGAAGCTTCAGAGTGAAGTTCAGTCTCTTCAGACTCCAGAAGACACACACAGGGTAGAAGCCCCGTGTTCTGGGGAGTGTGGGCAAAGTCTCCGAAGTCAGGTGTCCTCACACAAGAAACTCCACACGATGGGGAAAACGCTCTGTTTGCAGGGAATGTGGATGAAGCTTTAGTTGGAAATCAGTTCTCAGAGACCAGAGGACACACAGGGAAAAAAAACCCTGTTTGTGGAGGGTGTGGGTGAAGTTTCAGTCTGAATGCACGTGTTCTCACACACCAGAGGACACACACCGGGGAGAAGCCTATGTTTGCAGGGAGTGTGGGTGAAGCTTCAGGTAGAAGTCAGGTGTCATCACAGACCAGAGTATACACACTGGGGAGAACCCTGTGTTTGCAGGGAGTGTGGGTGAAGCTTCAGGTAGAAGTCAGGTCTCAGAGACCAGAGGACACACAGGGGAGAATCCCTAAGTTTGTAGGGAGTGTGGGTTACGACTCAGTTACAATTCAGTTCTCAGAAGCCAGAGGACACACAGGGGAGAAGCCCTGTCTGGGGGGGTGGGGAGTCTGGGTGCAGGTTCAGTGTGAGTTCCTATGTCATCAGACTCCAGAAGACACACACAAGGGACAAGCCCCATGTTTGTGGGGAGTGACGGCAAAGTTTCACCATGAAGTCCCATCTCATCAAACAAGAGATGAGACACACAGGGAAGAAGCTCTATGTTTGTGGAGAGTGTGGGCAACGTCTCTGAAGTCAGATGTCCTCACACAGCAGAGTACACAGAGAGGGTAGAGAGCCTATGTTTGCAGAGAGTTTGGGTGAAGCTTCAGTTAGAAGTAATTTCTCATTAGAGAGCAGCGACAGTCAGGGGAGAAGGCCTGTATATGGAGGGTGTGGGTGAAGCTTGAGTGTGAGCTTCAGTGCAAGCAGATTCCAGAAGACACACACCGGAGACAAGCCCCATGTTTGTGGGGAATGTGGGCAAAGTTTCAGTCAGAAGTCCCATGTCACGACAAAAGAGACGACACACACAGGGAAGAAGCCCTATGTTTGTGGAGGGTGTGGGCGAAGTCTCAGTGTGGAGGGTGTGGGCGAAGTCTCAGTGTGGAGGGTGTGGGCGAAGTGTGTGGGACCTCACACACAAGAGTACAGCCAGAGGGCAGAAAGCCTATGGTATCAGGGGGTGTGTGTGAAGCTTCAGTTAAAAGTCAGTTCTCATTAGAGACCAGCGACAGTCAGGGGAGAAGGCCTGTAGTGGAGCGTGTCGGTTAAGCCTCAGTGTGAGGTTCAATCTAATCAGACTCGAGAAGACACACACAGGGGAGAAGCCCCATGTTTGTGGGGAGTGGGGACAAAGTTTTAGTGAGAAGTCCCATGTCATCAGACAACAAAAGACACACACAGGGGTGAAGGCCTTTGTCTGTGGAGAGAGTGGGCAAAGTTTGAGTCAGACGTTCCATCTCATCACATAAGAAAAGACACACTTAGTGGAGAAGCCCTATGTTTGTGGAGAGAGTGGGCGAAGTCTCAGCCAGAAGTCAGATGTCCTCACACACGAGAGTACACACAGAGGGGAGAAACGCTATGCTTGCAGGGAGTGTGGGTGAAGCTGCAGTTCGAAGTCAGTTCTCCGTGACAAGAGGACACAGGGGAGAAGCCCTGTTTCTGGGGGTTGTGGGTGAAGCTTCCGTGTGAGGTCCCAACTCCTCAGACTCGAGAAGACACACACAGGGGAGAAGCCCCATGTTTGTGGGGAATGAGGAAAAGTTTCAGGAAGAAGTCAAGTGTCATCACACAGGAGCACACACACCGGGGGGAAAACATATGTCTGCAAGGATTGTGGGTGAAACTTCGGTTAGAAGTCAATTCTCATTAAAGAGCAGAGGACACACAGGGGAGAAGCCCAGTTTGTTGGGGGATGTGGGTGAAGCTTCAGTGTGAGGTCCAGTCTCATCAGACTCCAGAAGAGGCACACAGGGGAGAAGCCCCGTGTTTGTGGAGAGTATGGGGGAAACTCAGAAATCAGGTGTCCTCACACAGCAGAGTGCAAACACACGGGAAGAAATGCTCTGTTTGCAGGGAGTGTGGGTGAGGTTACAGTTGGAAGTCAATACTCACAGACCAGAAGACACAGAAGGGAAAGCCCTGTGTATGGGTGGGGTATGGCTGAAGCTTCAGGGTGAGGTCGAATCTCATCAGACTCCAGAAGACACACAGGGGTGAAACCCGTTGTTTGTGGGGAGTGTGGGCAAAGTTTCAGTCAGAAGGCAGGTGTCTCCACACAGCAGAGGACACACACCGGGGAGAAAGGCCATGTTTGCAGGGAGTGTGGGTGAAGCTTCAGTTAGAAGTCAGGTCTCCAAGGCCAGAGGACACACATTGGAGAAGTCCTGTCTGTGGGGTTTCTGGGTGACGGTTCCATGGGAGTTCCAATCTCATCAGAATCCAGAATACACACACAGGGGCGAAACCCATGTTTGTGAAAAGTGTGGGAAAAGTTTCAGTCAGAAGTCCCATCTCATCAAACAAGAGACAACACACACAGGGAGAAGGCACTCTGTTTGTGGAGAGTGTGGGCAAAGTTTCAGAAGTCAGGTATCCTCACACACTAGAGTACACACGGAGGGGAAAAAGGCTATGTTTGCAGGGAGTGTGGGTGAAGCTTCAGTTAGAAATCAGTTCTCATTAGAGACCAGGGGACACACAGGGGAGAAGCCCTGTCTGTGAGGGGTCTGGGTGAACCTTGAGTGTGAGTTGCAATCTCATCAGATTCCAGAGGACACACGCAGGGGACAAGCCCCATGTTTGTGGGGAGTTTGGGCAGTGTTTCAGTCAGCAGTCAGGTGTTACCAGACACCGCAGTACACACATCGGGGAGAAATGCTTGTTTGCAGGGAGTGTGGGTGAAGCTTCATGGAGAAGACAGGTGTCAGAGACCAGAGGACACACAGGGGAAACCACTGCGCTTGCCGGCCGTGTGGGTGAAGATTCACTTACAAGTCAGTTCTCAGAGGCCAGAGAACAAAGGGGAGAAGCGCTGTCCATGAGAAGTCTGGGTGACGGTGCAGTGTGAGTTCCAATCTCCTCGGACTCCAGAAGCCACACACAGGGGACAATCCCCATGTTTGTGGGCAGTGTGGGTGGGCAAAGTTTCAGGCAGAAGTCCCGTCTCATCAAGCAAGTCACACACAGGGAAGAAGCCCTGTGTTTGTGGAGAGAGTGGGTGAAGTTTCCTTCAGAAGCCAGGTGTCCTCAGACAGCAGAGGACACACAGCAGAGAGAAACCCAGTGTTGGTAGGGAGTGTGGGTGAGGCTTAATTTAGAAATCAGTTCTCATTAGAGACCAGCGAGAGCTGGGGGAGAAGGCCTGTAGGTGGAGGGTGTGGGTGAAGCTTCAGTGTGAGGTTCAAACTAATCAGACTCCAGAAGACACACACAGGGGAGAAGCCCCATGTTGGTGGGGAGTGGGGGCAACCTATAGTGAGAAGTCCCATGTCATCAGACAACAGAAGACACACAGGGCTGAAGGCATATATTTGTGGAGAGAGTGGGCGAAGTCTCAGCCAGAAGTCAGATGCCCTCACACACTAGAGTACACAGAGGGGAGGAAGGCTATGTTTGCAGGAATGTGGGTGAAGCTTCAGTTCGAAGACAGTTCTCAGAGACAAGAGGACACAGAAGGGAGAAGCCCTGTTTCTGGGGGTTGTGGGTGAAGCTTCTGTGTAAGGTCCAACTCATGAGACTCCGGAAGACACACACAGGGGAAAAGCCCCATGGTTGTGGGGAATGGAGGCAAAGTCTCAGTAAGAAGTCAGGTGTCATCACACAGGAGCACACACACTGCGGAGAAATCGTGTGTTTGCAAGGAGTGTGGGTGAAGCTTCGGTTAGAAGTCAATTCTCTTTGAAGACCAGAGGACACACAGGGGAGAAGCCCAGTTTGTGTGGGGCTGTGGGTGAAGCTTCAGTGTGAGGTCAAGTCTCATCAGACTCCAGAAGACACACACAGGGTAGAAACCTCGTGTTTGTGGAGACAATGGAGGAAACTGAGAAGTCAGGTGTCCTCACACAGCAGAGTGCACACACACGGGGAGAAATGCTCTGTTTTCAGGGAGTGTGGGTGAAATTATAGTCGGGAGTCAGTTCTCACAGACCAGAAGACACACAGGGGAAAGCCCTGTGTCGGGCGTGTGGGTGAAGATTCAGGGTGAGGTCCAATCTCATCAGAGTCTAGAAGACACACAAGGGTAAAACCCGTTGTTTGTGGGGGGTGTGGGCAATGTTTCATTCCGAAGGCAAGTGTACCACACACCAGAGGACACCGGGGAGAAAGGCCATGTTTGCAGGGAGTGTGGGTTAAGCTTCATTTAGAAGTCAGGTCTCAGAGCCCAGAGGACACAGGGGAGAAGCGCTGTCTGTGAGGTGTCTGGATGACAGTTCCATGGGAGTTCCAATGTCATCAGAATCCAGAAAACACACACAGGGGACCAGGCCCATGTTTGTGAGGAGTATGGGCAAACTTTCATTCAAAGGTCCCATCTTAAGAAACAAGAGACGACACACACAGGGATAAGGCCTTATCTTTGTGGAGAGTGTGGGCGAAGTCTCAGAAGTCAGATGTCCTCACACAACAGAGTCAACACAGAAGGGGAGAAATGCTATGCTTGCGGGAGTGTGGGTGAAACTTCAGTTAGAAGTAATTTCTCATTAGAGAGCAGCGACAGTCAGGGGAGAAGGCCTGTTTGTGGAGGATGTGGGTGAAGCTTGAGTGTGAGCTTCAGGACAATCAGATTCCAGAGGACACACACAGGGGAGAAGCCCCATGTTTGTGGGGAATGTGGGCAAAGTTTCAGTAAGAAGTCCCATGTCACCAGAAAGGAGACGATACACACAGGGAAGAAGCCCTATGTTTGTGGAGAGTGTGGGCGAAGCCTCAGACGTCAATGGGTCCGCCCAACCAGAGGACACCCAGAGGGCAGAAACCCTATGTTTTCAGGGAGTGTGGGTGAAGCTTCAGTTAGAAGTCAGTTCTCATTAGAGACCAGCGACAGTGAGGGGAGAAAGCCTATTTGTGGAGGGTGTGGGTGAAGTTACAGTGTGAGGTCCAATCTCATCAGACTGCACAAGACACACATAGGGGAGAAGCCCCATGTTTGTGGGGAGTGTGTGCAAGTTTCAGTCGGAAGCCAGGAGTCCTCACACAGCAGAGGACACACAACGGGGAGAAACCCAGTGTTTGTAGGGAGTGTGGGTGAAGCTTCAGTTAGAGGTCAATTCTCTCATTAGAGACCAGAGGACACACAGGGGCGAAGCCCTGTTTGTGAGTGGTCTGGGAGAAGCTTCGGTGTGAAGTTCAGTCTCATCAGAATCCAGAAGACACACACAGGGGAGAAACCCCATTTCTGTGGGGTGTAGGGTCAAAGTTTTAGTGAGAAGTGCCATCTCATTAGACAACAGAAGACACACACAGGAGACAAGGGCTGTGTTTGTGGAGAGAGTGGACAGAGTTTCAGTCAGAAGTTCCATCTCATCAAATAACAAAAGAGACAATTGGGGAAAAGCCCTATGTTTGTGGAGAGTGTGGGCGAAGTCTCAGTAAGAAGTCAGGTGTCCTCACACACGAGAGAAAACACAGAGGGGAGAAAGCCTATGTTTGCAGGGAGTGTGGGTGAAGCTTCAGGTAGAAGTGAGGTCTCAGAGACCAGAGGACACACAGGGAAGAAGCCCTACGTTTGTAGGGAGTGTGGGTTGCGACTCAGTTACAATTCAGTTCTCAGAAGCCGGGGGACACAGGAGAGAAGCCCTGTCTGGCGGGGGGGACAGGGCGGGGGGGGGTTGGGTCTGGGTGCAGGTTCAGTGTGAGTTCCTATGTCAACAGACTCCAGAAGACACACACAGGGGACAAGCCCCATGTTTGTGGGGAGTGACGGCAAAGTTTAACATGAAGTCCCATCTCATCAAACAAGAGATGAGACACACAGGGAAGAAGCTCTATGTTTGTGGAGAGTGTGGGCAACGTCTCTGATGTCAGATGTCCTCACACAGCAGAGTACATAGAGAGGGTAGAGAGCCTATGTTTACAGAGAGTGTGGGTGAAGCTTCAGTTAGAAGTAATTTCTCATTAGAGAGCAGCGACAGTCAGGGGAGAAGGCCTGTTTGTGGAGGGTGTGGGTGAAGCTTGAGTGTGAGGTTCAGTGCAAGCAGATTCCAGAAGACACACACAGGGGAGAAGCCCCGTGTTTTTAGGGAATGTGGGCAAAGTTTCAGTCAGAAGTCCCATGTCACGACAAAAGAGACGACACACACAGGGAAGAAGCCCTATGTTTGTGGAGGGTGTGGGCGAAGTCTCAGACGTCAGGGGTCCTCACACACCAGAGTACACGCAGAAGGCAGAAAGCCTATGGTTTCAGGGAGTGTGGGTGAAGCTTCAGTTAGAAGTCAGTTCTCATTAGAGACCAGCGACAGTGAGGGGAGAAGGCCTTTAGTGGAGCGTGTCGGTTAAGCTTCAGTGTGAGGTTCAATCTAATCAGACTCGAGAAGACACACACAGGGGAGAAGCCCCATGTTTGTGGGGAGTGGGGCAAAGTTTTAGTGAGAAGTCCCATGTCATCAGACAACAAAAGACACACACAGGGGTGAAGGCCTATGTCTGTGGAGAGAGTGGGCAAAGTTTGAGTCAGACGTTCCATCTCATCACATAAGAAAAGACACACTTAGGGGAGAAGCCCTATGTTTGTGGAGAGAGTGGGCGAAGTCTCAGCCAGAAGTCAGATGTCCTCACACACTAGAGTACACACAGAGGGGAGAAACGCTCTGCTTGCAGGGAGTGTGGGTGAAGCTGCAGTTCGAAGTCAGTTCTCCGTGACAAGAGGACACAGGGGAGAAGCCCTGTTTCTGGGGGTTGTGGGTGAAGCTTCCGTGTGAGGTCCCAACTCCTCAGACTCGAGAAGACACACACAGGGGAGAAGCCCCATGTTTGTGGGGAATGAGGGCAAAGTGTCAGGAAGAAGTCAGGTGTCATCACACAGGAGCACACACACCGGGGGGAAATCGTATGTTTGCAAGGAGTGTGGGTGAAGCTTCGGTTAGAAGTCAATTCTCATTAAAGAGCAGAGGACACACAGGGGAGAAGCCCAGTTTGTTGGGGGATGTGGGTGAAGCTTCAGTGTGAGGTCCAGTCTCATCAGACTCCAGAAGAGGCACACAGGGGAGAAGCCCCGTGTTTGTGGAGAGTATGGGGGAAACTCAGAAGTCAGGTGTCCTCACACAGCAGAGTGCACACACACGGGGAGAAATGCTCTGTTTGCAGGGAGTGTGGGTGAAGTTATAGTTGGAAGTCAGTACTCACAGAGCAGAAGACACACAGGGGAAAGCCCTGTGTGTGGGGGGGGTTTGGCGAAGCTTCAGGGTGAGGTCGAACCTCATCAGACTCCAGAAGACACACAGGGGTGAAACCCGTTGTTTGTGGGGAGTGTGGGAAAAGTTTCAGTCAGAAGGCAGGTGTCTCCACACATCAGAGGACACACACCGGGGAGAAAGGCCATGTTTGCAGGGAGTGTGGATGAAGCTTCAGTTAGATGTGAGGTCTCCAAGGCCAGAGGTCACACAGGGGAGAAGCCCTGTCTGTGGGGTGTCTGGGTGACGGTTCAGTGGGAGTTCCAATCTCATCAGAATCCAGAATACACACACAGGGTACAAGCCGCATGTTTGTGAGGAGTGTGGGCAAAGTTTCATTCAAAAGACCCATCTCATCAATCAAGAGACGACACACACAGGCGGAAGGCCCTATGTTTGTGGAGAGTGTGGGCGAAGTCTCACAAGTCAGGTATCCTCACACACTAGAGTACACACGACGGGGAGAAAGGCTATCTTTGCAGGGCGTGTAGGTGAAGCTTCAGTTAGAAGTCAGTTCTCATTAGCCACCAGGGGACACACAGGGGAAAGCCCTCTTTGTGGGCGGTGTGGGTGAACTCCAGCGTGAGTTCCAATCTCATAAGACTCCAGCAGATTCATATAGGAGAGAAGACCAATGTTTGTGGGGAGTGTGGGCAGAGTTTCAGTCCGAAGGCACGTGTAATCACACACCAGAGGACACACACCGGGGATAAACCCTTTGTTTTCATGGAGTGTGGGAGAAGCGTCAGGTAGAAATCAGGTGTCTACACAGACAAGAGTATCCACACTGGGGAGAACCCTGTGTTTGCAGTGCGTGTGGGTGAAGCTTCATGTAGAAGTCAGGTCTCCGAGACCAGAGGACACACAGGGGAGAAGCCCTACGTCTGTTGAAAGTGTGGGTGACGACCTAGTTAGAAGTCAGTTCTCAGAGGCCAGAGGACACACAGGGGAGAAGCCCTGACTGTGGGGCCTCTGGGTGACGGTTCAGTGTGAGTTCCAATCTCATCAGGATCCAGAAGACAGACACAGGGGACAAGCCTCATGTTTGTAGAGAGTGTGCTGACTTTCAGTCCGAAGTCCCATCTCATCAAACAAGAGATGAAACACACAGTAAAGAAGTCCTATGTGTGCAGAGTGTGGCCAAAGTCTCAGAAGTCAGGTGTCCTCACACAAGAGAGTCAACAGACATGGTGAGAAACGCTTTTTTGCAGGGAGTGTGGGTGAACCTTCATTTAGAACTCATTTCTGATTAGAGACCAGCGACAGTTAAGGGAGAAGGCCTGTAGGTGGAGCATTTGGGTGAAGCTTCAGTGTGATATTCAATTTAATCAGACTCCAGAAGACACAAACAGGGGAGAAGCCCCATGATTGTGGGGCGTGGAGGCAAACTTTTAGTGAGAAGTCCCATGTCATCAGACAACAGAAGACACACAAATGGGTGAAGGCCTATGTTTGTGGAGAGTGTGGGCGAAGTCATAGTAAGAAGTCACATATCCTCACACACTACAGTACACACAGAGGCGTGAAAGGCTATGGTTGCAAGGAGTGTGGATGAAGCTTCAGGTAGAAGCCCGGTCTCAGAGACCAGAGGACACACAGGGGAGATGCCCTATGTTGTATGGAGTGTGGGTTACGACTCAGTTAGGATTCAATTCTCAGAAGCCAGAGGACACACAGGGGAGAAGCCCTGTCTGTGGGGGGGTCTGCGTGCAGCTTCAGTGTGAGTTCCTATGTCATCAGACTCCAGAAGACACGCACAGGGGACAAGCCCCATGTTTCTGGGGAGTGTCAGCAGTTTCACCCTGAAGTCCCATCTTATCAAACAAAAGATTTGACAACGGGGAAGAAGCTCTATGTTTGTGGATAGTGTGGGCGACGTCTCAGAAGTCAGGTGTCCTCACACAGCAGTGTACTCAGAGAGGGAAGAAACCCTATGTTTGCAGAGAGAGTGGGTGAAGCTTCAGTTAGAACTAATTTCTCATTAGAGAGCAGCGACAGTCAGGGGAGAAGGCCTGTTTGTGGTGGGTGTGGGTGAAGCTTCAGTGTGAGGTTCAGTGCAATCAGATTCACACACACAGGGGAGAAGCTCCATATCTGCTAGGAGTGTGGGCAAAGTTTCAGTCAGACGTACCATGTCACCACAGAAGAGACGACACACACAGGGAACAAGACCTATGTTTGTGAAGAGTGTGTGCGACGTCTCAGACGTTTGGGGTCCTCACACACCAGAGTACACCCAGAGGACAGAAACCCTATGTTTGCAGGGAGTGTGGGTGAAGCTTCAGGTAGAAGTCATTCTTATTAGAGACCAGTGACAGTGAGGGGAGAAGTCCTGTTTGAGGAGTGTGTGGGTGAAGCTTCATTGTGAGGTCCAATCTCAACAGACTGCACAAGACACACTTAGGGGAGAAGCCCCATGTTTGTGGGGAGTGTGGGCAAGTTTCAGTCAGAAGCCAGGAGTCCTCACACAGTAGAGAACACACACCAGGCAGAAACCCTATGTTTGTAGGGAGTGTGGGAGAAGCTTCAGTTAGAGGACAGTTCTCATAGAGACCAGAGGACACACAGGGGCGAAGCCCTGTTTCTGAGTGTGTGGGTGAAGCTTCAGTGTGAAGTTCAGTCTTATCAGACTCCAGAAGACACACACAGGGGAGAAGCCCTGTGTTCTGGAGAGTGTGGCAAAGTCTCAAAGTCAGGTGTCCTCACAAAACAGAGTCAACACAGAGCTGGAGAATCACTCTGTTTGCGGGGAATGTGGATGAAGCTTTAGTTGGAAATCAGTTCTCAGAGACCAGACGACACACAGGGGAAATCCCTGTTTGTGGGCAGTGTGGGTGAAGCTTCAGCCTGATTTCCAATCTCATGGGACACCAGAAGATATATACAGGAGAGAAGCCCCATGTTTGTGCGGAGTGTGGGGGAAATTTCAGTCCGAAGGCGCGTGTCTTCACACACCAGAGACACACACCGGGGAGAAACCATATGTTTGCAGGGAGTGTGGGTGAAGCTTCAGGTAGAAGTCAGGTCTCCGACACCAGAGGACACACAGGGGAGAAGCCCTACGTTTGTAGGGAGTGTGGGGGATGACTCAGTTAGAAGTCAGTTCTCAGAGGCCAGAGGACACAGATTGGAGAAGCCATGATTGGGCGGGCTCTGGGTGACGCTTTAGTGTGAGTTCCAATCTCATCAGGATCCAGAAGAATGTAGAAGGCCTTATGTTTGTGGAGATTGTGGGTGAAGTCTCAGAAGTCAGGTCACGAAGGGAAGAAAGCCTATGTTGAAGCAGCACCAGGAAGAAGCCCTGTATGTGGGTCAGATTCCAGAGGACACACGCAGGATACAACCCCAATGATTGTTGGGAATGTGGGCAGTGTTTCAGTCAGAAGTCAGGTGTTATCAGACACCAGAGTACAAATATCGGGGAGAAACGGTTGTTTGCAGGGAGTGTGGGAGAAGCTTCAGGGAGAAGTCAGGTTTCAGAGACCAGAGGACACACAGGGGAGAAGCCCTGACTGGGGGATATGGGTGACAGTTTAGTGTGAGTTCCAATCTCATCAGGATCCAGAAGACATACACAGGGTACAAGCGTCCTGTTTTTGGGGAGTCTGTGCAAACATTCAGTCCGAAGTCCCATCTCATCAAACAATATATGAAACACACAGTAAAGAAGCCCTATGTGTGGAGAGTGTGGGCAAAGTCTCAGAAGTCTGGTGTACTCACACAACAGAGTCAACAAAGAGAGGGAGAAATGCTCTGTTTGCAGCGAGTGTGGGTGAAGCTTCATTTAGAAGTCAGTTCTCTTTAGAGACCAGTGACAGTTAGGGGAGAAGACCTGTAGGTGGAGCGTATGGCTGGGGCCAAACTTGTGTGAGAAGTCTGTCTAATCAGACAGAAGACTACACACAGGTGTGAAGGCCTCTGTTTGTGGATAGAGTGGGCAACGTTTGATTCAAAAGTTCCATCTCATCAAATAAGAAAAGACACACTTAGGGGAGAACCCCTTGTTTGTGGAGAGAGTGGGCGAAGTCTCAGCAAGAAGTAGGATGTCCTCACACACTAGAATACACAAAGAGGGGAGAAAGGCTATGCTTGCAGGGAGTGTGGGTGAAGCTTCAATTCCAAGTCAGTTCTCAGAGACAAGAGGACACAGAGGAGAGAAGCCCTGTTTCTGGGGGTTGTGGGTGAAGCTTCAGTGTGAGGTCCAACTCATCAGACTCCAGAAGACACACACACGGGGGAAGCCCCATGCTTGTGGGGAATGAGGGCAAAGTTTCAGTAAGAAGTCAGGTGTTATCACACAGGAGCACACACACCGGGCAGAAATCTTATGTTTGCAAGGAGTGTGGGTGAAGCTTCGGTTAGAGGTCAGTTCTCATTAGCCACCAGGGGACACGCACGGGAGAAGTCCTGTCTGTGGGTGTGGTCTGTCATCAGCTTCAGTGTGAGTTCAATCTCGTCAGATTCTAGAGGACATGCAGGAGACAAGCCTCACATGATTGTGGGGGAGTGCTCTGTGTTTCAGTCAGAAGTCAGGTGTTATCAGACAGTGGAGTCAGTTCTCACGAGCAGGGAGAAATGGTTGTTTGCAGGGGTGTGGGTGAAGATGCTTCAGGGTGTCCAATCTCAGAGACCTAGAAGACACACAGGAGTGAAACCCCTTGTTTGTGGGGGTGTGAACATTCAGTTAGAAGTCAGTTCTCAGATGCCAGAAGACACAGGGAGAAGCGCTGTTGCAGGGAGTCTGGGTTAAGCTTCAGTGTGAGTCCAATCTCAGACCCAGAAGACACACAGGGACAAGCCCCATGTTTGTGCAGGTGTCTGGATGACAGTTCCATGGGAGTCAATCTCAGAATCAGAAGACACACACAGGGGTGAAGCCATGTTTGTGAGGAGTATGCGCCTAGTTTGATTCAAAGGTCCCATCTTAAGACAACAGAGGACACACACACAGGGATAAGGCCCATCTTTGTGGAAGTGAAGATGAAGCTTCAGTTAGAGGTCAGATCTCACACCAGACACCAGAGGACACAGGGAGAAGTCCTGTTGGTGACTGGGTGAGATGCTCATTAGAAGTTCAGTCTCATTAGAGAACACACAGGGGAGAAACCTGTTCTGTGGAGGATGTGGGGTCAAAGGTTTCGTGAGAAGTCCCATCTCATCAGACAACAGAAGAAACACACAAGAGAGAAGCCCCATGTTGTGGAGGGGAGATGTGGGCAAAGTTTCAGTAAGAAGTCCCATGTCAAATAACAAAAGACACAATTAGGAGAAGGCCTATGTTTGTGGAGCGTGTGGGCGAAGTCTCAGACGTCAGGTGTCCTCACACACCAGAGGACACACAGAAGGCAGACAGCCTATGATTTCAGGGAGTGTGGGTGAAGCTTCAGTTAGAATTCAGTTTCATTAGAGACCAGCGACAGTGAGGGAGAAGCACTATTTGTGGAGGGTGTGGGAAGCTTAGTGTGAGGTCCCTACTCATCAGACTCCAGAAGACACACACAGGTGAGAAGCCCCATGGTTGTGGATAATGAGGGCAAAGTTTCAGTCGGAAGCCAGGAGTCCTCACACAGCAGAGGACACACACCGGAGAGAAAGCCCATGTTTGTAGGGAGTGTGGGAGAAGCTTCAGTTAGAGGTCAGTTCTCATAGAGACCAGAGGACACACAGGGCCGAAGCCCTGTTTCTGAGTGGCCTGGGTGAAACTTCAGTGTGAAGTTCAGTCTCATCAGACTGCAGAAGACACACACAGAGTAGAAACCGGGTGTTTCTGGAGAGTGTGGGCGAAGTCTCAGAAGTCAGGTGTCCTCACACACCAAAGTCAACACAGAGGGGGAGAAACGCTCTGTTTGCAGGGAGTGTGGATGAAGCTTTAGTTGGAAATCAGATCTCAGAGACCAGAGGACACACAGGGGAAAGCCCTGTTTGTGGGGGGTGGGACCAAACTTTTATTGAGAAGTCCAATGTCATCAGACAAGATAAGACACACACAGGTGTGAAGCCCTATGTTTGTGGAGAGAATGGGCGAAGTCTCAGCCAGAAGTCAGATGTCCTCACACACTAGGGTACACACAGAGGGGAGAAAGACTATGCTTGCAGGGAGTGTGGGTGAAGCTTCAAATCCAAGTCAGTTCTCAGAGCCAAGATGACAAAGAGGAGACAAACCCTGTTTCTGGGGATTGTGGGTGAAGCTTCAGTGTGAGGTCCAAACTCATCAGACTCCAGAAGACACACACACGGGCGAAGCCCCATATTTGTGGGGAATGAGGGCAAAATTTCAGTAAGAAGTCACGTGTCATCACACAGGAACACACACATGGGAGAAACGCTTCTTTGCAGGAGTGTGTGTGAAGCTTCAGTTAAGTCAGTTCTTTAAAGACCAGAGGACACACAGGGGAGTAGCCCAGGTTGTGCGAGGCTGTGGGTGAAGCTTCAGGATGAGTTCCAATCTCATCAAATTCCAGAGGACACACACAGCAGACAAGCCCCATGTTTGTGGGGAGTCTGGGCAGTGTTTCAGTCAGAAGTCAGGTGTTATCAGACACCGGAGTACAGACATAGTGGAGAAACGCTTGTTTGCAGGGAGTATGGCTGAAGCTTCATTTAGAAGTCAATTCTCATTAGAGACCAGTGACAGTTAGGGGAAAGCCCTGTGTGTGGGAGGTGTGGGTGAAGCTTCAGGGTGAGGTCTAATCTCATCAGACTCCAGAAGACACACAGGGGTAAACCCCGTTGTTTGTGGTGTGTGTGGGCAAAGTTTCAGTCAGAAAGTAGGTGTCTCCACACAGCCGAGGACACACACCGGGGAGAGAGGCCATGTTTGCAGGGAGTGTGAGTGAAGCTTCAGTTATAAGTCATGTCTGAGAGGCCAGAAGACACACAGGGGTGAAGCCCTGCCTGTGGGGTATCTGGGTGACAGTTCCATGTGAGATTCAATGTCATCAGAATCCAGAATACACAACAGGGAACCAACCCCATGTTTGTGAGGATTGTGGGCAAAGTTTCAGTCAGAAGTCCTATCTTATGAAACAAGAGACGACACACACAGGGAGAAGGCCCTATGTTTGTGGAGAGTGTGGGCGAAGTCTCAGAAGTCAGGTATCCTCACACAACAGAGTCAACACAGAGGGGGAGAAACGCTCTGTTTGCAGGAGAGTGGGTGAAGCTTCATTTGGAAGACAGTTTTCATTAGTGACCAGCGAGTATAGGGGAGAAGGCGTACAGGTGGAGCGTGTGGGTGAAGGTCCAGTGTGAGGTTCAATCTAATCAGACTACAGAAGACACACACAGTGGAGAAGTCCCATGTTGTTGGGAAGTGTGGGCGAAGTCACAGTAAGAAGTCCGATGTTTTCACACACTAGAATACACACAGAGGGGAGAAAGGCTATGTTTGCATGAGGTGTGGGGTCAAAGGATTTGTGAGAAATCACATCTCATCAGACACGAGCAGACACACACAGGAGAGAAGGCCTGTGTTTGTGGAGAGAGGTGACTCAGTTTAGTTCAGTTCCATCTCAGCCAGAGGACACACAGGGAGAAGCCCTATGTCTGTGGCGGTGTCTCGGTGCAGGTTCAGTGTGAAGTTCCTATGTCATCAGACTAGAATACACACACAGGGGACAAGATGTTTGCAGGGGAGTGTGGGTGAAGCTTTCA
>JAGTXV010000436.1:206265-231265 GCA_020226045.1 Muntiacus reevesi | reverse complement strand
CCCACTCCACTGCCCAGCTCAACATGGGGATGTGTCATGTAGACTCAGGCAAGCGGGCCTTCTCCTTGAGTTGGTGGCTGAAGGACACAGGGACATTTGGTGGGCATACAAGCAGTGGCAGTGGGTGGCCTAGGCTCCTCCCACTGAATGACTTCAGTGTCACTTCTGCTCTTCAGCTTTCCAGAGGTCCCTGGGTTCCTGCTTATTCTCCAACCCTGATCTTCCCACCTCCACACCTTTCTGTGACTCCTAACATGCTTTCCCCAATTTCTATTTTCACTTAAAATAGTCCAAGTTTGTTTCCACTGTGTAACAGTCAGGGTCCTGGCAAGAAACAGATGGCTCACTCATACAGGGAAATTGAGGCGAGTTTAATTCAGGGACTATTTACAGAAGTGTGGGCAGAGTTAGGGAGTGACCATGGAATGATGAAGCATCTGAAGACTTAACAACAGAAGGGAACTTTGCATCCCTTCCAGGCTAGAAGGGCTACAAGAAGTGGCCACCAGAACCTGGAAACAGAATTCTCTCTGAAGCTATGGAACCGAAAGCTGTCTGAGAAGCTGAGACCTCAGGAGAGGACCCAAGCTTCTGGCTCAATAGGGAGGCAGACAGGGTAGAAAATACCCCAGCCTCACTCTTCTCCTTCCTCCAGACTTCTGGCTGGTAACCTCCCATTGGATGAAGCTAACTGGAAGCCAGAAGGCAAGGAAGCCCATTAATGGGGCCCATAAAGGTCAGGCTTCCTGAACACAGAGCAGAATGGAGAAGGGAACAGGGAATATCTGTGCAGAGTGCTTGTGAATAAGACTTAACTGATAAAAATAAAATACACATTTTTTTAAACCCCTTCATGTAGTTGTAAAGTCTGTATGTAATAAGATGCCTCGTTGAGGATGTCAGTAGAACTGATATCCAAAGCAGGTGCACTTGCAAGGGCTGTCATTACATAAAGGAAGGAAACCTATTTCCTTGATCAGAGGTGCCAATTGCCCTCTGAACTTCAGCTGTGAGTCTGTGTTTCCCACGGTGGTGGGCAGGGCCCTTTGGTCTTTTCTAATTTGTATTAAAACTACCATACAGGGTTTCCCTGGTGCCTTGGTGTTAAAGAATCCACCTGCCAAAGCAGGAGATGCAGGTTTGATCGCTGGTCCGGGAAGATTCCATGTGCCACAGAGGAACGAAGTCCATGTGCTGCAACTATTGAGCTTGTGCTCTAGAGCACGGGAACCTGTGCTCTGAAACAAGAGGAGTCACCGCAGCGAGAAGCCCACGCAGCACAACTAAATAAAATTATTTTGAAAACCTACCATGTAGACAAACAGTGATTGCATTACCCATACACTAAAATTTTAAACTATGAAAGAATATAGCACCGTGGTTAAGCATGCCCGCCCCAAAATCAGACCACCCGGATTCTAAACCAAATTCTGCAAGGTATCAGTTTTTGTTGTTGTTCAGTCACTTAGTTGTGTCTGACTCTTCAAGACCCCATGGACTGCCCCACGCCAGGCTTCTTTGCTCCTCACCATCTGCTGGAGTGTGCCCAAGTTCATGTCCATTGTATCAATAATTGTACCATTTATTTTCATCACTGAAATTAGGTTAATGATAATACCAGCTTCGCAAGGCTAACATGAGGATTAAGAGAAACAGTGGAGGTAAAGCATTTGGCACAACACCGACATGCAGTTTGAACTCAAAGAACATGAACAATTGTTCCATGGTTGATTTTTAACCCTGCGTTTTGACTTTCATTCCTGCAGCCACCATCATATCCTGTTTGCTTGATCTCGCCCCCAGTGGCACCAGAACCATCACCACTTACACAGTAGCCTTTCTGTCATCTGTATCTGGTACCTAACACTACCATCATCCTCTCAGTCATGTCGCTTTCCTATCAGCTTTTATTTTCCCTGCAACTTTTGCTTCTCTAGGCCTATTTCCTAGCTGTCCCTTAACCTATGAAGGTTGCTCCCAAGGTATCTGTCTTCCCAGGGAGACTCAGGAGCAGCAAGTCTTCTAAAAACAACCGAAAAGGAGACACAATGATGGGAATTTTGCTTTGACTTTCCAGCCATGTCAACATTTTCAATAACTTTTATACTATTAAGATATCCTTTCTGTAGTTTAAGATTTGATTTTACCACAATTCTAGGATTAAAATTGTAAATCTGCTATGCTTATTTTAAGGGCCGACAATGGACTTGAAAAACACACAAAGCAGTGTAACCCGACTGTCCCTTCTCATGATCTGTCTTCTGCTGTGTTCTTACCTTCCAAGGCACACAAAGCATAAACCTTGGATATATAAATTACATGTGGTGCAGTTCATCATCATTTGCACTACCACTTTTCTCTCTCCACTGCCATGTCACTTTTGTAGTGCACAAGCGAGCAGCAAGGCTCGAACTGACATCATGACAACTGAAAAATTATGTCTCATGTCAGTGTTAAGTACATGACAAATTAAATTCATCCTTAAGCTTTCTGTGTTCTTATCATTTTCCACCTGTACTATATTTCGGCACATGTTTTTAAATTTTCATTTAATCCTAATACTTGGCAATAATATTAACAGAATACAAAATTAAAAGGCGTGCATGCTTAGTCGCTCAGTCATGTCCAACTCTGCAACTGTGTGTACTATAGCCTGCCAAGCTCCTCTATCCATGGGATTTCCCAGGTAAGGATACTAGGGTGGGTTGCTATTTTCTTCTGCAGGGGATCTTCCCAGCACAGGGCTCTAACCCACATCTCCTGCATTGGCAGGAGGATTTTTTTTACTACTGAGCCACCTGAGACGCTTCAGTTTAAAACTAGTGGATAGCAAACTCCTCTTGACACTCTTGCATTGATTTAATCTTAGATAATAACTTCATCTTTAAGGTTTTGATTGAAAGTATGATGCTATATTAAAATCTAAAGTATTTTTATATCTATTGATAAATAGGCAGTTCTTTCCATAATTGTGTGCAGACTCTTAGAAGTAATAGAAGTGGTCCACAAGACTCCTGTTTGATCAACTCATTTACCATCAGATTTTGGTGCATTTACACATCTACCATTTGATGTTATACTAACTAATGTGGTAGCAAGTGTCAATGGGTAGGAATGGAGAAGGATTATGAATGAACTGATTATGAGAAACATCACTTTTTAAAACAAGTCAGCACACTCTCCTTTATATAAACACCTAGCATATGGTCTAAACTCAAGGAATATTAGCAGTTATCAAGTGGTTATACCAAAGCCACGGAACAACTCTGGTTGTCCGTAAAAATAGCACACTTGAGGAGTTCCCTGGTGGTGATGTGGATAAGAATCTGTGTACCAATGCAGGGGACACAGGTTTAATCCCTGGTCCAGGAAGAGTCCACTTGCCGCAAAGCAATTAAGCTCATGTGTCACAACTACTAGTCTGTGAGCCACAACTACTGAAGCCTGCATGCTCTATGACCCATGAGCCACAGCTAATGAGCCCCTGCACCGCACTACTGAAGCCCATGTTCCTAGAGCCTGTGCTCTGCAATAAGAGAAGCCATGGCAGTGAGAAGCCCGCTCACCACAGCTAGAGAATGCCTGCATGCAACAACAAAAACCCAGCGTAGCCAAAAACAAATAATATATGAAATTTTAAAAAGCAGTGCATCTGAATCAGCCAAATCAATTTTTGTTGCAAGTAATAGAAAACTCAATTCAGATAGGCATATGCAACAATCAAATCTGCTGTCTCACATAGTAATTCCAAAGTTAGCGTGGGTTCTAGGTATGGTGCATCAAGGCTCCCAGCCCAGCCTTGTGACAATCTTCCTGGCCCTGGTCTTGGACTGATGGAGAGGTGGTTGCAGTCACCTCTCTGTCTGTGTCTGTATCACCTACAGACACAACAAAGTCAACAGTGCAGGAAGGAGAGAATTGTCTCTCTGTGTAATGAGCCAGAAAGCTGTTCCCAGAAGCAGGAGACTCTCTTGTGGCTCATTGGCCACGACTAGATTACATGTATATTTTAACCCACTCCGTAGCAAGGAGAGTGACCTTAGTTTATACTAATCATTGGGGTAAAATGGATTTTGGGAGTCAACTATTAGTACAGAACACATTTATTTATCTGTGAAGAGACTCTACATGGAGATTAAGTTGAGGGAAAGGGAAGTGTGTGTGTGTGTGTGTGTGTGTGTGTGTGAATAAAGGGGCATGATATCAGGCCTCAACCTACACTGAAATGAAAGGATAGCTCTCAAACCCAGAAAATGAAATCAAAGAGAAGTCTATCATAGCCAGGGATCCACAGGAAGATGCAGCTTGTTTCAAATACATGCCACGGACGTGCACATGTACGCACACACTTGCAGACTTCTCTCAGGGGTCACAGGCTTCTCTCTCAGAGGTACTGAAGGAAGCTTATTCTCTGCTCCCTGCTTTAATGGGATCTGTAGATCAGGATCACCACAGGTAAATGCGCACAAGATGGGTGCCCACACAGAGCAACATGACAGGTCATGAAGAGGCCTCTCCACCCGCCAAAATGCTGCCCTCAAAAGCAAAGGAAATGAAATGCACAAAACACAGAGAAATCAAACTAGTCATCTGCTTGGATGGGCAACATAGCTAGCTAACCAGCCATGGAATATGGAGTGAGTTTCTGTGCTGTCTCTCCAAACCACCATGGCACCCCATTCTCAGCCCAAAGACATCAGTTCCACTACTAGATAAAGCATGCCTAAAGCTTTTTTCTAAAGTAATGCTTTTCCTAGCTTCCACATATATGCATTAATATACGATATTTGTTTGTGTCTTTCTGACCTGCTTCACTCTGTATCACAGACAGTAGGTCCATCCATGTCTCTACAAATGACCCTATTTCATTTCTTTTAGTGGCTGGGTTAATATTCCACTCTAAAACATGTACTACATCTTCTTTATCCATTTATCTGTTGTTGAACGTTTAGATTGTTTCCATATCCTGGCTAATGTAAATAGTGTTGCAATGAACATTGTGGAATCTAGAAAAATGATACTGATGAATATAGTTCCAGGGCAGGAATGGAGATGCAGACTTAGAGAACGGACTTGTGGACACAGGCAGAGAAGGGGGGCGTGGGATGGCCTGGGATATTAGGATTGACATATATAAACCACCATGTATAAAACAGCAAGTGGGAACCTGCTGTAAAGCATAGGAAGCTCAACTCAGTACTCTGTGATGACCTGTGATGACCTAGAAGGGTGAGAAGAGTTGAGGGGGGAGGGAGGGAACATATGTATATGTACAGCTGATTCGCTTCATTGTGCAGCAGACACACATCATTGTAAAGCAATTATATTCCAATAAAAAAATAAAAGAAAAAAAGGAAATGCTTATGGGAAGTAGACTACGTTAAGCTACCAACACCTTGGCATTAATTGTTACATCCCAGAAACTAAGTGTGCCTGAAAACAAACAAAATTCCTAGATGGATAGCATCTTTAAAAAGGGACATGCAAGTGCTCTGTCAGTTTGCTTAGATTCCCTGTAAGACAAGCCTGTCTATGTAAAACACACGGGAAAATAATGTGATGATGATATTCAAACATGTGTCCTACTTGAACCAATATATGAGGAAAAAGCCAGGAAATAAGCCTCCCAGGAGAGGGCTGGTGGCCCTCTGGGATCTCCTCTTTCCCTGGCTTGTCTTCCAAGGGGAATCCTGGGATTGTGTTTCTCACCCCACTTCCTGCTTACTGGTGAGAGATTGGCTCCTCTTCACATTATAATGGAAATTAATCAAGACATCTCCCAAGAATCAAGTATGACTTTGGGATCGTTTTAGATCCTCCTAAAGGAGTGAGTGGGCTTTTCTGATGGCTCAGTGGTAAGGAATCTGCCTGCCAACGCAGGAGACATGGGTACGATCCCTGGGTTGGGAAGATCCCTTGGAGAAGGAAATGGCAACCCACTACAGTATTCTTAGGTGATGCTAGAGGTAAAGAACCCACCTGCCAATGCAGGAGCCTCAAGAGGTGAGGGTTCAATCCGTAGGTCAGGAAGATCCCTTGAAGTAGGAAATAACAATCCACTCCAGTATTCTTGCCTGGGAAAGCCCATGGACAGGGGAACCTGGCAGGCTAGAGTCTATGGGACTGCAAAAGAGTCAGGCGTGACTTAATGACTGAACAACAAGGGAATGAATAGGAATGTGAGAACTTTGTATCGGGATATTTAGCTCAGAAATGTTTGCACTTCATTGAGGTCAAAAGGTTTTTTAATCATTCTGGAGCCCTTCTGGCTCTTGATCCTGTCTTTACTATTTGATAGGAAAGGTGTGTGTCCGCCAAAGATGTAAAGAGCCGGCGTAACAAGGAGGCATTCCTTTGGAAATAGAAGTTTGTACTTTATGTTTAGGTCAGATCGATTCTTGATCTATTGTTGTTTTGTTTGCTTGATTCACTACCTTCCTAAGAGTAAGACACTGTCTAACCGTTAGAAATTGTGAATCACTATATTGTACACCTGTAACATATAATATTGTACATCAATTATACTTTGATATAAATAGATAAAAAATATCTAAAGTATAGGTTCTGGGTGTTCTTATTTAGATTGCAAAGGAGGGGAGGTTACTGTTGATTGAACATCTACTACATGTCTTTCATGGCTCAGTTTTGCTCACTTCTCTTGAAAGCAACCCTGTGCAATTCACTTCTACTAGGATAAGATGATGACGAGCTCTAGGTTCAAGCCTAGGTACTGCCCTCAAGCTGAACGACCTAGGCTCTCCTACAGAAGAAGATGATAGTAACAACACCTACCTCATGCAATTGTTGTAAAAATAAAAATCAGTGAAGGAAACTTCAGCGCTCTTAGTTCAAGTTCAGTACTGTGCAAATAATAAGAACTTAATAGAAATCTGCTGCTGTTTTATTGTTTTTCTTACTTTACCTATCAGAAAGTCGTATCTCAAAGAGACTAAGTAACTTGTTATATCTGAGAGAGGTTATTTGCCTAAGGTAACTGCATTAGTAAATCATGAGAGACAGTTCAAACACTTTTCTAATTTCAGGTTTATCCATTTCTAGAGTCTGCATGTTTCACAAATAGTTAATATTCCTGCTGAATCATCTATTTCACTACTCTATTCCACATAGGATAATAGGATGAAGCTCCCTAAAATTTGGAGAGCAGAAACTTTTTTTTTTTTCCTCCAGAATTTTTTTTTTTTTTTTGTATCTTCCTGAGTGATCTGTACTTAAGGGCCCTAAGTGGATGTTGCTGAATGCTGAATGATGGAGAGTCCATGCCTAAGACCCTGACAAGCTACAATTGACTCCCTGTATCCAAGGGTTCTGCATCCAGGGATTCAGCCAATTAAAGGAATGAAATAATTGGGAGAGAAAAAATTCCACTGAGTTCTAAAAAGCAAAACGTTGCCACACATTGCTGTTATTTTTGCACTGTGTTAGATATCATAAGTAACCTAAAGCTGATTTGATGTACACAGGAGGATATACACAGGTTATATGCAAATACTTCACCAAGTTACAGAGGGGACTTGAGTGTCCATGGAATTTGGTATTTGTGGGGGTCCTGGAGCCTAATCCCCTTTGAATACTGAGAGGTGACTGTATTTTGTTGCTATTCTCAGTGATGACCTGAAAATGTAATATGATGGCTGTGATCTTTACTCACAAAGACCATCTCTATGTCATTTAAGACATAAGTTAGCTAGGAAAAATTGAGTTTTGCTGAATATGTTCTTCTTCCATGTTAGAGAAAGGAACGGAAGTTTCAACAGAGATTTTGGAGTGAAATTCGTTTCTTTAACTCATCAGAATGTATAGCTAGATATATGAGATGGACCCAACTGTGATTATGTGTTGCTTTTTTTTTCAATAACAGCACTGGAACTTTTTTTGTTTTTGTTTTCTGCCCAGGGTTTACTTTCTACATCAAATATATTACAAGAGGGAGTAGGTGTGAATTATAAAATATGCAGAGCAGGCACACTTTAGGGGATACTTTGTTGAAATCTTTTTCCTTGGAGCACACCCAAAAAGACTGAGATTGCCAAAACCCTTCCTTTGGCAGGGGTTTTCATCAGTCATTCTCCACATTGTCTCCTTAGTGTTACACATGGGAACTATTGAGTTTAAGTGCTTCGACATGATAGAATCAAACAAAAGCTGGAGAACCAGAACGTGGTCCTTGTCATCATGCTAATTTTATTGACATGCAATATTCATTGTCTTTTTTATTTTTTGATGTTTTATTATGTATTTATAGGTTTATTTCCTTTTCTTCTTAAAAAAAAAAAGTCCTGATATAATTGACAGGGTAACATTCTATTTCTATCTGGTGTCCAATATGATGATTCGGTATATGTATATTCAGTGAAATGTTCATCACAGTAAATCTAGTTAATACACATAATTACAAGTTTACAATTTTTTTTCTTGTGGTGGAAATTCTTTATATTTTAGCTTACAAATGGATATACCAAGTGGATTTGGATTTATGACACTAGGTCAAACTGAAAATGCCCAAATCAAACAGTCTGCAAAGAGAAACTTGATGTGGTTCAGCTGACCTATCAGATAAGCTTGCTCTTTGATATCAGGATTTTGAAGGCATTTCAATGCATTATATTACAGATTAAAACAAATATAATTGGTGATTTAATTTGACGATTTAAGTCACCACAAAAGAGTTGATTTGAAATATTTAAATCACCCTGGAATATAAGAATAAATGCATAGTTTCCCTATATGTAAAGTTTTACCCCAAGTGGGAAAAAAAGACTCCCAGACAAAGTCTGGATTCTATTTAACAATAAGCAGGCTGATAGTTTTTGGGAGAGAAGTGTACTGATGTTTTCCATAGAATATGAACTGCGTTAGAAAAGAAGTCTTGCTGGATGGATACTGGAGTAAGTGGACAGATATGTGGTAATATAAATATCCTCGATAATCATGGCAAGCCACTCCAGTATTTTTGCCTAGAGAATCCCCATGGACAGAGAAGCCTGACGGGCTACAGTCCATGGGGTTGCAAAGAGTTGGACATGACTCAGCGACTAAGCACAGCACAGGGAAGTGTTAATTGTATGATCCAGGCTGTGCATGGATAGGTATTCACAGCATGTTTCTTTCAACCTTAGGTAGATTTAATTTTTTTTCAATAAAACGTTAGCAAATATATGAATGTGTGGATTAAATTTAACAGAATAAACAACCTATTTTGTTGCTCAGTTGCAAAGTCCTGTCCGACTCTGCAACCCCATAGATTGCAGCACACCAATCTCCCTTGTCTGTTGCTATCTCCAGAGCTTGCTCAAATTCATGTCCATTGAGTCAGTGATGCTATCTAACTATCCCATCTTCTGCCATACCCTTCTCCTTTTTCCTTCAATCTTTCCCAGCATCAGGATCTTTTCCAATGAGTCTGCTCTCTGTGTCAGGTGGCCAAAGTATTGGAGCTTCAGCATCAGTCTATCCAATGAATATTCAGGATTGATTTCCCTTAGGATTGACTGCTTTGAACTCCTTGCAGTCTAAGGCACTCTCAAGCCTTCTTCAGCACCACAATTCGAAACTATCAGTTCTTCCACGCTCAGCCTTCTTTATGGTCCTACTGACATATCTGTACACAACTACTG
This sequence comes from Muntiacus reevesi, assembly GCA_020226045.1. NCBI lineage: Eukaryota > Metazoa > Chordata > Mammalia > Artiodactyla > Cervidae > Muntiacus > Muntiacus reevesi. Next base: position 221,630 of record JAGTXV010000436.1, on the reverse strand, counting down.
AAAAAAATTGCTTATAGTCAGATTTAATTGAAGAGTCCAAAAAATGCATGTGTACTAGGAAGTCTCACTGTAAGTGAACTTGATACATGAAAATGTGGAATTAGTGGTATTGACTGCAGTTTATTGAGTGCTTAGTATGTACAAACTGCTTATTAAATATCATCTAATTTTGTTGTTGATTAGTTGCTAAATCATGTCTGACTCTTTGCAACCCCATGCACTGTAGCCCGCCAGGCTCCTCTGTCCATGAAAATTTCCAGGCAAGAATACTGGAGTGGGTTGCCATTTCATTCTCCAGTGGATCTTCCAGACCCAGGGATTCTGAACCCATCGCCTGCATTGCAGGCAGATTCTTTACTGCTGAGTCACTGGGGAAGCCCATTATCTAATTTAATGTAATACAATTACTATTTGAAGTACATATTATTATCCTTATTCCACAAGTTAAGGAAAGATATAATAAGGTTACATGAGTTGCAGGAAAGTGTATATCCAGTAAGCTGCACAGTTGAGAGGCAAACCACATAAGTCACTGCACTCCAGGAAAGGGAAATATGTTATTATTAAAAGTACTTTATTTGGCTGTGTCAGATCTTAGTTGCGGCTTGTGGGATCTTCATTGCCATGAGCGAGATCTATTCCCCAGACTAGGGATTGAACCTCGGCCCCCTGCATTGGGAGTGTGAAATCTTAACCACTGGACAACCAGGGAATTGCCCAGGAAAAGGACATTTAAATTAGAGACGTTTAGAGATTAAATTTTCCCACTCCATGGTACAAATGACACAAAGGGGATGTAGCACTAGAACTCCAGAATTTCTACTCTTTAATCAAGGCTTTTGCCACAAGTCATACTATCTCTCAAGGTACTGTTTTTTGTTTTTGTTTTTTTCACAAAATGGATTCACTGTAGGATTCCTTGAAGTAACAGATTTCTATAGTGTACTCCAAGTTTCATACAATATAGCAGAGTTTGATCTGTATACTTTTTTCATGTATTGTATATGTCATAAACAGCAGCACCAAGATGCTATGAACAGTATGTCCAAAAACGTAAATTTACCTGAAGTTTTGAATGTACTGAAATTGTGAACACTTCCCCGGTGAGAGAAACACACAAAATTCTAAAATAAATATGTATTGCATCCAACCATTTGAGTGAAAATGCTATAATTCGGATAATTATGGATTTTTTTTCATAGTTGAATTCCAAATCCAGGTCGTTGTGGGATTTTTTTTTTAAAAGCAATGACTGATTTATACAGTGCAAACCACCAAAAGGAAAAAAAGTGAAGGTAGAAAAGGGAAGTTGAACATCAAAAGCCAAAGTGGGCGTATTCACATCCTTTCCTCCATTGTGTTCCCTCCAGCTTATATCTTCAATTCTGCTCCCAAAATTCTGCCATGAGAGTGTGGCAGCACTGAAGAAATGAAGAGACCCACTAAAGCTCTCAGGTTTTAAGTCCTCAGCAGATGTGCATCTGCTCTAGTGCTGTTGGTCAAATGTTTGGTAGTTGGGGAATAAGAAATCCTGGGTTTAACCTGTGGGCCCACCACTCACTAGAGGAGTATAATGAAGCTCTTTATCTTCTGAGTTATTTTTCCATCAGTCATAAAATAACTTACCACACAGGATTATTTCCAGCATTGAAAGAAAATGGGTTTATACTTTGAAAAGGAAAAGTGTTAGTCGTTCAGTCGTGTCTGAGTCTTTTTGATCCCATGGACTGTAGCCCCCCCAGGCTCCTCTGGCCAAGGGATTCTCCAGCCAAAATTCCTGGAATGGGTTGCCTTGCCCTTCTCCAGAGGATTTCCCTGACCCAGAGATGGAACCCAGGTCTGCATTGCAGGCAGATTTTTTACCATCTGAGCCACCAGGGGAGCGTGTTTATATTTTGAAAATAAAATGACACAATCATAAAAACTAAGACCATGCAATGAAGAGTTCTTAAATTTTGCAATTTGTTTTTGCCATTTTCTGTAAGGCATAATTATGTTTCCATTGTTCTGTGGAAAAATGGAAACATAATTTTGTTTCCATTGTGATGAAACTAGGAGCAAACTTCTGTGATTTCAGAATAAAGAAGACAATTCTTTATGGGTGCCTTGCATAGCTGCACAGATTTCAAGTGAGACACTGATTTCCTCTATTATGGACTATCTTTTCAAAGATTTTGGTATAGTTAACAACCTTGAAAGACACAGGTAGTGACTATCTCTGGAGCAAAGAACAGTCATGCTTAGTGTCCCGTATAAAAGGTTTGGGTTTTCTAACCTCAAGGTCCTTTCTCCCATAATGCAATCCACTGCATGTGTAGTTATCCATCGGGGCCTGTTTGTGTCATCCTGTGGGAAACAGACCTTGGAGAGCAAATGCGGATTCTTTAGCTACTGTCATTGCTGTGTATAATAGAGCAGAAGCTCTTGTCTCTGACCCAGGAGTTTTGTGTCTTCTATCAGTCTTCATGAAACTGGTGTTGTTCAGTCATGTCTGACTTTTTACAACCCATGGACTGTGGCATGCCAGACTCCTGTGTTTTCCACTGTCTCCTGGAGATTGCTCAAACCCATGTCCATTGAGTCAGTGGTGATATCTAACCATCTCTTCCTCTGCTGCCCCCTTCTCCTTTTGCCTCAGTCTTTCCCAGCAACAGGGTCTTTCCAGTGAGTCAGTTCTTCACATCAGGTGGCTCAAGTGTTGGAGCTGGAGCTTCAGCTTCAGCGTCCTTCCAATGAATATTCAGGGTTGATTTCATTTAGGATTGACAGGCTTGATCCTTGCTGTCCAAGGGACTCTCAAGAGTCTTCTCCAGCACCACAACTTGAAGGCATCAGTTCTCCCAAGCTCAGCCTTATTTCCCTGGAGAAGAAAATGGCAACCCACTCCAGTATTCTTGCCTGTAAAATCCCATGGACAGAGAGAGGAGCCTGGTGGGCTACATTTCATGGGGTGGCAAAGAGCTGAACACGACTGAGCAACTGGGCACACCAGCCTTCTTTTTTTTTTAATTTAATTTTTTATTTTTCAGTGGGTTTTGTCATACATTGATATGAATCACCCATAGAGTTACATGAATTCCCCATCCTGGTCCCCCATCCCACCTCCCTCTCCACCCAATTCCTCTGGGTCTTCCCAGCCCACCAGGCCCGAACACTTGACTCATGCTTCCCACCTGGGCTGGTGATCTGTTTCACCACAGATAATATACATGCTGTTCTTCCGAAACATCCCACCCTCACCTTCTTTATGGTCTGACTCTCACATCTGTACATGACTACTGGAAAACCATAGCTTTAACTATACGGACCTTTGTCAACAAAGTGATACCTCTGCTTTTTAATACATTGTCTAGGTTTGTCATAGCTTTCCTTCCAAGGAGTACGCATCTTTTAATTTCATTACTGTAGTCACTGTCCTCAGTGATTTTGGAGCCCAAGAAAATAAAATCTGTCATTACTTCCACTTTTCCCGCTTCTACTTACCATGGAGGAGGGCATGGAAACCCACTCCAGTATTCGTGCCTGGAGTATCCTCTGGACTGAGCAACCTGGCGGGCTACAGTCCAAAGGGTTGAAAAGAGGCAGACACGACTGAAGTGACTTAGCACCAGCAGCAGATGGGACCAGATGCCATGACCTTAGCATTCTAAGGTTGAGTTTCAAACCAGCTTTTTCACTCTCCTCTTTCACCCTCATCAAGAGGTTCCTCTTCACCTTCTGCCATTAGAGTGGTATTATCTGCATTACTTAGGTTGTTCATATTTCTTTTCTTTTCTTTTTTTTTAGGTTGTTGATATTTCTCACAGAAATCTTGATTGCAGCTTGGGATTCATCCAGCCTGACATTTTGCATGATGTACTCTGCATAAAAATTAAATAAGCAGGGTGACACTATACAGCCTTGATGTACTCCTTTCCCAGTTTTGAACCAGTCCATTGGTCCATGTCTGGTTCTAACTGCTGCTTCTTGACTCACACACGACCTCCTCAGGAGACAGGTAAGGTGGTCTGGTACTTCCATCTCTCTAAGAATTTTGCAGTTTGTTGTGACCTATACAGCCTAATGCTTTAGAATAGCCAATAGAGCAGAAGTATGTATTTTCCCGGAGTTCCCTTCCTTTCTCCATGATTCAACGAGTTGACAATTTGATCTATAATTCCTCTGCCTCTTCGAAGCATAGCTCATACATCTGGAAGCTCTAGGTTCACGTACTGCTGAAGCCTAGCTTGAAGGATTTTAAGCATAATCTTGCTAGCATGTGAAATGAGTACAACTATAAGGGAGTTTGAACATTCTTTGGCATTGCCCTTCTTTGAGATGGGAATGAAAACTGACCTTTTCCTGTCCTGTGACCACTGCTGAGTTGTCCAAATTTGCTGACATATTGAGTGCAGCACTTTAACAATATCATCTTTTAGGATTTGAAATAGCTCAGCTGGAATTCCATCATCTCCACTGGTTTTGTTCCCATTAATAACAATGTTGCCTAAGGCCCACTTGACTTTGCAATGCAGGACGTTCCACTGGAGGTGAGTAACCATACCATCATGTTATTCAGGTAATTAACACCTTTTTGTATCACTCTTCTGTGTAGTCTTGCCACCTCTTCTTAATCTCTTCTGCTTCTCTTAGGTCCTTCCTGTTTCTGTCCTTTATCATGCCCATCCTGGCATGAAATATTTTCTTGATATGTCTAATTATCTTAAAGAGATCTCTAGTTTTTCCCATTCTATTGTTTCCCTCTATTTCTTTGCATTGTTCATTCAAGAAAGCCTTCCTATATCTTCTTGCTATTTTCTAGAACTCTGCGTTCAGTTGGTTATATCTTTCCCTCTCCCTTGCCTTAACTTCTTCTTTCCTCAGTTATTTTTAAAGCCTCCTCAGACAGTCATTTTGTCTTCGTGCATTTCTTTTCCTTGTGGATCGTTTTGGTCACTGCCTCCTGAACAACGTTATTGATCTTAATCCATAGTTCTTCAGACACTCTGTCTACCAGATCTAATCCCTAAATCTACTCGTCACCTCCACTGTATAATCATAAGGGATTTGTTTTAGGTCATTCCTGAATGACCTAGTGATTTTCCCCTACTTTCTTAATTTAAGCCTGAATTTTGCAATAAGGAACTCCTGATCTGAGCCACAGTCAACTCCAGATCTTGTTTTTGCTGACTTTAGAGATTTTCCATCTTTGGCTGCTAAGAACATAATCAATGTGATTTCAGTGTTGTCCATACGGTGATGTCCATGTGTAGAGCTCTTGGGTTGTTTGAAAAGCATGTTTGCTATGACCACCATGTTGTCTTGACAAAGTCTGCTAGCCTATGGCAGGCTAATTTCTTCGTTGGCAGGAAAAATAAAATCCCAGATCCTTCACAGTTCTTGATAAGAAGTTGGGATGTAAAACAGAGACAAAACTCGTTTGCCTCTCATGTCTTGAGACTAGGATTACAAAATATCTATCATCTTTTTGGGAGAATAGGAAGCACGTGGTAGGGATAAACACTATGCTCTGTCTGGGTTCTATTCATGTCTAGGGCTCTTTTTAGTTTGAATTCCTCCAGAAACAAACTCTAAGATAAGGATATGAGAGAAAACAGTTTATTTGGGAGGTAATCCCAGAAATCACTGGTAGCAACTAAGGAGATTAAAAAAACGGGGGGGGGGGAGGGGGAGGAGAGGGGAAGAAGAACCAAGGTGGTGGAGGAATAGGACGGGGAGACCACTTTCTCCCCTGCAAATTCATCAAAAGAACAGTTGAACGCAGAGCAAACTTCACAAAGCAACTTCTGATCGCTAGCTGAGGACATCAGGTGCCCAGAAAAGCAGCCCATTGTCTTCGAAAGGAGGTAGGACAAAATATAAAATATAAAAAGAGACAAAAGAGCTAGGGACGGAGACAGAAAGAGAAATTAAGGAAACAACACCATTCACCATGGTAAGAAAAAGAATAAGATACTTAGGAATATATCTACCTAAAGAAACAAAAGACCTATACAGAGAAAACTATAAAACACTGATGAAAGAAATCAAAGAGGACACAAACAGATGGAGAAATACACCATGTTCATGGATTGCAAGAATCAACATTCTCAAAATGGCTATACTACCCAAAGCAATCTATAGATTCAATGCAATGCCTATTAAGCTACCAACGGTATTTTTCACAGAACTAGAACAAATAATTTCACAATTTATATGGAAATACAAAAAACCTCAAGTAGCCAAGGTAATCTTAAGAAAGAAGAATGGAACTGGAGGAATCAACCTGCCTGACTTCAGACTCTACTACAAAGCCAGAATCATCAAGACAGTATGGTACTGGCACAAAGACAGAAATATAGATCAATGGAACAGAATAGAAAGCCCAGAGATAAATCCACAAACCTATGGACACCTTATCTTCGACAAAGGAGGTAAGGATATACAATGGAAAAAAGACAACCTCTTTGACAGGTGGTGCAGGGAAAACTGGTCAACCACTTGTAAAAGAATGAAACTAGAACACTTTCTAACACCATACACAAAAATAAACACAAAATGGATTAAAGATCCAAATGTAAGAACAGAAACTATAAAACTCCTAGAGGAGAAGACAGGCAAAACACTCTCCGACACAAATCACAGCAGGATCCTCTATGACCCACCTCCCAGAATATTGGAAATAAAAGCAAAAAGAAGCAAATGGGACATAATGAAACTTAAAAGCTTTCAACAAAGGAAACTATAAGCAAGGTCAAAAGACAGGACTCAGATTGGGAGAAAATAATAGCAAATGAAGCCACAGACAAAGGATTCATCTCAAAAATATACAAACAACTCCTGCAGCTCGATTCCAGAAAAATAAATGACCCAATCAAAAAATGGGCCAAAGAACTAAACAGACATTTCTCCAAAGAAGACATACAGATGGCTAATAAACATATGAAAAGATGTTCAACATCACTCATTATCAGGGAAATGCAAATTAAAACCACAATGAGGTACCATGACACGCCAGTCAGGATGGCTGCTATCCAAAAGTCTACAAGCAATAAATGCTGAAGAGGGTGTGTAGAAAAGGGAACCCTCTTACACTGTTGGTGGGAATGCAAACTAGTACAGCCGTTATGGAGAACAGTGTGGAGATTTCTTAAAAAACTGGAAATAGAACTGCCATATGACCCAGCAATACCACTTCTGGGCATACACACCGAGTAAATCAGATCTGAAAGAGACACGTGCACCCCAATGTTCATCGCAGCACTGTTTATAATAGCCCGGACATGGAAGCAGCCTAGATGCCCATCAGCAGACGAATAGAGAAGGAAGCTGTGGTACATATACACGATGGAATATTACTCAGCCATTAAAAAGAATTCATTTGAATCAGTTCTAATGAGATGGATGAAACTGGAGCCAATTATAGAGTGAAGTAAGCCAGAAAAATAAAGATCATTACAGCCTACTAACACATATATATGCAATTTAGAAATATGGTAATGATAACCCTATATGCAAAACAGTAAAAGAGACAGAGATGTACAGAGCAGACATTTGGACTCTGTGGGAGAAGGTGAGGGTGAGATGTTTCGAGAGAACAGCATTGAAACATGTATATTATCTATGCTGAAACAGATCACCAGCCCAGTATGGATGCATGAGACAAGTGCTCAGGCCTGGTGAACTGGGAAGACCCAGAGGGATTGGGTAGAGAGGGAGGTGGGAGGGGGGATCGGGATGGGGAATACATGTAAATTCAAGGCTGATTCATATCAAAGTATGACAAAACCCACTCAATTTTGTAAAGTAATTAGCCTCCAACTAATAAAAATAAATGAATAAAAGGGAGGGGGGAGGGAAGACTGCGCATAAATGATGAAGTTTTAAGTATGTTATGACTATGGGTAACAAAGGTTTAATTCCACTAAGAAACTCTTAGTAGGCAATATAGAACATGTGCCTGAGGGGTGAGGGACTCGAGATATTTTATACCAAATCCAATTCATCACTGATTGAGGGCTTCTGGGAGGAGGTTGGGCAGATTCTAGGCTTTTCAGGCCTGTCTTGCATGCAGCAAAATATACACAGAGTGACCTGCAGCAGGCCCTGGCAGTTAGAAGTATGGCCTGGGTATGCACTACATTGATAAGGCCAAGGAACTATAGTTGGCACACCCACAGCCTTTGCTACAAACATCCTCTATCAATACATTCTTAGGAGGTCACTACCTGTTTAAGCCCTAGTTTCCTCCTCCATAAAATGGAAACAATAATAGCTGTAACCACCTAGGGTTGAGAGAAGGATTCCAGATCCAATCCATGTAAAATACTTAAAGTAGGTCATAGCATTTCCAAAGCACATAATAAAATGTTGGCTATTGTTACAGAAGAAGATGACATTTATTGATTGATTAGTATTTCCATATCATTCTCGGATATTCTGGAGGTGAACTTCTAATGCCCAAACATCAAGAAGTCTGATTTTAGTAATTGCCTGTGATGGACTCTTAACAGATTCAAGGTGTATTTATATTTTCTGTTTGTCAAGGGCCAACATTGGCTGTCTCATGGCAGGTACCAAGAAAGGCGTGTTTAAAACTTATTATTCCTATTTAAACTTTCTTAGAGAATTTTATGGGGCTAAGCATTTCTGAACTCTTTAATTTGAAGATTTAATGCTTTGTCAGAGAGACTAATTAAGCCTCATTTGAAATGTCAGTAACACAGCAGTTTTAAACTCAATTTTCTTTTCTTCTACTATGGGAATGAGAATATAAAGGAGAAGTATACTTTAAACTCAATTTTCTAGCATTATGTATCATTTATGTCAGGCTCCTACAAATCAGCATCATGGTAACTATGGAATTCACCAAAGGAAAACACTCAAGCATTTTAGTAATCCTCTTGGTAAAATTCTGCTGTTATGCTCAACACAGGAGAAGGAAATCAGTTTACCAAGGAACAGACATATTTATGGAAACCAGCTCTTCAAAGGTCTATGCATTCATGCATGTGTGCTCAGTCACTTCAGTCATGTCTAACTCTACAGATCCTGTGGAGTATAACTTGCCAGGCTCCTCCGTCCCTGGAATTCTCCAGGAAGAATACTGGAGTGGGTTGCCATGCCCTCCTCTGGGGGCTCTTCCAGACCCAGGGATCAAACCTGTATCTTCCGCACTGCAGGTGGATTCTTTACTGCTGAGTCACCAGGGAAGACCTCAAAGGCCTACAGATTTGCCTATTTCCTAATCTAATAAAATCCTTGATCTCCATTACCTTTGATTGTCCCCAAACAGTCTTCTTGCCTTGCTCCACTTTGACTTTTAATCCCTTATTAACAGAATTCTCACTTATATATATGTATTTATGTGTCTTCATATTAATACTTTTAAGTTTTTATGTTAAGTCTTTATATTAAGGAAATTGTCTCAAGCATTTTGCCCAAACTCCTTTTTCACTTTTGCAGTTGCTAATTTAGATATTATTGTCTATGTCTAAATCTGAGCTGTCTTAATGCAGTATATATCTGGATATTTTTTAAAAGTTAAGAAAATTGTAATCTTTCTGTAAATATCTTACCAGTGTTTAGACTGAAAGATTTTGACAGTTTTAATGAGATGTTTTATTTTTAGGTACTTCTTTTTTTCCACATTTAAATGTCTTACATTTGAATTCTATTATATGGTACTTATTTTTATTATAGACCAAGAAAAGTTAGAAAAACCTGTAATCATTCTTTTCTTCAATTAGTCAACTTAAAAATTTTATTTTGATGTCTTACTGTCCTATAAAATTTTTCTAAGTAGGAGATAGAATAAAATTTCCTATAAACTTAATTCATATATACTATAGCATTATTTTTTTTAATCTGTTATTCACGATGAAATACAATAATTGCAAGGGACAGAAATATTCTGGGAAGATAAAACTATAAATGATAAAATAAGACAATTTTAAGTGAAACTGTTTTCTTTTTTTCCCCTTCTTCTTCTTTTTAAATTGTAGTGGGTTTTGTCATACATTGACATGAAACAGCCATGGATTTACATGTGTTTCCCATCCCGATCCACCCGCCCACCTCCCTCTCCATCCCATGCCTCTGGGTCTTACCAGTGCACCAGGCCTGAGCACTTGTCTCATGCATCCAACCTGGGCTGGTGATCTGTTTCACCCTTGACAATACACTTGTTTCAGTGCTGTTCTCTCTGGACATCCCACCTTCGCCTTCTCCCACAGAGTCCAAAAGTCTGTTCTGTACATCTGTGTCTCTTTTTCTGTTTTGCATATAAGGTTATCGTTACCATCTTTCTAAATTCCATATATATGTGTTAGTATACTGTACTGGTCTTTATCTTTCTGGCTTACTTCACTCTGTATAATGGATTCCAGTTTCATCCATCTCATTAGAACTGATTCAAATGAATTCTTTTTAATGACTGAGTAATATTCCATGGTGTATATGTACCACAGCTTCCTTCTCCATTCATCTGCTGATGGGCATCTAGGTTGCTTCCATGACCTGGCTACTATAAACAGACTATAGCATTATTTTTATTTCTTGGATTTTCTAGTCATTTTCTTCCTCTCTCAGTATCATTTTAATAAAACATATTGCTATAGATAATATGAATCAAATGTTTTACCTTAAAAAACAGACCATTAGGAAGAAAAAATAATCAAAATTCATGATTTAACGGATGCTCTTAATAAGAAAGCACATAAATCAAGTTAAAAATATGTTCAAGTTGTATTACAGATTTATGGATGTTAAGAAATTATTTTAAATGTTTTAAGTAGTCTGTGTATAAACATACTTAAAAAAATAATATATCTTTATTAATTTGGTAATAACTTTGAAATATCTCTTTGCTGCATTTATTTAAACTTTTAAAATTATTCTGACTTCTGAAATGAAAATATCAATTCATATGCTCTGAAAATGGATTTTAATTCTTACTTTTTCTTTGAATTCCCCCTTAGACATTAAACTCCATTTTAAAAAGTCAACATTTATTTAATCTTTTATTTCTTTTTTTTTAAACTGAAGAGTAGTAGATTTACAGTGTTGTGTTACTTTAAGCAGTACTACACAGTGAGTCAGTTATACACATACCTACATAATTTTTTTTAGATCCTTTTCCTCTATAGATTATCATAAAATATTGAGTATATTTCCCTCTACTGTACAGTAAGTCCTTATTCCTTTACTTATGAATGCTACGGTGTTCACTTACCAAAGCTTACTGTGTGCTAAGCTTCAGGAATAACAAGGTAAAACAGCATGCTTCTTGGTAATTAAATAATACCACCAAATAATAATATTATTAAAAATAATAATAGTCAGTCAGTTCCTTCAGTTCAGTTCAGTCGCTCGGTCGTGTCTGACTCTTTACGACCCCATGAATCTCAGCATGCCAGGCCTCCCTGTCCATCACCAACTCCCGGAGTTTACTCAAACTCATGCCCATAGAGTCGGTGATGCCATCGTGCCATCTCATCCTCTGTTGCCCCCAATCCCTCCCAGCACCAGGGTCTTTTCCAGTGAGTCAATTATTCGCATGAGGTGGCCAAAGTATTGGAGCTTCAGCTTCAGCATCAGTCCTTCCAATGAACACCCAGGACTCATCTCCTTAAGGATGGACTTATCTCCTTAAGGATCTCCTTGCAGTCCAAGGGACTCTCAAGAGTCCTCTCCAACACCACAGTTCAAAAGCATCACTTTTTCGGTGCTCAGCTTTCTTCAGAGTCCAACTCTCACATCCATACATGACCACTGGAAAATCCATAGCCTTGACCAGATGGACCTTTGTTGGCAAAGTGATGTCTCTGCTTTTTAACATGCTATCTAGGTTGGTCATAACCTTCCTTCCAAGGAGTAAGCATCTTTTAATTTCATGGCTGTAGTCACCATCTGCAGTGATCTTGGTGCCCCCCAAAATAAAGTCAGCCACTGTTTCTACTGTCTCCCCATCTGCTTCCCATGAGGTGACAGGACCAGATGCCATGATCTTACTTTTCTGAATGTTAAGCTTTAAGCCAAATTTTTCACTCTCCTCTTTCACTTTCATCAAGAGGCTTTTCAGTTCCTCTTCACTTTCTACCATAAGGGTGGTGTCATCTGCATATCTGAGGTTATTGATATTTCTCCCAGCAATCTTGGTTCCAGTTTGTGCTTCTTAGAGCCCAGTGTTTATCATGATGTACTCTGCATATAAGTTAAATAAGCAAGATGACAATATACAGCCTTGATATACTCCTTTTCCTATTTGGAACCAGTCTGTTGTTCCATGTCCAATTCTAACTGTTGCTTCCTGACCTGCATACATGTTTCTCAAGAGACAGCTCAGATGGTCTGTTATTCCCATCACTTTCAGAATTTTCCACAGTTTATTGTGATCCACATAGTGGAAGGCTTTGGCGTAGTCAATAAAGCAGAAATAGATGATTTTCTGGAACTCTCTTGCTTTTTCGATGATCCAGCAGATATTGGCAATTTGATCTCTGATTCCTCTACCTTTTCTAAAACCAGCTTGAACATCTGGAAGTTCTCAGTTCATGTATTTCTGAAGCCTGGCTTGGAGAATTTTGTGCTTTACTTTACTAGCGTGTGAGATGAGTGCAACTGTGCAGTAGTTTGAGCACTCTTTGGGATTGCCTTTCTTAGGGACTGGAATGAAAACTGACCTTTTCCAGTCCTGTGACCTCTGCTAAGTTTTCCAAATTCTCTGGCGTATTGAGTGCAGCACTTTCACAGTATCATTTTTCAGGATTTGAAATAGCTCAACTGGAATTCCATCACACCCACTAGCTTTGCTCGCAGTGATGTTTTCTAAGGCCCACTTGACTTCACATTTTAGTAGTAATCAAATAATGCTACCAAAAAAGCCTCTAGGAGACAAGTGTGATAAGTGTGTACAGAAGCTACCTGACTTCCCCAGTGGCTCAGGGATAAAGAATCCACCTGCAATATAGCAAACACAGGAGATGCAGGTTCGATCCCTGGGTTGGGAAGATCCCCTGGAGGAGGGCAACCTACTCCAGTATTCTGGCCTGGAGAATCCCATGGACAGAGGAGCCTGGTGCGGGACAGTCCGTGGTGTCACAAAAATTACACATGCCTGAAGCAACTTAGCACACACTCACAAAGGCTACCAGGTACTTTGAGAGCATTTCTAGAGAGACCAGACATATCCTATAGAGAAATAGAGAGAGGGCTTCCTTGAGGAAGAGACATCTGAATTGAGATCTGAGGGATGCATAGGAGTCAGACATAAAATAATGATTTTGGCTGCATTTCTGTCTGTAACCTTAGAGTTTCAACACAGAAATCTGTATCCAGATTTCAAAATTAAGATGAGCCACATGTTGCAATTAGTGACCCCAACCCTCTTGGTTTTACTGGAGACGTACACTACAACTATCTGCATCTTAAATTACTCTTTTATTAATAAAACAAATGACAGTCTCAGCTCTATTTCTGAGAAGATTCTTCGAAGTATAAAATGAAATAGAGTATGTGTGCCCCCCCTCACCACAAGATAGAGGTTGAGGCAAGTACTATTTATTATTTCTCTGTGATCTCCATTATTTTTTTTATTTTCATATGGCAAGTGGGAAAATAAGTCCATTCTTTAGAGTCAAGGATTATTTGCTCTCCATAACTAAAGCTCTAATTGTTCCCATCCAATTGTTTACTAGCAGTAATATTTAGTAAGTGCTTCCCTGATAAATCTGTCTCCTAGACACAGAATAAAATAGAACAGATCTTACTCTTCCTTAAAGCTATAGACTATAAAGCTAAAGACTATAGCGAAAATGATCAATATAAACAACATATCACCAAGAGTATAAGTAAATTTGTTGTTCATTCATTCATTCATTTGTTCATTCAGTGTTTAGCTCTAAGGATAGTAGGAAAAACTAGACAATAAAGATAGAAGTGGTCCCTGCCTTCATAGAGCTAATAAACTAGGTCTAGTAGTCAAATCTTGTGCATATTTGTAAGATGTGTGTTTGATTTCAGGAACATGTAGCTAAGAACTACTGTTTATTACATAAATCATACATAAATTTGTTACATAAATCATAAGGCCAGTGGTTCCATCACTTGATTCCACAAGTAGTGGAAGATACCTGATTGGTTTGCATTGCTACTTCCCACTTTCTGGCAAATGCCCTGGCTGGAATTTGTCTAGATTCCAAACTGGCAACCATACCCCAACTCTTCTTACTGAAGGGGTAAGAGGATCCCCCTTGGGAATAGGCTAGGCTTCTTGGGAGGCAGGTCATTATGTCAGTGGGAGATTTAAGGTCCAGCTCGATGCACTGTGTAGTAGAAGCGTCTCTTGACAGACCCACATGCCCGCTGGACTCTGAGTAAGCTCTGCAGGAGAGAAAAAGGCAAAGTAGTTATCCTCAACAGCTCAGCTTGCAGCCAGCCACACTCAGCATCCTTAAAATGCCACAGGAAATGTCAGCTCATTTCTGGAAAATCATCCACTGACTAACAGAAGTCCAAAAGAACCTCAGAAACTGAGGAGGCTCCTACCTACTTTGAAGGACATAGCCTCAAAACAAGGCTATGAAATTGCACCTGCAAAAGGACTACCACTCTCAAAGCTCTAGTTGCATCAGAAAAATAAAGAATGCAAAATGTGTGTTTGGTGACACTTCCATCCCCTCTTTCTTCATCATCTCCTGCCTCTATTCCCTCCCTGATGGCCAGGATCCTAGTGCGTGTACTGGCTGTCCAGTCTCTACAGGGACCCCTGTACATGTGCGCTTGTGTGTGTGCTCAGCTTTGTCTGACTCACTGTGATCCTACGGACTATAGACTGCCTGGTTTTTCTATACATGAGATTTTCCAGGCAAGAATACTGGAGTGGGTTGCTATTTTCTTCTCCAGGGGATCTTCCCAACCCAGGGATTGAATCCATGTCTTCTGCATCTCTTGCATGGCAAGTGGATTCTTTGCCTCTTCAGCCATCTAGGAAGTCTGACATATTTTGAGGCTAATCAAATCCTGCTTTAATAAAAGTTAATTCCATTCTTTATGGGCCCCATTTTTTTCTACATGAAAGAGAATAATCTGAAAAATCCACTTTGATAAATTTTTAGTGGTGATCATAGATTTAGGACAGTGTCTGGCATATAAATGCTTCCTGAGAATATAAACACATCTGGTAATCTCTCTAGTCCATATGTACATATTCTAACAGAGGCTACTTGGAGACATTAATTAAACTCCAGAGAAAGACAGTACAATTTAAATAATCCAGTTCTAGATGTGAGGTATATTTGAGGGTATATCACCCATTTATTAATTTTGTACTCTCACATAATTTTAGCATATGTTTTAATGAACTTGGTCCTATGGGCTAAATTGAC
>JAGTXV010000436.1:130765-205765 GCA_020226045.1 Muntiacus reevesi | reverse complement strand
GAAGGCTATGTTTGCAGGGTGAGTGTGGGCAGTCTCAGAAAAGTCAGGTATCTCACACACTAGAGAGACACACAGGGAGAAATGCCTATGTTTTCAGGGGTGTGGGTGAAGCTCAAGGTTCAATCTCATCAGACCAGAAGACACACACAGGGAGAAGCCCTTTGTAGGAAGTGTGGGTGCAAAGTTTAGAAATCAGTTCATCAAACAGAGGCAGGTGACACACAGGGTGAAGTGCTGATGTTTGGGGAGTGTGGTATCTCAGTGTGAGTTCCAATCACAGAATCCAGAAGACAGACACAGGAGAAGCTCATGTTTTGGGGTGTGGGTGAAGTTCATTCAAGTTCCACCTCATCAAACAAGAGATGAGACACACAGGGAGAATCCCTATGTGTGGAGAGTGTGGGTGAAGCTTCAGAAGTCAGGTGTCCTCATCAAAACAGAGACACACAGAAGGGGATAAAGCCCCATGTTTGTGGGGAGTGTGGGAGATGTTTCAGTCAGTCAGAGATCAGCGGACACATCAGCTTGCATGGGTGAAGCTTCATAATCAGTTCATTAGAGACCAGAGGACACACAGGAGAAGCCCTGTTTGTGGGAGTGTGGGTGAAGCTTCAGTTAGTTCTCAGAGGCCAGAGGACACAGAGAAGCTGTCAATGGAGGTTCAGTCTAGATCAGACTCCAGAAGACACACAGGGAGAAGCCCCTTGTTTGTGGGGAGGGGCAAAGTTTTAGTGTGAAATCCCATGTCATCAGACAACAGACAGACACACAGGGGTGAAGGCCTATGTTTGTGGAGAGAGTTGAAGTCAGGAATTCAGATGTCTCACACACCAGAGCACACAGAATGGAGAAAAATATTTGCAGGGAGTGTGGGTGAACCTTCAGTTCGAAGTCAGTTCTCTCAGAAGAACACAGGGAGAAGCCCTGTTTCTGGGGTTGTCTGAAGCTTCAGTTGAGGTCCAGTCTCATCAGACTCAGAAGACACACACAGGGAGAAGCCCATGTTTGTGGGGAATGAGGAAAGTGTCAGGAAGAAATCTCATCAGACTCCAGAAGACACACAGGGGTGAAACCCGTTGTTTGTGGGAGTGTGTGCAGAGTTGCAGTCAGAAGGCAGGTGACTTCACACAGCAGAGGACACACACCACAGAGAAAGGCTATGTTTCCAGGGAGTGTGGGTGAAGCTTCAGTTAGAAGTCAGGTCTCAGAGGCCAGAGGACATACAGGGGAGAAGCACTGTCTGTGGGGTGTCTGGGTGACGGCTCAACGGGAGATCCAATTTCATCAGAATCCACAATACAAACACAGGGGACCAGCCCCATATTTGTGAGGTGTGGGGGCAAAGTTTCAGTCAAAATTTGCATCTCATCAAACAAGAGACGACACACACAGGGAGAAGACTCTATGTTTGGTGAGAGTGTCGGCGAAGTCTCAGAAGTCAGGTATCCTCACACACTAGAGTACACACAGAGGGGAGAAAGTCTATGTTTGCAGGGAGTGTGGGTGAAGCTTCAGTTAGAAGTCAGTTCTCATTAGAGACCAGGGAACACACAGGGGAGAAGCCCTGTCTGGGGGGATGTCTGGGTGAAGTTTCACTGTGAGTTCAAATCTCATCAGATTTGAGAGGACACATGCAGAAGACAAGCCCCATGTGTGTGGGGAGTGTGGGCAGTGTTTCAGTCAGAAGTCAGGTGTTATCAGACACCGGAGTACACACATCGGGGAGAAACGCTTGTTTGTAGGGAGTGTGGGTGAAGCTTCAGGGAGAAGTCAGGTGTCAGAGACCAGAGGATACACAGGGGAGAAGCCCTAGGTTTGTCGGGAGTGTGGGTGAAGATTCAATTAGAAGTTAGTTCTCAGAGGCCAGAGGACACAGGGGCGAAGCGCTGTCAATGGGGCGTCTGGGTGACGATTCAGTGTGAGATCCAATCTCCTCCGACTCCAGAAGACACACACAGGGGACAAGCCCCATGTTCGTGGGGAGTGTTGCAAAGTTTCAGTCAAAAGTCCCATCTCATCAGGCAAGACATACACAGGGGAGAAGCCCTATGTTTGTGGAGAGAGTGGGCGAAGTTTGAGTCAGAAGCCAATTGTACTCACACACCAGAGGACACACATCGGGGAGAAAATCAGTGTTTGTAGGGAGTGTGGGGGAAGCTTCAGTTAGAGGTCAGTTCTCTCACTATAGACTGTAGGACACACAGGGGCGAAGCCCTGTTTTTGAGTTGTCTGGGAGAAGCTTCAGTGTGAAGTTCAGTCTCATCAGACTCCAGAAGACACACACAGGGGAGAAAGCCCATTTTTGTGGGGTGTGGGTTCAAAGTTTTAGTGAGAAATCCCATCTCATCAGACAACAGAAGACACACATAGGAGAGACGGCCAGTGTTTGTGGAGAGAGTGGACAGAGTTTCAGTCAGAAGTTCCATCTCATCAAATAACAAAAGACACCATTAGGGGAAATGCCCTATGTTTGTGGAGAGTGTGGGTGAAGGGCAATCAGAAGTCAGGTGTCCTCAGACACTAGAGTACACACAGAGGGAAGAAAGGCTATGTTTGCAGGGAGTGTGGGTGAAGCTTCAGGTAGAAGTCAGGTCTCCGAGACCAGAGGACACACAGGGGAGTAGCCCTAAGTTTGTAGGGAGTGTGGGTGACGACTCAGTTAGAAGTCAGTTCTCAGAGGACAGGGGACACACAGGGGAGAAGACCTGACTTTGGGGGCTCTGGGTGACGGTTCAGTGTGAGTTCCAATCTCATCAGGATCCATAAGACAGACACAGGGGCAAGCCCAGTGTTTTGGGGGAATGTGGGCAAACTTTCAGTCCGAAGTCCCATCTCATCCAACAAGAGATGAGACAGACAGGCAAGAAGCCCTATGTGTGTAGAGTGTGGGCGGATTCTCAGAAGGCAGGTGTCTTCACACAACAGAGGACACACACCGGGGAGAAAGGCTATGTTTGCAGGGAGTGTGGGTGAAGCTTCAGTCAGAAGTCAGGTCTCAGAGGCCAGAGGACACACAGGGGAGAAGCCCTGTCTGTGGGGTGTCTGGGTGACGGTTCCATGGGAGTTCCAATCTCATCAGAATCGAGAATACACACACAGGGGACAAGCCACATTTTGGGGGGAGTGTGGGCCAAGTTTCAGTCCGAAGTCCCATCTCCTCAAACAAGAGATGAGACATAAAGGCAAGAAGCCCTATGTGTGGAGAGTGTAAGTCAGTCTCAGAGTCAGTTGTCCTCACAACAGTCATCACAGAGAGAAATGTCTGTATGCAGGGAATGTGGGTGACTTCATTACAGTATACTACATATATATGGAATTTAGAAAGATGTAGCGATAACCCTATATAAAACAGAAAAAAGAGACACAGAACTGCAGAACAGATTTTGAACTCTGTGGAGAGAAGGTGAGGTGGGATGTTTCAGAAAAGAACAGCATATATATTATCTATGGTGAAATAGGTCACCAGCACAGGTTGGATGCATGAGTTAAGTGCTCGGGCCTGGTGGGCTGGGAAGACCGAGAGGAATGGGATGGGAGGGAGGTGGGTTGGGGGATTGGGATGGGGAATATGTAACTCGGTGGCTGATTCATGTGATGTGTGACAAAACCCACTGAAAGAAAATAAATAAAATAAAATATCAAAAAAAAAAAAGTCAGTTCTCATTAGAGACCAGCGACAGTTAGGGAGAAAGGCCTGTGGGTGGGGCGTGTGGGTGACTTCAGTTAAAGTCAGGTCTCAGAGGCCAGAGGACACCAGGAGAAGCCCTGTCTGTGGGTTGTCTGGTGATGGTTCAATGGGAGTTCAGTCTCTTCAGAATCCAAGAAATACACACGGGGACAAGCCCCATGTTTGTGAGGAGTGTTAGCAGAAGTTTCAGTCAAGTTCCATCTCATCAAACAGAGGCGACACCATAGGAGAAGGCCCTCGTGTGGTGAGTGTGAAGTCTCAAGTCAGGTATCCTCACACTAGAGTATGGAGGGGAGAAAGGCTATGTTTGCAGGGAGTGTGGGTGAAGCTTCAGTTAGAATTCAGTTCTCATTAGAAACCGGGGGCCACACAGTGGAGAAGCCCTGTCTGTGGGGGGTCTGGGTGAAGCATCGGTGTGAGTTCCAACCTCATCAGATTCCAGAGGACACACGCAGGAGACAAGCCCCATGTTTGTGGGGTGTGTGGGCAGTGTTTCAGTCAGAAATCAGTTGTTCTAAGAACCCGGAGTGCACACATCGGGGAGAAACGCTTGTTTGAAGGAGGTGTGGGTGAAGCTTCAGGGAGAAATCAGGTTTCAGAGACCAGAGGACACACAGGGGAGAAGTCCTACGTTTGTCGGGAGTGTGGGTGAAGATTCAGTTAGAAGTCAGTTCTCAGAGGCCAGAGGACACACAGGGGAGAAGCCCTGACTGTGGGGGCTCTGGGTGACGGTTCAGTGTGAGTTCCAATCTCCTCCGACTCCAGAAGACACACACAGGGGACAAGCCCCATGTTTGTGCGAGTGTGGGCAAAGTTTCAGACAGAAGTCCTCTCTCAACAGGCGGACACATACAGGGGTGAAACCCTATGTTTGTGGAGAGAGTGGGTGAAGTTTCAGTCAGAAGCCAGGTGTCCTCACACAGCAGAAGACACACACTGGCGAGAATCCCAGTGTTTGTAGGGAATGAGGGTGAAGCTTCAGTTAGAGTCCAGTTCTCTCACTATAGACTGTAGGACACACAGGGGCGAAGCCCTGTTTTTGAGTTGTCTGGGAGAAGCTTCAGTGTGAAGTTCAGTCTCATCAGACTCCAGAAGACACACACAGGGGAGAAAGCCCATTTTTGTGGGGTGTGGGTTCAAAGTTTTAGTGAGAAATCCCATCTCATCAGACAACAGAAGACACACATAGGAGAGACGGCCAGTGTTTGTGGAGAGAGTGGACAGAGTTTCAGTCAGAAGTTCCATCTCATCAAATAACAAAAGACACCATTAGGGGAAATGCCCTATGTTTGTGGAGAGTGTGGGTGAAGTGTCAGTCAGAAGTCAGGTGTCCTCAGACACTAGAGTACACACAGAGGGAAGAAAGGCTATGTTTGCAGGGAGTGTGGGTGAAGCTTCAGGTAGAAGTCAGGTCTCCGAGACCAGAGGACACACAGGGGAGTAATCCTAAGTTTGTAGGGAGTGTGGGTGACGACTCAGTTAGAAGTCAGTTCTCAGAGGACAGGGGACACACAGGGGAGAAGACCTGACTTTGGGGGCTCTGGGTGACGGTTCAGTGTGAGTTCCAATCTCATCAGGATCCATAAGACAGACACAGGGGAGAAGCCTCATATTTTGGGGGAATGTGGGCAAACTTTCAGTCCGAAGTCCCATCTCATCCAACAAGAGATGAGACAGACAGGCAAGAAGCCCTATGTGTGCAGAGTGTGGGCGGATTCTCAGAAGGCAGGTGTCTTCACATAACAGAGGACACACACCGGGGAGAAAGGCTATGTTTGCAGGGAGTGTGGGTGAAGCTTCAGTCAGAAGTCAGGTCTCAGAGGCCAGAGGACACACAGGGGAGAAGCCCTGTCTGTGGGGTGTCTGGGTGACGGTTCCATGGGAGTTCCAATCTCATCAGAATCGAGAATACACACACAGGGGACAAGCCACATTTTGGGGGGAGTGTGGGCCAAGTTTCAGTCCGAAGTCCCATCTCCTCAAACAAGAGATGAGACATAAAGGCAAGAAGCCCTATGTGTGGAGAGTGTGGGCGAAGTCTCAGAAGTCAGTTGTCCTCACACAACAGAGTCATCACAGAGGGGGAGAAATGCTCTGTATGCAGGGAATGTGGGTGAAGCTTCATTACAGTATACTAACACATATATATGGAATTTAGAAAGATGGTAACGATAACCCTATATGCAAAACAGAAAAAGAGACACAGAACTGCAGAACAGAATTTTGAACTCTGTGGGAGAAGGTGAGGGTGGGATGTTTCGAAAGAACAGCATATATATTATCTATGGTGAAATAGGTCACCAGCACAGGTTGGATGCATGAGTTAAGTGCTCGGGCCTGGTGGGCTGGGAAGACCGAGAGGAATCGGATGGAGAGGGAGGTGGGTTGGGGGATTGGGATGGGGAATATGTGTAACTCGGTGGCTGATTCATATTGATGTATGACAAAACCCACTGAAAAGAAAATAAATAAAATAAAATATCAAAAAAAAAAAAAAAAGAAGTCAGTTCTCATTAGAGACAAGCGACAGTTAGGGGAGAAGGCCTGTAGGTGGAGCGTGTGGGTGAAGCTTCAGTTAAAAGTCAGGTCTCAGAGGCCAGAGGACACCAGGGGAGAAGCCCTGTCTGTGGGTTGTCTGGGTGATGGTTCAATGGGAGTTCCAGTCTCTTCAGAATCCAAAATACACACACAGGGACAAGCCCCATGTTTGTGAGGAGTGTTGGCAAAGTTTCAGTCAGAAGTTCCATCTCATCAAACAAGAGATGACACACATAGGGAGAAGGCCCTACGTGTGGTGAGAGTGTGGGCGAAGTCTCAGAAGTCAGGTATCCTCACACACTAGAGTACACGCGGAGGGGAGAAAGGCTATGTTTGCAGGGAGTGTAGGTGAAGTTTCAGTTAAAAGTCAGTTCTCATTAGACACCAGGGGATACACCAGGAAGAAGCCCTGTATGTGGGACGTCTAGGTGTAACTTCAGTGTGAGTTCCAATCTCATCAGATTCCAGAGGACACATGCAGGAGACAAGCCGCATGTTTGTGGGGAGTGTGGGCAGTGTTTCCGTCAGACGCCAGGTGTTATCAGACACTGGAGTACACCCATCGGTGAGAAACACTTGTTTGTAGGGAGTGTGGTTGAAGCTTCAGGGATAAGTCAGGTGTCAGAGAACAGAGGACACACAGTGGAGAAGCCCTAGGTTTGTCGGGAGTGTGGGTGAACATTCAGTTAGAAGTCAGTTCTCAGATGCTAGAGGACACAGGGGAGTAGCGCTGTCACTGGGGAGTCTGGGTGACGGTTCAGTGTGAATTCCAAACTCCTCCGACTGCAGAAGACATACACAGGGGACAAGCTGATGTTTGTGGCGTGTGTCGGCAATGTCTCAGTCAGAACTCCCCTCTCATCAGGCAAGACACACACAGGGGAGAAGCCCTATGTTTGTGGAGAGAGTGGGCGAAGTTTGAGTCAGAAGCCAGGTGTCTTCACACAGCAGACGACACATACAGGCGAGAATCCCAGTGTTTGTAGGGAATGAGGGTGAAGCTTCAGTTAGAGTCCAGTTCTCTCATTAGAGACCAGAGGACACACAGGGGCGAGGCCCTGTTTGTGAGCGGTCTCGGAGAAGCTTCATTGTGAAGTTCAGTCTCATCAGACACCAGAAGACACACACAGGGGAGAAACCCCATTTCTGTGAGGTGTGGGGTCAAAGTTTTCGTGAGAAGTCCCATCTCATCAGACAACAGCAGACACACACAGGAGAGTAGGCCTGTGTTTTTGGAGAGAGTGGACAATATTTCAGTCAGAAGTTCCATCTCATCAAATAACAAAAGACACAATTAGGGGAAAAGGCCTATGTTTGTGGAGTGTGTGGGTGAAGTCTCAGATAGAAGTCAGGTGTCCACACACACTAGTGTACACAGAGAGGGAAGAAAGGCTATGTTTGCAGGGAGTGTGGGTGAAGCTTCAGGTAGAGGTCAGATCAGAGACCAGAGGACACACAGGGAGAAGCCCTACGTTTGTAGGGAGTGGGGGTTATGACTCAGTTAGAATTCAGTTCTCAGATGACAGAGAACACACAGGGAAGAAGACCTGTCTGTGGGGGTCTGGGTGAACCTTCAGTGTGAGTTCCAATCTCATCAGGATCCAGAAGACAGACACAGGGGCAAGCCCAGTGTTTTTGGGGAGTGTGGGCAAAGTTTCAGTCAGAAGTCGCATCTCATCAAACAAGAGATGAGACACACAGGCAAGAAGCCCTATGTGTGGAGAGTGTGGGCGATGTCTCAGAAATCAGGTGTCCTCACACAACAGAGGACACACACCGGGGAGAAAGGCTATGTTTGCAGGGAGTGTGGGTGAAGCTTCAGTCAGAAGTCAGGTCTCAGAGGCCAGAGGACACACAGGGGAGAAGCCCTGTCTGTGGGGTGTCTGGGTGACGGTTCCATGGGAGTTCCAATCTCATCAGAATCGAGAATACACACACAGGGGACAAGCCACATTTTGGGGGGAGTGTGGGCCAAGTTTCAGTCCGAAGTCCCATCTCCTCAAACAAGAGATGAGACATAAAGGCAAGAAGCCCTATGTGTGGAGAGTGTGGGCGAAGTCTCAGAAGTCAGTTGTCCTCACACAACAGAGTCATCACAGAGGGGGAGAAATGCTCTGTATGCAGGGAATGTGGGTGAAGCTTCATTACAGTATACTAACACATATATATGGAATTTAGAAAGATGGTAACGATAACCCTATATGCAAAACAGAAAAAGAGACACAGAACTGCAGAACAGAATTTTGAACTCTGTGGGAGAAGGTGAGGGTGGGATGTTTCGAAAGAACAGCATATATATTATCTATGGTGAAATAGGTCACCAGCACAGGTTGGATGCATGAGTTAAGTGCTCGGGCCTGGTGGGCTGGGAAGACCGAGAGGAATCGGATGGAGAGGGAGGTGGGTTGGGGGATTGGGATGGGGAATATGTGTAACTCGGTGGCTGATTCATATTGATGTATGACAAAACCCACTGAAAAGAAAATAAATAAAATAAAATATCAAAAAAAAAAAAAAAAGAAGTCAGTTCTCATTAGAGACCAGCGACAGTTAGGGGAGAAGGCCTGTAGGTGGAGCGTGTGGGTGAAGCTTCAGTTAAAAGTCAGGTCTCAGAGGCCAGAGGACACCAGGGGAGAAGCCCTGTCTGTGGGTTGTCTGGGTGATGGTTCAATGGGAGTTCCAGTCTCTTCAGAATCCAAAATACACACACAGGGACAAGCCCCATGTTTGTGAGGAGTGTTGGCAAAGTTTCAGTCAGAAGTTCCATCTCATCAAACAAGAGACGACACACATAGGGAGAAGGCCCTACGTGTGGTGAGAGTGTGGGCGAAGTCTCAGAAGTCAGGTATCCTCACACACTAGAGTACACGCGGAGGGGAGAAAGGCTATGTTTGCAGGGAGTGTGGGTGAAGCTTCAGTTAGAAGTCAGTTCTCATTAGAGACCAGGGGACACACAGTGGAGAAGCCCTGTCTATGGGGGACCTGGGTGAAGCTTCTGTGTGAGTTCCAATCTCATCAGATTCCAGAGGACACACGCAGGAGACAAGCCCCATGTTTGTGGGGAGTGTGGGCAGTGTTTCAGTCAGAAGTCAGGTGTTATCAGACACCGGAGTACACACATCAGGGAGACACGCTTGTTTGCAGGAAGTGTGGGTGAATCTTCAGGGAGAGTTAGGTGTCAGAGACCAGAGGACACACAGGGGTGATGCCCTACGTTTGTCGGGAGTGTGGGTGAAGATTCAGTTAGAAGTCAGTTCTCAGAGGCCAGAGGACACAGGGGAGAAGTGCTGTCAGTGGGGAGTCTGGGTGACGGTTCAGTGTGAGTTGCAAACTCCTTCGACTTCAGAAGACACACACAGGTAGAAGTCTCATGTTTGTGGGGAGTGTGGGCAAAGTTTCAGCCAGAAGTCCCCTCTCATCAGGCAAGACACACACAGGGGAGAAGCCCTATGTTTGTGGAGAGAGTGGGCGATGTTTCAGTCAGAAGCCAGGTGTCCTCACACAGCAGAGGACATACACCAGGGAGAAACCCAGTGTTTGTAGGGAGTGTGGGGGAAGCTTCAGTTAGAGGTCAGTTCTCTCATTAGAGACCAGAGGACACACAGGGGCGAAGCCCTGTTTGTGAGTGTTCTGGAAGAAGCTTCAGTGTGAAGTTCAGTCTCATCAGACTCCAGAAGACACACACAGGGGAGAAACCCCATTTCTGTGGGGTGTGCGGTCAACGGTTCATTGAGAAGTCCCATCTCATCAGACAACAGAAGACACACATAGGAGAGACGGCCAGTGTTTGTGGAGAGAGTGGACAAAGTTTCAGTCAGAATTTCCATCTCATCAAATAACAAAAGACACCATTAGGGGAAAAGCCCTACGTTTGTGGAGAATGTGGGTGAAGTCTCAGTCAGTAGTCAGGTGTCCTCAGACACTAGAGTACACACAGAGGGAAGAAAGGCTATGTTTGCAGGGAGTGTGGGTGAAGCTTCAGGTAGAAGTCAGGTCTCCGAGACCAGAGGACACACAGGGGAGAAGCCCTACCTTTACAGGGAGTGTGGGTTACGACTCAGTTAGAATACAGTTCTCAGAAGCCAGAGGACACACAGAGGAGAAGCCCTGTCTGTGGGTGGTATGGGTGCAGATTCAGTGTGAGTTCCTATGTCATCAGAATCCAGAAGACACACACAGGGGACAAGCCCCATGTTTGTGGGGAGTGTCGGCAAAGTTTCACCCTGAAGTCCCATCTCATCAAACAAGAGATGAGACACACAGGGAAGACGCTCTATGTTTGTGGAGAGTGTGGGTGATGTCTCAGAAGTCGGGTGTCCTCACAAAGCAGTAACACAGAGAGGGGAGAAACCCTAAGTTTGCAGGGAGTGTTGGTGAAGCTTCAGTTTGAAAATAATTTCTCATTAGAGAGCAGCAACAGTCAGGGGAGAAGGCCTGTTTGTGGAGGGTGTGGGTGAAGCTTCATTGTGATTTTCAGTGCAATCAGATTCCAGAAGACACACACAGGATAGAAGCCCCAAGTTTGTGGGGAGCGTGTGCAAAATTTAAGTCAGAACTCCCATGTCACCAAAATAGAGACGACACACACAGGGAAGAGGCCCTATGTTTGTGGAGAGTGTGGGTGAAGTCTCAGATGTCAGAGGTCCTCACACACGAGAGTACACCAAGAGGGCAGAAACCCTATGTTTGCAGGGAGTGTGGGTGAAGCTTCAGGTAGAAGTCAGTCCTCATTAGAGACCAGCAACTGTGAGGGGAGAAGGCCTGTTTTTTCAGTGTGTGGGTGAAGGTTTAATGTGAAGTTCAGTCTCATCAGACTCCAGAAGACACACACAGAGGAGAAGCCCCATGTTTCTGCAGAGTGTGGGCACCGTCGCAGGAGTCAGGTGTCCATACACAACAGAGTCTACACAGTGGGGGAGAAATGCTCTGTTTGCAGGAAGTGTGGATGAAACTTTAGTTGGAAACCAGTTCTAGAGACCAGAGGATGCACAGGGGAAAGCCCTGTTTGTGGGGGTTGTGGGTGAAGCTTCAGCGTGAGTTCCAATCTCATGAGACTCCAGAAGATACAAACAGGAGAGAAGCCCCATGTTTGTGGGGAGTGTGGGCAAAGTTTCAGTCCGAAGACACGTGTCTTCACACACCAGTGGACACACACCGGGGAGAAACCCTATGTTTGCAGGGAGTGTGGGTGAAGCTTCAGGTAGAAGTCAGGTGTCTTCACCAACCAGAGTATCCACACTGGGGAGAACCCTGTGTTTGCAGGGAGTGTGGGTGAAACTTCAAGTAGAAATCAGTTCTCCGAGACCAGAGGACTCACAGGGGAGAAGCCCACAAACCCCAGGAACAGGGCTTCAACCCTGTGTGTCCTCTTGTCTCTGAGATCTGACTTCGAACTTAAGCTTCACCCTAATTCCCTGCAAACATCGCCTTTCTTCCCTCTGTGTGTTCTCTAGTGTGTGAGGACACCTGACTTCGGTCTGAGACTCGCCCACAGTCTCCACAAATATCAGGCTTTTCCCCTAATTGTGTCTTTTATTATTTGATGAGATGGAAATTTTGACTGAAACTTCGTCCACTCTCTCCACAAACACAAGGTTTCCCTGTCCAGAGGGTGTCTTCTCCTTCCATTGTCGTTCCCACAGGCACTAAGTGGAGAGTTCAGAGTCCACTGGAAAGGTGGCTGAGCAGAATCAGCACGAACAGGCCTCAGATGGAGTCCAGGCCCTGTGAATTCCTTCCTCACTAGAGGAGATTTTAATTCCCTATAGACACACATAGTTTACAAAACACTTCATATTCTAATGTGGACTCTATGTCCAATTATTTAGGATCCCGTCCAGCTTCACTTTTGTGCATGGAACTGCCTATTTGTTCCTCAGACCTGGTGTTGTGTCACCTGGGCTCAATTAGGTTCTGACCCAGTTAGGTTCTACCTGGTTATCCTGTTACCAGGGAGACTGATATCTGTCGGTATGTGCTAGATGAGAATGCTCATGGTATGGATGTCAAAGACCTGAAAATTCAGAGATTCTAGGCCCTGAAGGAGAAAAGCTATCTATGCATGTTGTTGTTGCTACTTGTTCAGTAGTGTTAGACTCTTTCTGACCCTATGGACTGTAGCTTGCCAGGCTTCTCTGTCTATGGAATTCTCCATGCAAAAACACTGAAGTGGGCAGCCATTCCCTTCTCCAGGGAATCTTCCTAACCCAGGGATTGAACCTGGGTCTCCTGCATTGCAAGCAGATTCTTTACTGTCTGAGTCAACAGGGAAGCCCTTATGTATGTTTACTAGACAGTGAATAAAACCCTCATTCACTTACTCTGCTTCATTCATACAAGTATTTAACACACAGCGGAACCCAGGGAAGAAGCTTGAAAAATGTTAGCTGTTTGTAAGTAGAATGACTTGTAACCTTATTGTCTTGGTATTTAAGTTGTAAGTTGTTTCCAGTGATCTACTGACTTTGTTTTTCAAGAGTTGAGATATCAAATAGTTCATCTTTGAGGGAGTCTTTTGGGCCTAGAAAAGAGAACAGCAGTCTCAAAGGCCCCTTGCTGAATCATCTAACTTCGGAGAAAATAAAACATAATTTTAGTTCCATCCTGATGCTCCAGGCCAGTTGCATCTCTCTGGGACTTATCACCCCCTGTCCGGAAACCTACCACCCCCTACACCAGCCCCGAATACTTATCACCCCCTGCCCAACTACAAGTGTCATCTCAACAAAGAATACTCAAAATATCCTCTGATTGTTCCCTTCTCCTTCCTAAACTCCTGTAAGTATGAAGCCTCCCTGATCCTTTGGGCTCAGCCTGGTGGTTGGGCCGACTGTCGCCCCTCCTTGCCTGAATAAATGTAACCTACTTCTGTTGAGGCCGTCTTTCTGCCTGCCAGAACTATGCCTTACATTTTGGTGACACACTGTACAACTACATTAACCTGCTACTTGACTCTGGAGCCTAGGAGTTACCTGGCAACCAAAGAATATTTTGTAGAAAAACATGACAGCTTTCCTTCATGGTGTTGTTAGGTACTTAGAATAGGACAGAGGAGTCCAAGATGGCAGTGGCTAAAAGAGCGACAAAGAAAGGGGAAACCCCCACAGAAAGGGAACAGAGGAAAAAATCCGTGGGCCAGGGTGAGAACCTCAGGTGAAATAAACACACCAGCTTCCTGACTAGCCCTAATGCGCAAGGGGCAGGCTCATGGAGGAGGAGATAAAACATAAACAGTGGGATCCAAGATGGGTTGCGGCCTCTTCTTGGGGGTCAGCCCACCCTCATGCCTCTAGGGTATACTATCCTTAATAAAACTCTGAGCTGTAACCAAGCTGTTACACTGGTCCGTCATTGCAAATTTTTGTTGCTGCGAGACAGAATGGAGCAAATTACACACTCTCCCAACAGTGTGTTCTCTGAGATTACAGAGACCCTGGAAAGTCTAAATACCTCAGCTTACCTCTTAAAACCCTTACAAATCTGATACCATCCTATATTTCCAGCTTCTTTACCTAATTTTTCCCTGTATGAACTTGGGCTAAATAAATCCAGACTATATAATGATCTCTGAATCTCAGAGTTAATCTAGAAAATTTACTTACTACAAACATTTTACTGATCCTTGTGCTGTACCTTTCTTCATGCTAGTTCAATTTCCAAAAGTTAATTTCTTCCATATGCTACTCACATTTTAAAGTTGTCATAGATAGGTTTTCAGAAATGTGTCTTCCCAAATGTCCTTTCTTGCCACCTGCCACCTGTCACAATCCACCACCCACCATCCATCCTCTCCATCCTACTAGGGCTGCAAAAGAAAGGGGTATAGGTGCCCTGTTTTTACATTGTGTTTTCATTCCTACTCTCAGCTGAGTGAATCATGTTGGGTACATAGCTAATCAAGCCGGACCAATCAGAATCTTCTCCTGGGAATCTAGAATTAACATAGAGTCAATTCAACATAGAAAGTTATGTAAAACTCATCTAGAGTCTCTTCTTGAACCAGTCCCTTATCAACCCAAAGTCATGCACAAGACAAAATAATGGAGTATCAGAAAACAAAGAAAGCTGGTTGGCCAAACAGAAGAGAGCGTGCTTATGAAATTATGTGCAGAAGAAGAATTATGCAGCTACCAAAAGAAAAAGCAACCTTGGCAGCTCCCCAGGTTACAGAGCCATTCCCAGCTGTATCTTATTTATGTGAGAGCTCCATTTCCTAAAAATAAACCTTCCTTTCAGTTGGAATTAATTTGAAAGACTTTCCATCCCTTACAACCACCGAGATTTGCCTTTTAAAAAATAGCTCTACTTAGGTCTGGTCCCCTTGTTGCTTTTCTTCTCAAACTGAGGTACGGGGGTGAGGTAGTGGTATGCTGACCAAACCTTGGCCAGGTAAGATAAGATAAGCAAGGCAATTTCTCTGGAGCATTTATTTTCCTGGCAGATTTTTGAGGAAACTTTAATTAATGGAAAGATTATTATTACATTGTTGAATGAAAAAATTGCATTAAACTTAAATAAAATCAACCAGTTTAAAAAAAAAATACCTCCACTTAGATGACAACACTTCTATGGTTGTTCTTCAGTCTCTACATCATATCCAACTCTTTGCAACCACGTTGACTACAGCATGCCAGGTTTCTCTGTCCTTCACTGGCCCTCAGGATTTGCCCAAACTCGTCCACTGAGCCAGTGATGGTATTCAACCATCACTTCTGCCACCCTCTTCTGCTGAGCTCTACCTTTCCCAGCATCTGAGTCTTTTAATGAGTTAGCTCTTTACATCAGGTGGCCAAAGTATTGGAGCTTCAACTTTAGCTTCAGGATCAGTCCTTCCAGTGAAAATTCAGGGTTGATTTAGGATTGACTGGTTTGATCTCCTTGCTGTCCAATGGACTCTTAAGAGTCTTCCCCAGCACCACAATTTGAAAGCATCTGTTCTTCAGGATTCAGCTCTCTTTATGGTACCCTCTTCTATGGTACTTTGAATTGTCCCAACTGAAACAATTCTTGCCTTGCTATGTTACCTTGTCATGAGCTGTCTGATTTTCTTTTCTTACTGTCTCCTAGTCTCTGCACATACACCCGTCTAAGCTTAACCCCAACTCTAAGCCCTGGATAGATCATGTAATATTATCTGGGGAAACCAGAGAAGGCCTAGTTCAATTGCCCAGTACTACTAGAATTCAGCTTGTTTCTGTCACCAAACTCCCATCTTTGTCTTTCGCTTGATAATTTGGTATATGACACCTTTCTAAATTGATCCTAACTAGTTGTCTTCTGAGAGTCCAGTTCTAAGGTAGAGGTTGTGCCAGACCTCTCTAACCTCAGTAACCTCTTGGTACTGGCAGTGGTGCTGAAGAAGTGATTTTGGCATATGGTATTATCTTTTACCACAATCTGATAGGGAAGCGGAGTGGCTTGCTTCTAGTGGGTAGAGTCCAGAGATGCTGATAAACATCCTACAATGCACAGGACTGTTGCCCACAACAAAGAATCATCCAGCCTAAAATGTGAATGATGTGAATGTTGAGAGTACTGGGTAAATGACCTTGAGCCAGTAATTTAGCAACTGTTTGCTTTAGAATTTCCCTCTTTAAGAAAACAGATCTATTGCTTGTAGGGTTATCACAGTACCTAACACAATGCCTTTAGTACTTTCTCATGATTATGTCTGTATAATACAAAAAATCTTGTTAAATAATTATACCGTTATCTAACTATTCCTTCCTTATTTCATCTATACTTTGGGTTTGAAAAAGGTTTTGGCAGTGATGAATTCCATGTTTATTCATCAAATCTCTTAAGATTCTGGTCTTTGATCACATTTGTCTTGATTTTTTAATAAAATTTCTCAATGAAACTTTTTATAGTGGTAAAATACAATAGCATAACATTTAAACTTAATCATCTTTGTTGTTGTTCTGTCTCTCAGTCGTGTCTGACTCTTTGCGACCCCATGGACTGCAGCATGCCAGGCTTCCGTATCTGTCACTCTCTCCCAGAGTTTGCTCATACTCATTTCCATTGAGTCGGTGATGACATCCAACCAACTTGTCCTCTATCATCCCTTTTTCCTCCTGCCTTCAATCTTCCTGAGCATTAGGGTCTTTTCTAATGAGCTGGCTATTTGCATCAGGTGGCCATCCTAACCATTTGAATCATCTTAACCAGTTTTAAGTGTCCAGTTCTCTGGTATTAAACACATTCTTATTGTTGTGCCACCGTCACCATCATACCTGTCCAGAACTCTTCGTCTATCAAAACTGAAACTCTGTACCCATTAAACAATAACTTCTCATTTCCTCCTCCCTCCTACTCCTGGCAGTCACCATTCTACTTTCTGTCTCTACATACTTGACGAATCTAGGCACTTGTATCAGTGGAATAGTACACAGTATTTGTCTTTTTTTTTTTTTTTTTTTTTAGTACTTGTCTTTTGATGAATGAGTTATTGTACTTAGCATAATACTGTTAAGGTTCAGCCATCTTGTAGCCTGTGCTAGAATTACATTCCTTTTTAAGACTGAATAACATTTTATTTTAGGTACACATTTTTTGCTTATACTTTCATCTGTCAATAGACAGTTGGATTGCTTCTAGATTTTAGCTTGTTGTGAATAACACTGCTATGAATACAGTTATACAAATATCTCTTTAAGATCATTCTTTCAATTCATTTGGGTACACACCCAGAAGTAGAATTGCTGGATCATTGGTAATTCTAATTTTAATCTTATAAAGTACTGCCATTTTGTTTTCCATAGTGGTGTACCATCTTATTAATACATTCCCACCAACAGTGCGCAAGTGTTCCAATTTCTCTACACTCTCATCAACACTTATTATTTTCCATCTTAACGTGTGTGAAGTGTGAAATTTTGATTTGCATTTAGGTAATGACTCATTGAAAAAGACCCTGATGCTGGGGAAGATTGAAGGCAGGATGAGAAGGGGACAACAGAGGATGAGATGGTTGGACTCAATAATCTATTGAGTCCAATTGACTGAATAGACACAAGTGTGAGCAAACTCTTGGAGATCATAACAGACAAGGAAGCCTGACATGCTGCAGACCATGGGGTTGAAAACAGTCAGACACGACTTAACAAATGAACAACAACTGTTAATGATGTTGGGCATCTTTTTGTGAGCTTGTTTGTTATTTGTATATCTTCCTGGGAAAAAGGTCTATTTAAGTCCCTTTGTCTACTTATGAATTTTTGTTTGTTTTTTCTTCTTGAGTATTAGGAATTCTCTACATACTCTTTATAATAATCCCTTATCATACATATACATTTATATATATATATATATGTATATATATATAATTTGCACATAATTTCTCCTATTCTGTGGATTCTCTTTTAGTCTGTTAGTAGTGTCTTATGACACACCAAAGTTTTCATTCTGATAAAGCTCAACTTGTCTATTTTATCTTTTATTGTCTGTGACTTTACAGGCAATACTCAACAAATCATCCCCAAATCCAGTGTCATGAAGCTTTTATTCACATGTGTTTTTCTGAACTTTGTGGTTTGTATCTTGGGACAAAATTTTGTAGCCTAAATATGTCCTGTGTAAAACATACATAGATGAATTGCTCATCTGCACAACCCAAAGGTAAGTAGCTACTGTGTCAGTACTTTTGCACATATGTGTACCCAAGTACTTGTGCATGTATGTTAGGGTATCACTTGCTGAAAGAAATAGGAAAAGTGTTTAACACTAGTACAGAAAAATATGGACATATTAGAGTGTGTAGGCTAATGGCTAAACAAACAAACCCCCAAATTTTCTAGCTGTTCAAGCAAAAAAAGAAGTTTATTTCTTTTTTTTTTTTAATTAATTAATTAATTTTTTTTTCAGTGGGTTTTGTCATACACTGATATGAATCAGCCACAGAGTTACACGTATTCCCCATCCCGATCCCCCCTCCCACCTCCCTCTCCACCCGATTCCTCTGGGTCTTCCCAATGCACCAGGCCCGAGCACTTGACTCATGCATCCCACCTGGGCTGGTGATGTGTTTCAAAAATATGGAACGCTTCACGAATTTGCGTGTCATCCTTGTGCAGGGGCCATGCTAATCTTCTCTGTATGGTTCCAATTTTAGCATATGTGCTGCCGAAGAGAGCACAGAAGTTTATTTCTTACTTGTGTAATATCCAAAGCTAAATTGATTGTTAATGGCAGGCTTTCCTCAAAGTGATGATCCAAGGACCCACAATTTTTCCTTCTTGCGCCAGCTTTCATAGGCTGCATGTTCATTTGCATCAAGCTTGGGAAAAGGGGCAGAGAGTGAAGAAGCCACACGGGTTTCACCTTAGTTTAGAAGTGACATAATTTCTATTCCCAAGTTTTTGGCAATATCTAGTCACTGGGCCCTTCCTAGATGCAAAGTAGCCAGGAACTGAGGTCCTTAAGAGCATAACTGTTGTCCAATGATTGCTCTGTCTTTGGGATCCAATATGATAGCCACCAGACACATGTGGGTATTGGATGCTGGGAATGTGGTTCATCCAAACTGAAATGTGCTATAAGCATAAGGTGCATACCAGGTTTTGATGACTTGAGCATGAATGAAAGGGTATAAATATCTCATTGATAACTTTTAGTGGTTACATGTTAAAATGGCAAGATTGTGAATTTGTGAATAACTGGGCTAAATAAACCATGTTGTTAGAATTAATTTCACCTGTTTCTTTTTACTTTTTTACCAAGGCTACTAGAAAATTTTAAATTACATATGTGGATTGTGTTCTATTGGGTTGGCCCAAAATTCATTTGGGTTTTTTCCCATAATACTTAAGACCCAAATGAACTTTTTGGCCATTCCAATATTTCTATTGGATAGTCCTGCAATGGAAACCAGCCTTCTCTGTTACACAGATTATCTCACAGGCTTGAGATAGGGAGTGTATCTGAGCCATTCACAGAATCCAAAGAAGGGGACTTGAAAGTTCTCTTGAATCAAGATATGTGCTCTCTCTTTCTTTTTCTCTCTCTGGAGCCACATGCTCACTGGTGTCTCTCTCAATACCTACTGACTTGACTCTTCCCTTTCTGTCTGTCTCTTTCATCCCTATTGCAATCAGCTGGGGTCAGGAGGATGAGGTCAAATGGCTTGCTGCCCATTCACCAGAAGCAATGGAAACAGGTTCTCAGGAAAAGGGCATGAGTAGGTCAGGCAGACTGATTGACATGTTTGCTCAGCATGTAAATATGTAGAGACTACACAGGCTTGGCAGCTGTCAACATTCCCCACTTTTTATATTTAAAAGACTATGTTTACTCCGAGGCTTTTTGTAAGAACTCGTTGTTGAATAGATTATAAATTTAATCTGAGAGTATGCTATTTAACTCAAGTCATCTCTAATGAGAAAATGTAACTAATTTTTATTTCTGGGGTTTGCACCAGTGCCCAGAAATAGTCAACCTCATGGACAAAGCTTAAATTTCCAACAGTGTACTTTGGGCTCAATATACATTCACAGAATGTCAATTTAGCCCATAGGACCAAGTTCATTAAAACATATGCTAAAATTATGTGAGAGTACAAAATTAATAAATGGGTGATATACCCTCAAATATACCTCACATCTAGAACTGGATTATTTAAATTGTACTGTCTTTCTCTGGAGTTTAATTAATGTCTCCAAGTAGCCTCTGTTAGAATATGTACATATGGACTAGAGAGATTACCAGATGTGTTTATATTCTCAGGAAGCATTTATATGCCAGACACTGTCCTAAATCTATGATCACCACTAAAAATTTATCAAAGTGGATTTTTCAGATTATTCTCTTTCATGTAGAAAAAAATGGGGCCCATAAAGAATGGAATTAACTTTTATTAAAGCAGGATTTGATTAGCCTCAAAATATGTCAGACTTCCTAGATGGCTGAAGAGGCAAAGAATCCACTTGCCATGCAAGAGATGCAGAAGACATGGATTCAATCCCTGGGTTGGGAAGATCCCCTGGAGAAGAAAATAGCAACCCACTCCAGTATTCTTGCCTGGAAAATCTCATGTATAGAAAAACCAGGCAGTCTATAGTCCGTAGGATCACAGTGAGTCAGACAAAGCTGAGCACACACACAAGCGCACATGTACAGGGGTCCCTGTAGAGACTGGACAGCCAGTACACGCACTAGGATCCTGGCCATCAGGGAGGGAATAGAGGCAGGAGATGATGAAGAAAGAGGGGATGGAAGTGTCACCAAACACACATTTTGCATTCTTTATTTTTCTGATGCAACTAGAGCTTTGAGAGTGGTAGTCCTTTTGCAGGTGCAATTTCATAGCCTTGTTTTGAGGCTATGTCCTTCAAAGTAGGTAGGAGCCTCCTCAGTTTCTGAGGTTCTTTTGGACTTCTGTTAGTCAGTGGATGATTTTCCAGAAATGAGCTGACATTTCCTGTGGCATTTTAAGGATGCTGAGTGTGGCTGGCTGCAAGCTGAGCTGTTGAGGATAACTACTTTGCCTTTTTCTCTCCTGCAGAGCTTACTCAGAGTCCAGCGGGCATGTGGGTCTGTCAAGAGACGCTTCTACTACACAGTGCATCGAGCTGGACCTTAAATCTCCCACTGACATAATGACCTGCCTCCCAAGAAGCCTAGCCTATTCCCAAGGGGGATCCTCTTACCCCTTCAGTAAGAAGAGTTGGGGTATGGTTGCCAGTTTGGAATCTAGACAAATTCCAGCCAGGGCATTTGCCAGAAAGTGGGAAGTAGCAATGCAAACCAATCAGGTATCTTCCACTACTTGTGGAATCAAGTGATGGAACCACTGGCCTTATGATTTATGTAACAAATTTATGTATGATTTATGTAATAAACAGTAGTTCTTAGCTACATGTTCCTGAAATCAAACACACATCTTACAAATATGCACAAGATTTGACTACTAGACCTAGTTTATTAGCTCTATGAAGGCAGGGACCACTTCTATCTTTATTGTCTAGTTTTTCCTACTATCCTTAGAGCTAAACACTGAATGAACAAATGAATGAATGAATGAACAACAAATTTACTTATACTCTTGGTGATATGTTGTTTATATTGATCATTTTCGCTATAGTCTTTAGCTTTATAGTCTATAGCTTTAAGGAAGAGTAAGATCTGTTCTATTTTATTCTGTGTCTAGGAGACAGATTTATCAGGGAAGCACTTACTAAATATTACTGCTAGTAAACAATTGGATGGGAACAATTAGAGCTTTAGTTATGGAGAGCAAATAATCCTTGACTCTAAAGAATGGACTTATTTTCCCACTTGCCATATGAAAATAAAAAAAATAATGGAGATCACAGAGAAATAATAAATAGTACTTGCCTCAACCTCTATCTTGTGGTGAGGGGGGGCACACATACTCTATTTCATTTTATACTTCGAAGAATCTTCTCAGAAATAGAGCTGAGACTGTCATTTGTTTTATTAATAAAAGAGTAATTTAAGATGCAGATAGTTGTAGTGTACGTCTCCAGTAAAACCAAGAGGGTTGGGGTCACTAATTGCAACATGTGGCTCATCTTAATTTTGAAATCTGGATACAGATTTCTGTGTTGAAACTCTAAGGTTACAGACAGAAATGCAGCCAAAATCATTATTTTATGTCTGACTCCTATGCATCCCTCAGATCTCAATTCAGATGTCTCTTCCTCAAGGAAGCCCTCTCTCTATTTCTCTATAGGATATGTCTGGTCTCTCTAGAAATGCTCTCAAAGTACCTGGTAGCCTTTGTGAGTGTGTGCTAAGTTGCTTCAGGCATGTGTAATTTTTGTGACACCACGGACTGTCCCGCACCAGGCTCCTCTGTCCATGGGATTCTCCAGGCCAGAATACTGGAGTAGGTTGCCCTCCTCCAGGGGATCTTCCCAACCCAGGGATCGAACCTGCATCTCCTGTGTTTGCTATATTGCAGGTGGATTCTTTATCCCTGAGCCACTGGGGAAGTCAGGTAGCTTCTGTACGTAGCACTTATCACACTTGTCTCCTACAGGCTTTTTTGGTAGCATTATTTGATTACTACTAAAATGTGAAGTCAAGTGGGCCTTAGAAAACATCACTGCGAGCAAAGCTAGTGGGTGTGATGGAATTCCAGTTGAGCTATTTCAAATCCTGAAAAATGATACTGTGAAAGTGCTGCACTCAATACGCCAGAGAATTTGGAAAACTTAGCAGAGGTCACAGGACTGGAAAAGGTCAGTTTTCATTCCAGTCCCTAAGAAAGGCAATCCCAAAGAGTGCTCAAACTACTGCACAGTTGCACTCATCTCACACGCTAGTAAAGTAAAGCACAAAATTCTCCAAGCCAGGCTTCAGAAATACATGAACTGAGAACTTCCAGATGTTCAAGCTGGTTTTAGAAAAGGTAGAGGAATCAGAGATCAAATTGCCAATATCTGCTGGATCATCGAAAAAGCAAGAGAGTTCCAGAAAATCATCTATTTCTGCTTTATTGACTACGCCAAAGCCTTCCACTATGTGGATCACAATAAACTGTGGAAAATTCTGAAAGTGATGGGAATAACAGACCATCTGAGCTGTCTCTTGAGAAACATGTATGCAGGTCAGGAAGCAACAGTTAGAATTGGACATGGAACAACAGACTGGTTCCAAATAGGAAAAGGAGTATCAAGGCTGTATATTGTCATCTTGCTTATTTAACTTATATGCAGAGTACATCATGATAAACACTGGGCTCTAAGAAGCACAAACTGGAACCAAGATTGCTGGGAGAAATATCAATAACCTCAGATATGCAGATGACACCACCCTTATGGTAGAAAGTGAAGAGGAACTGAAAAGCCTCTTGATGAAAGTGAAAGAGGAGAGTGAAAAATTTGGCTTAAAGCTTAACATTCAGAAGTAAGATCAAGATCATGGCATCTGGTCCTGTCACCTCATGGGAAGCAGATGGGGAGACAGTAGAAACAGTGGCTGACTTTATTTTGGGGGGCACCAAGATCACTGCAGATGGTGACTACAGCCATGAAATTAAAAGATGCTTACTCCTTGGAAGGAAGGTTATGACCAACCTAGATAGCATGTTAAAAAGCAGAGACATCACTTTGCCAACAAAGGTCCATCTGGTCAAGGCTATGGATTTTCCAGTGGTCATGTATGGATGTGAGAGTTGGACTCTGAAGAAAGCTGAGCACCGAAAAAGTGATGCTTTTGAACTGTGGTGTTGGAGAGGACTCTTGAGAGTCCCTTGGACTGCAAGGAGATCCTTAAGGAGATAAGTCCATCCTTAAGGAGATGAGTCCTGGGTGTTCATTGGAAGGACTGATGCTGAAGCTGAAGCTCCAATACTTTGGCCACCTCATGCGAATAAATGACTCACTGGAAAAGACCCTGGTGCTGGGAGGGATTGGGGGCAACAGAGGATGAGATGGCACGATGGCATCACCGACTCTATGGGCATGAGTTTGAGTAAACTCCGGGAGTTGGTGATGGACAGGGAGGCCTGGCATGCTGAGATTCATGGGGTCGTAAAGAGTCAGACACGACCGAGCGACTGAACTGAACTGAAGGAACTGACTGACTATTATTATTTTTAATAATATTATTATTTGGTGGTATTATTTAATTACCAAGAAGCATGCTGTTTTACCTTGTTATTCCTGAAGCTTAGCACACAGTAAGCTTTGGTAAGTGAACACCGTAGTATCTATAAGTAAAGGAATAAGGACTTACTGTACAGTAGAGGGAAATATACTCAATATTTTATGATAATCTATAGAGGAAAAGGATCTAAAAAAAATTATGTAGGTATGTGTATAACTGACTCACTGTGTAGTACTGCTTAAAGTAACACAACACTGTAAATCTACTACTCTTCAGTTTAAAAAAAAAGAAATAAAAGATTAAATAAATGTTGACTTTTTAAAATGGAGTTTAATGTCTAAGGGGGAATTCAAAGAAAAAGTAAGAATTAAAATCCATTTTCAGAGCATATGAATTGATATTTTCATTTCAGAAGTCAGAATAATTTTAAAAGTTTAAATAAATGCAGCAAAGAGATATTTCAAAGTTATTACCAAATTAATAAAGATATATTATTTTTTTAAGTATGTTTATACACAGACTACTTAAAACATTTAAAATAATTTCTTAACATCCATAAATCTGTAATACAACTTGAACATATTTTTAACTTGATTTATGTTCAATATTATTAAGAGCATCCGTTAAATCATGAATTTTGATTATTTTTTCTTCCTAATGGTCTGTTTTTTAAGGTAAAACATTTGATTCATATTATCTATAGCAATATGTTTTATTAAAATGATACTGAGAGAGGAAGAAAATGACTAGAAAATCCAAGAAATAAAAATAATGCTATAGTCTGTTTATAGTAGCCAGGTCATGGAAGCAACCTAGATGCCCATCAGCAGATGAATGGAGAAGGAAGCTGTGGTACATATACACCATGGAATATTACTCAGTCATTAAAAAGAATTCATTTGAATCAGTTCTAATGAGATGGATGAAACTGGAATCCATTATACAGAGTGAAGTAAGCCAGAAAGATAAAGACCAGTACAGTATACTAACACATATATATGGAATTTAGAAAGATGGTAACGATAACCTTATATGCAAAACAGAAAAAGAGACACAGATGTACAGAACAGACTTTTGGACTCTGTGGGAGAAGGCGAAGGTGGGATGTCCAGAGAGAACAGCACTGAAACAAGTGTATTGTCAAGGGTGAAACAGATCACCAGCCCAGGTTGGATGCATGAGACAAGTGCTCAGGCCTGGTGCACTGGTAAGACCCAGAGGCATGGGATGGAGAGGGAGGTGGGCGGGTGGATCGGGATGGGAAACACATGTAAATCCATGGCTGTTTCATGTCAATGTATGACAAAACCCACTACAATTTAAAAAGAAGAAGAAGGGGAAAAAAAGAAAACAGTTTCACTTAAAATTGTCTTATTTTATCATTTATAGTTTTATCTTCCCAGAATATTTCTGTCCCTTGCAATTATTGTATTTCATCGTGAATAACAGATTAAAAAAAATAATGCTATAGTATATATGAATTAAGTTTATAGGAAATTTTATTCTATCTCCTACTTAGAAAAATTTTATAGGACAGTAAGACATCAAAATAAAATTTTTAAGTTGACTAATTGAAGAAAAGAATGATTACAGGTTTTTCTAACTTTTCTTGGTCTATAATAAAAATAAGTACCATATAATAGAATTCAAATGTAAGACATTTAAATGTGGAAAAAAAGAAGTACCTAAAAATAAAACATCTCATTAAAACTGTCAAAATCTTTCAGTCTAAACACTGGTAAGATATTTACAGAAAGATTACAATTTTCTTAACTTTTAAAAAATATCCAGATATATACTGCATTAAGATACACCTTGAATCTGTTAAGAGTCCATCACAGGCAATTACTAAAATCAGACTTCTTGATGTTTGGGCATTAGAAGTTCACCTCCAGAATATCCGAGAATGATATGGAAATACTAATCAATCAATAAATGTCATCTTCTTCTGTAACAATAGCCAACATTTTATTATGTGCTTTGGAAATGCTATGACCTACTTTAAGTATTTTACATGGATTGGATCTGGAATCCTTCTCTCAACCCTAGGTGGTTACAGCTATTATTGTTTCCATTTTATGGAGGAGGAAACTAGGGCTTAAACAGGTAGTGACCTCCTAAGAATGTATTGATAGAGGATGTTTGTAGCAAAGGCTGTGGGTGTGCCAACTATAGTTCCTTGGCCTTATCAATGTAGTGCATACCCAGGCCATACTTCTAACTGCCAGGGCCTGCTGCAGGTCACTCTGTATATTTTGCTGCATGCAAGACAGGCCTGAAAAGCCTAGAATCTGCCCAACCTCCTCCCAGAAGCCCTCAATCAGTGATGAATTGGATTTGGTATAAAATATCTCGAGTCCCTCACCCCTCAGGCACATGTTCTATATTGCCTACTAAGAGTTTCTTAGTGGAATTAAACCTTTGTTACCCATAGTCATAACATACTTAAAACTTCATCATTTATGCGCAGTCTTCCCTCCCCCCTCCTTTTATTCATTTATTTTATTAGTTGGAGGCTAATTACTTTACAAAATTGAGTGGGTTTTGTCATACTTTGATATGAATCAGCCTTGAATTTACATGTATTCCCCATCCCGATCCCC
This sequence comes from Muntiacus reevesi, assembly GCA_020226045.1. NCBI lineage: Eukaryota > Metazoa > Chordata > Mammalia > Artiodactyla > Cervidae > Muntiacus > Muntiacus reevesi. The sequence continues at coordinate 179,365 of JAGTXV010000436.1, read as the reverse complement.
CCTCCCACCTCCCTCTCTACCCAATCCCTCTGGGTCTTCCCAGTTCACCAGGCCTGAGCACTTGTCTCATGCATCCATACTGGGCTGGTGATCTGTTTCAGCATAGATAATATACATGTTTCAATGCTGTTCTCTCGAAACATCTCACCCTCACCTTCTCCCACAGAGTCCAAATGTCTGCTCTGTACATCTCTGTCTCTTTTACTGTTTTGCATATAGGGTTATCATTACCATATTTCTAAATTGCATATATATGTGTTAGTAGGCTGTAATGATCTTTATTTTTCTGGCTTACTTCACTCTATAATTGGCTCCAGTTTCATCCATCTCATTAGAACTGATTCAAATGAATTCTTTTTAATGGCTGAGTAATATTCCATCGTGTATATGTACCACAGCTTCCTTCTCTATTCGTCTGCTGATGGGCATCTAGGCTGCTTCCATGTCCGGGCTATTATAAACAGTGCTGCGATGAACATTGGGGTGCACGTGTCTCTTTCAGATCTGATTTACTCGGTGTGTATGCCCAGAAGTGGTATTGCTGGGTCATATGGCAGTTCTATTTCCAGTTTTTTAAGAAATCTCCACACTGTTCTCCATAACGGCTGTACTAGTTTGCATTCCCACCAACAGTGTAAGAGGGTTCCCTTTTCTACACACCCTCTTCAGCATTTATTGCTTGTAGACTTTTGGATAGCAGCCATCCTGACTGGCGTGTCATGGTACCTCATTGTGGTTTTAATTTGCATTTCCCTGATAATGAGTGATGTTGAACATCTTTTCATATGTTTATTAGCCATCTGTATGTCTTCTTTGGAGAAATGTCTGTTTAGTTCTTTGGCCCATTTTTTGATTGGGTCATTTATTTTTCTGGAATCGAGCTGCAGGAGTTGTTTGTATATTTTTGAGATGAATCCTTTGTCTGTGGCTTCATTTGCTATTATTTTCTCCCAATCTGAGTCCTGTCTTTTGACCTTGCTTATAGTTTCCTTTGTTGAAAGCTTTTAAGTTTCATTATGTCCCATTTGCTTCTTTTTGCTTTTATTTCCAATATTCTGGGAGGTGGGTCATAGAGGATCCTGCTGTGATTTGTGTCGGAGAGTGTTTTGCCTGTCTTCTCCTCTAGGAGTTTTATAGTTTCTGTTCTTACATTTGGATCTTTAATCCATTTTGTGTTTATTTTTGTGTATGGTGTTAGAAAGTGTTCTAGTTTCATTCTTTTACAAGTGGTTGACCAGTTTTCCCTGCACCACCTGTCAAAGAGGTTGTCTTTTTTCCATTGTATATCCTTACCTCCTTTGTCGAAGATAAGGTGTCCATAGGTTTGTGGATTTATCTCTGGGTTTTCTATTCTGTTCCATTGATCTATATTTCTGTCTTTGTGCCAGTACCATACTGTCTTGATGATTCTGGCTTTGTAGTAGAGTCTGAAGTCAGGCAGGTTGATTCCTCCAGTTCCATTCTTCTTTCTTAAGATTACCTTGGCTACTTGGGGTTTTTTGTATTTCCATATAAATTGTGAAATTATTTGTTTTAGTTCTGTGAAAAATACCGTTGGTAGCTTAATAGGCATTGCATTGAATCTATAGATTGCTTTGGGTAGTATAGCCATTTTGAGAATGTTGATTCTTGCAATCCATGAACACGGTGTATTTCTCCATCTGTTTGTGTCCTCTTTGATTTCTTTCATCAGTGTTTTATAGTTTTCTCTGTATAGGTCTTTTGTTTCTTTAGGTAGATATATTCCTAAGTATCTTATTCTTTTTCTTACCATGGTGAATGGTGTTGTTTCCTTAATTTCTCTTTCTGTCTCCGTCCCTAGCTCTTTTGTCTCTTTTTATATTTTATATTTTGTCCTACCTCCTTTTGAAGACAATGGGCTGCTTTTCTGGGCACCTGATGTCCTCAGCTAGCGATCAGAAGTTGCTTTGTGAAGTTTGCTCTGCGTTCAACTGTTCTTTTGATGAATTTACAGGGGAGAAAGTGGTCTCCCCGTCCTATTCCTCCACCACCTTGGTTCTTCTTCCCCTCTCCTCCCCCCCCCCGTTTTTTTAATCTCCTTAGTTGCTACCAGTGATTTCTGGGATTACCTCCCAAATAAACTGTTTTCTCTCATATCCTTATCTTAGAGTTTGTTTCTGGAGGAATTCACACTAAAAAGTGCCCTAGACATGAATAGAACCCAGACAGAGCATAGTGTTTATCCCTACCACGTGCTTCCTATTCTCCCAAAAAGATGATAGATATTTTGTAATCCTAGTCTCAAGACATGAGAGGCAAATGAGTTTTGTCTCTGTTTTACATCCCAACTTCTTATCAAGAACTGTGAAGGATCTGGGATTTTATTTTTCCTGCCAACGAAGAAATTAGCCTGCCATAGGCTAGCAGACTTTGTCAAGACAACATGGTGGTCATAGCAAACATGCTTTTCAAACAACCCAAGAGCTCTACACATGGACATCACCGTATGGACAACACTGAAATCACATTGATTATGTTCTTAGCAGCCAAAGATGGAAAATCTCTAAAGTCAGCAAAAACAAGATCTGGAGTTGACTGTGGCTCAGATCAGGAGTTCCTTATTGCAAAATTCAGGCTTAAATTAAGAAAGTAGGGGAAAATCACTAGGTCATTCAGGAATGACCTAAAACAAATCCCTTATGATTATACAGTGGAGGTGACGAGTAGATTTAGGGATTAGATCTGGTAGACAGAGTGTCTGAAGAACTATGGATTAAGATCAATAACGTTGTTCAGGAGGCAGTGACCAAAACGATCCACAAGGAAAAGAAATGCACGAAGACAAAATGACTGTCTGAGGAGGCTTTAAAAATAACTGAGGAAAGAAGAGAAGTTAAAGGCAAGGGAGAAAGGGAGAGATATAACCAACTGAACGCAGAGTTCTAGAAAATAGCAAGAAGATATAGGAAGGCTTTCTTGAATGAACAATGCAAAGAAATAGAGGGAAACAATAGAATGGGAAAAACTAGAGATCTCTTTAAGATAATTAGACATATCAAGAAAATATTTCATGCCAGGATGGGCATGATAAAGGACAGAAACAGGAAGGACCTAAGAGAAGCAGAAGAGATTAAGAAGAGGTGGCAAGACTACACAGAAGAGTGATACAAAAAGGTGTTAATTACCTGAATAACATGATGGTATGGTTACTCACCTCCAGTGGAACGTCCTGCATTGCAAAGTCAAGTGGGCCTTAGGCAACATTGTTATTAATGGGAACAAAACCAGTGGAGATGATGGAATTCCAGCTGAGCTATTTCAAATCCTAAAAGATGATATTGTTAAAGTGCTGCACTCAATATGTCAGCAAATTTGGACAACTCAGCAGTGGTCACAGGACAGGAAAAGGTCAGTTTTCATTCCCATCTCAAAGAAGGGCAATGCCAAAGAATGTTCAAACTCCCTTATAGTTGTACTCATTTCACATGCTAGCAAGATTATGCTTAAAATCCTTCAAGCTAGGCTTCAGCAGTACGTGAACCTAGAGCTTCCAGATGTATGAGCTATGCTTCGAAGAGGCAGAGGAATTATAGATCAAATTGTCAACTCGTTGAATCATGGAGAAAGGAAGGGAACTCCGGGAAAATACATACTTCTGCTCTATTGGCTATTCTAAAGCATTAGGCTGTATAGGTCACAACAAACTGCAAAATTCTTAGAGAGATGGAAGTACCAGACCACCTTACCTGTCTCCTGAGGAGGTCGTGTGTGAGTCAAGAAGCAGCAGTTAGAACCAGACATGGACCAATGGACTGGTTCAAAACTGGGAAAGGAGTACATCAAGGCTGTATAGTGTCACCCTGCTTATTTAATTTTTATGCAGAGTACATCATGCAAAATGTCAGGCTGGATGAATCCCAAGCTGCAATCAAGATTTCTGTGAGAAATATCAACAACCTAAAAAAAAAGAAAAGAAAAGAAATATGAACAACCTAAGTAATGCAGATAATACCACTCTAATGGCAGAAGGTGAAGAGGAACCTCTTGATGAGGGTGAAAGAGGAGAGTGAAAAAGCTGGTTTGAAACTCAACCTTAGAATGCTAAGGTCATGGCATCTGGTCCCATCTGCTGCTGGTGCTAAGTCACTTCAGTCGTGTCTGCCTCTTTTCAACCCTTTGGACTGTAGCCCGCCAGGTTGCTCAGTCCAGAGGATACTCCAGGCACGAATACTGGAGTGGGTTTCCATGCCCTCCTCCATGGTAAGTAGAAGCGGGAAAAGTGGAAGTAATGACAGATTTTATTTTCTTGGGCTCCAAAATCACTGAGGACAGTGACTACAGTAATGAAATTAAAAGATGCGTACTCCTTGGAAGGAAAGCTATGACAAACCTAGACAATGTATTAAAAAGCAGAGGTATCACTTTGTTGACAAAGGTCCGTATAGTTAAAGCTATGGTTTTCCAGTAGTCATGTACAGATGTGAGAGTCAGACCATAAAGAAGGTGAGGGTGGGATGTTTCGGAAGAACAGCATGTATATTATCTGTGGTGAAACAGATCACCAGCCCAGGTGGGAAGCATGAGTCAAGTGTTCGGGCCTGGTGGGCTGGGAAGACCCAGAGGAATTGGGTGGAGAGGGAGGTGGGATGGGGGACCAGGATGGGGAATTCATGTAACTCTATGGGTGATTCATATCAATGTATGACAAAACCCACTGAAAAATAAAAAATTAAATTAAAAAAAAAAAAAAGAAGGCTGGTGTGCCCAGTTGCTCAGTCGTGTTCAGCTCTTTGCCACCCCATGAAATGTAGCCCACCAGGCTCCTCTCTCTGTCCATGGGATTTTACAGGCAAGAATACTGGAGTGGGTTGCCATTTTCTTCTCCAGGGAAATAAGGCTGAGCTTGGGAGAACTGATGCCTTCAAGTTGTGGTGCTGGAGAAGACTCTTGAGAGTCCCTTGGACAGCAAGGATCAAGCCTGTCAATCCTAAATGAAATCAACCCTGAATATTCATTGGAAGGACGCTGAAGCTGAAGCTCCAGCTCCAACACTTGAGCCACCTGATGTGAAGAACTGACTCACTGGAAAGACCCTGTTGCTGGGAAAGACTGAGGCAAAAGGAGAAGGGGGCAGCAGAGGAAGAGATGGTTAGATATCACCACTGACTCAATGGACATGGGTTTGAGCAATCTCCAGGAGACAGTGGAAAACACAGGAGTCTGGCATGCCACAGTCCATGGGTTGTAAAAAGTCAGACATGAGTTAGTGACTGAACAACACCAGTTTCATGAAGACTGATAGAAGACACAAAACTCCTGGGTCAGAGACAAGAGCTTCTGCTCTATTATACACAGCAATGACAGTAGCTAAAGAATCCGCATTTGCTCTCCAAGGTCTGTTTCCCACAGGATGACACAAACAGGCCCCGATGGATAACTACACATGCAGTGGATTGCATTATGGGAGAAAGGACCTTGAGGTTAGAAAACCCAAACCTTTTATACGGGACACTAAGCATGACTGTTCTTTGCTCCAGAGATAGTCACTACCTGTGTCTTTCAAGGTTGTTAACTATACCAAAATCTTTGAAAAGATAGTCCATAATAGAGGAAATCAGTGTCTCACTTGAAATGTGTGCAGCTATGCAAGGCACCCATAAAGAATTGTCTTCTTTATTCTGAAATCACAGAAGTTTGCTCCTAGTTTCATCACAATGGAAACAAAATTATGTTTCCATTTTTCCACAGAACAATGGAAACATAATTATGCCTTACAGAAAATGGCAAAAACAAATTGCAAAATTTAAGAACTCTTCATTGCATGGTCTTAGTTTTTATGATTGTGTCATTTTATTTTCAAAATATAAACACGCTCCCCTGGTGGCTCAGATGGTAAAAAATCTGCCTGCAATGCAGACCTGGGTTCCATCTCTGGGTCAGGGAAATCCTCTGGAGAAGGGCAAGGTAACCCATTCCAGGAATGTTGGCTGGAGAATCCCTTGGCCAGAGGAGCCTGGGGGGGCTACAGTCCATGGGATCAAAAAGACTCAGACACGACTGAATGACTAACACTTTTCCTTTTCAAAGTATAAACCCATTTTCTTTCAATGCTGGAAATAATCCTGTGTGGTAAGTTATTTCATGACTGATGGAAAAATAACTCAGAAGATAAAGAGCTTCATTATACTCCTCTAGTGAGTGGTGGGCCCACAGGTTAAACCCAGGATTTCTTATTCCCCAACTACCAAACATTTGACCAACAGCACTAGAGCAGATGCACATCTGCTGAGGACTTAAAACCTGAGAGCTTTAGTGGGTCTCTTCATTTCTTCAGTGCTGCCACACTCTCATGGCAGAATTTTGGGAGCAGAATTGAAGATATAAGCTGGAGGGAACACAATGGAGGAAAGGATGTGAATACGCCCACTTTGGCTTTTGATGTTCAACTTCCCTTTTCTACCTTCACTTTTTTTCCTTTTGGTCGTTTGCACTGTATAAATCAGTCATTGCTTTAAAAAAAAAAAATCCCACAACGACCTGGATTTGGAATTCAACTATGAAAAAAAATCCATAATTATCCGAATTATAGCATTTTCACTCAAATGGTTGGATGCAATACATATTTATTTTAGAATTTTGTGTGTTTCTCTCACCGGGGAAGTGTTCACAATTTCAGTACATTCAAAACTTCAGGCAAATTTACGTTTTTGGACATACTGTTCATAGCATCTTGGTGCTGCTGTTTATGACATATACAATACATGAAAAAAGTATACAGATCAAACTCTGCTATATTGTATGAAACTTGGAGTACACTATAGAAATCTGTTACTTCAAGGAATCCTACAGTGAATCCATTTTGTGAAAAAAACAAAAACAAAAAACAGTACTTTGAGAGATAGTATGACTTGTGGCAAAAGCCTTGATTAAAGAGTAGAAATTCTGGAGTTCTAGTGCTCCATCCCCTTTGTGTCATTTGTACCATGGAGTGGGAAAATTTAATCTCTAAACGTCTCTAATTTAAATGTCCTTTTCCTGGGCAATTCCCTGGTTGTCCAGTGGTTAAGTTTTCACACTCCCAATGCAGGGGGCCGAGGTTCAATCCCTAGTCTGGTGAATAGATCTCGCTCATGACAATGAAGATCCCACAAGCCGCAACTAAGATCTGACACAGCCAAATAAAGTACTTTTAATAATAACATATTTCCCTTTCCTGGAGTGCAGTGACGTATGTGGTTTGCCTCTCAACTGTGCAGCTTACTGGATATACACTTTCCTGCAACTCATGTAACCTTATTATATCTTTCCTTAACTTGTGGAATAAGGATAATAATATGTACTTCAAATAGTAATTGTATTACATTAAATTAGATAATGGGCTTCCCCAGTGACTCAGCAGTAAAGAATCTGCCTGCAATGCAGGCGATGGGTTCAGAATCCCTGGGTCTGGAAGATCCACTGGAGAATGAAATGGCAACCCACTCCAGTATTCTTGCCTGGAAATTTTCATGGACAGAGGAGCCTGGCTACAGTGCATAAAAGAGTCAGACATGATTTAGCAACTAATCAACAACAAAATTAGATGATATTTAATAAGCAGTTTGTACATACTAAGCACTCAATAAACTGCAGTCAATACCACTAATTCCACATTTTCATGTATCAAGTTCACTTACAGTGAGACTTCCTAGTACACATGCATTTTTTGGACTCTTCAATTAAATCTGACTATAAGCAATTTTTTTCAGTAGTTGTGTACAGATATGTCAGTAGGACCATAAAGAAGGCTGAGCGTGGAAGAACTGATAGTTTCGAATTGTGGTGCTGAAGAAGGCTTGAGAGTGCCTTAGACTGCAAGGAGTTCAAAGCAGTCAATCCTAAGGGAAATCAATCCTGAATATTCATTGGATAGACTGATGCTGAAGCTCCAATACTTTGGCCACCTGACACAGAGAGCAGACTCATTGGAAAAGATCCTGATGCTGGGAAAGATTGAAGGAAAAAGGAGAAGGGTATGGCAGAAGATGGGATAGTTAGATAGCATCACTGACTCAATGGACATGAATTTGAGCAAGCTCTGGAGATAGCAACAGACAAGGGAGATTGGTGTGCTGCAATCTATGGGGTTGCAGAGTCGGACAGGACTTTGCAACTGAGCAACAAAATAGGTTGTTTATTCTGTTAAATTTAATCCACACATTCATATATTTGCTAACGTTTTATTGAAAAAAAATTAAATCTACCTAAGGTTGAAAGAAACATGCTGTGAATACCTATCCATGCACAGCCTGGATCATACAATTAACACTTCCCTGTGCTGTGCTTAGTCGCTGAGTCATGTCCAACTCTTTGCAACCCCATGGACTGTAGCCCGTCAGGCTTCTCTGTCCATGGGGATTCTCTAGGCAAAAATACTGGAGTGGCTTGCCATGATTATCGAGGATATTTATATTACCACATATCTGTCCACTTACTCCAGTATCCATCCAGCAAGACTTCTTTTCTAACGCAGTTCATATTCTATGGAAAACATCAGTACACTTCTCTCCCAAAAACTATCAGCCTGCTTATTGTTAAATAGAATCCAGACTTTGTCTGGGAGTCTTTTTTTCCCACTTGGGGTAAAACTTTACATATAGGGAAACTATGCATTTATTCTTATATTCCAGGGTGATTTAAATATTTCAAATCAACTCTTTTGTGGTGACTTAAATCGTCAAATTAAATCACCAATTATATTTGTTTTAATCTGTAATATAATGCATTGAAATGCCTTCAAAATCCTGATATCAAAGAGCAAGCTTATCTGATAGGTCAGCTGAACCACATCAAGTTTCTCTTTGCAGACTGTTTGATTTGGGCATTTTCAGTTTGACCTAGTGTCATAAATCCAAATCCACTTGGTATATCCATTTGTAAGCTAAAATATAAAGAATTTCCACCACAAGAAAAAAAATTGTAAACTTGTAATTATGTGTATTAACTAGATTTACTGTGATGAACATTTCACTGAATATACATATACCGAATCATCATATTGGACACCAGATAGAAATAGAATGTTACCCTGTCAATTATATCAGGACTTTTTTTTTTAAGAAGAAAAGGAAATAAACCTATAAATACATAATAAAACATCAAAAAATAAAAAAGACAATGAATATTGCATGTCAATAAAATTAGCATGATGACAAGGACCACGTTCTGGTTCTCCAGCTTTTGTTTGATTCTATCATGTCGAAGCACTTAAACTCAATAGTTCCCATGTGTAACACTAAGGAGACAATGTGGAGAATGACTGATGAAAACCCCTGCCAAAGGAAGGGTTTTGGCAATCTCAGTCTTTTTGGGTGTGCTCCAAGGAAAAAGATTTCAACAAAGTATCCCCTAAAGTGTGCCTGCTCTGCATATTTTATAATTCACACCTACTCCCTCTTGTAATATATTTGATGTAGAAAGTAAACCCTGGGCAGAAAACAAAAACAAAAAAAGTTCCAGTGCTGTTATTGAAAAAAAAAGCAACACATAATCACAGTTGGGTCCATCTCATATATCTAGCTATACATTCTGATGAGTTAAAGAAACGAATTTCACTCCAAAATCTCTGTTGAAACTTCCGTTCCTTTCTCTAACATGGAAGAAGAACATATTCAGCAAAACTCAATTTTTCCTAGCTAACTTATGTCTTAAATGACATAGAGATGGTCTTTGTGAGTAAAGATCACAGCCATCATATTACATTTTCAGGTCATCACTGAGAATAGCAACAAAATACAGTCACCTCTCAGTATTCAAAGGGGATTAGGCTCCAGGACCCCCACAAATACCAAATTCCATGGACACTCAAGTCCCCTCTGTAACTTGGTGAAGTATTTGCATATAACCTGTGTATATCCTCCTGTGTACATCAAATCAGCTTTAGGTTACTTATGATATCTAACACAGTGCAAAAATAACAGCAATGTGTGGCAACGTTTTGCTTTTTAGAACTCAGTGGAATTTTTTCTCTCCCAATTATTTCATTCCTTTAATTGGCTGAATCCCTGGATGCAGAACCCTTGGATACAGGGAGTCAATTGTAGCTTGTCAGGGTCTTAGGCATGGACTCTCCATCATTCAGCATTCAGCAACATCCACTTAGGGCCCTTAAGTACAGATCACTCAGGAAGATACAAAAAAAAAAAAAAAATTCTGGAGGAAAAAAAAAAAAGTTTCTGCTCTCCAAATTTTAGGGAGCTTCATCCTATTATCCTATGTGGAATAGAGTAGTGAAATAGATGATTCAGCAGGAATATTAACTATTTGTGAAACATGCAGACTCTAGAAATGGATAAACCTGAAATTAGAAAAAGTGTTTGAATCCGTCTCTCATGATTTACTAATGCAGTTACCTTAGGCAAATAACCTCTCTCAGATATAACAAGTTACTTAGTCTCTTTGAGATACGACTTTCTGATAGGTAAAGTAAGAAAAACAATAAAACAGCAGCAGATTTCTATTAAGTTCTTATTATTTGCACAGTACTGAACTTGAACTAAGAGCGCTGAAGTTTCCTTCACTGATTTTTATTTTTACAACAATTGCATGAGGTAGGTGTTGTTACTATCATCTTCTTCTGTAGGAGAGCCTAGGTCGTTCAGCTTGAGGGCAGTACCTAGGCTTGAACCTAGAGCTCGTCATCATCTTATCCTAGTAGAAGTGAATTGCACAGGGTTGCTTTCAAGAGAAGTGAGCAAAACTGAGCCATGAAAGACATGTAGTAGATGTTCAATCAACAGTAACCTCCCCTCCTTTGCAATCTAAATAAGAACACCCAGAACCTATACTTTAGATATTTTTTATCTATTTATATCAAAGTATAATTGATGTACAATATTATATGTTACAGGTGTACAATATAGTGATTCACAATTTCTAACGGTTAGACAGTGTCTTACTCTTAGGAAGGTAGTGAATCAAGCAAACAAAACAACAATAGATCAAGAATCGATCTGACCTAAACATAAAGTACAAACTTCTATTTCCAAAGGAATGCCTCCTTGTTACGCCGGCTCTTTACATCTTTGGCGGACACACACCTTTGCTATCAAATAGTAAAGACAGGATCAAGAGCCAGAAGGGCTCCAGAATGATTAAAAAACCTTTTGACCTCAATGAAGTGCAAACATTTCTGAGCTAAATATCCCGATACAAAGTTCTCACATTCCTATTCATTCCCTTGTTGTTCAGTCATTAAGTCACGCCTGACTCTTTTGCAGTCCCATAGACTCTAGCCTGCCAGGTTCCCCTGTCCATGGGCTTTCCCAGGCAAGAATACTGGAGTGGATTGTTATTTCCTACTTCAAGGGATCTTCCTGACCTACGGATTGAACCCTCACCTCTTGAGGCTCCTGCATTGGCAGGTGGGTTCTTTACCTCTAGCATCACCTAAGAATACTGTAGTGGGTTGCCATTTCCTTCTCCAAGGGATCTTCCCAACCCAGGGATCGTACCCATGTCTCCTGCGTTGGCAGGCAGATTCCTTACCACTGAGCCATCAGAAAAGCCCACTCACTCCTTTAGGAGGATGTAAAACGATCCCAAAGTCATACTTGATTCTTGGGAGATGTCTTGATTAATTTCCATTATAATGTGAAGAGGAGCCAATCTCTCACCAGTAAGCAGGAAGTGGGGTGAGAAACACAATCCCAGGATTCCCCTTGGAAGACAAGCCAGGGAAAGAGGAGATCCCAGAGGGCCACCAGCCCTCTCCTGGGAGGCTTATTTCCTGGCTTTTTCCTCATATATTGGTTCAAGTAGGACACATGTTTGAATATCATCATCACATTATTTTCCCGTGTGTTTTACATAGACAGGCTTGTCTTACAGGGAATCTAAGCAAACTGACAGAGCACTTGCATGTCCCTTTTTAAAGATGCTATCCATCTAGGAATTTTGTTTGTTTTCAGGCACACTTAGTTTCTGGGATGTAACAATTAATGCCAAGGTGTTGGTAGCTTAACGTAGTCTACTTCCCATAAGCATTTCCTTTTTTTCTTTTATTTTTTTATTGGAATATAATTGCTTTACAATGATGTGTGTCTGCTGCACAATGAAGCGAATCAGCTGTACATATACATATGTTCCCTCCCTCCCCCCTCAACTCTTCTCACCCTTCTAGGTCATCACAGGTCATCACAGAGTACTGAGTTGAGCTTCCTATGCTTTACAGCAGGTTCCCACTTGCTGTTTTATACATGGTGGTGTATATATGTCAATCCTAATATCCCAGGCCATCCCACGCCCCCCTTCTCTGCCTGTGTCCACAAGTCCGTTCTCTAAGTCTGCATCTCCATTCCTGCCCTGGAACTATATTCATCAGTATCATTTTTCTAGATTCCACAATGTTCATTGCAACACTATTTACATTAGCCAGGATATGGAAACAATCTAAACGTTCAACAACAGATAAATGGATAAAGAAGATGTAGTACATGTTTTAGAGTGGAATATTAACCCAGCCACTAAAAGAAATGAAATAGGGTCATTTGTAGAGACATGGATGGACCTACTGTCTGTGATACAGAGTGAAGCAGGTCAGAAAGACACAAACAAATATCGTATATTAATGCATATATGTGGAAGCTAGGAAAAGCATTACTTTAGAAAAAAGCTTTAGGCATGCTTTATCTAGTAGTGGAACTGATGTCTTTGGGCTGAGAATGGGGTGCCATGGTGGTTTGGAGAGACAGCACAGAAACTCACTCCATATTCCATGGCTGGTTAGCTAGCTATGTTGCCCATCCAAGCAGATGACTAGTTTGATTTCTCTGTGTTTTGTGCATTTCATTTCCTTTGCTTTTGAGGGCAGCATTTTGGAGAGGCCTCTTCATGACCTGTCATGTTGCTCTGTGTGGGCACCCATCTTGTGCGCATTTACCTGTGGTGATCCTGATCTACAGATCCCATTAAAGCAGGGAGCAGAGAATAAGCTTCCTTCAGTACCTCTGAGAGAGAAGCCTGTGACCCCTGAGAGAAGTCTGCAAGTGTGTGCGTACATGTGCACGTCCGTGGCATGTATTTGAAACAAGCTGCATCTTCCTGTGGATCCCTGGCTATGATAGACTTCTCTTTGATTTCATTTTCTGGGTTTGAGAGCTATCCTTTCATTTCAGTGTAGGTTGAGGCCTGATATCATGCCCCTTTATTCACACACACACACACACACACACTTTCCCTAAACTTAATCTCCATGTAGAGTCTCTTCACAGATAAATAAATGTGTTCTGTACTAATAGTTGACTCCCAAAATCCATTTTACCCCAATGATTAGTATAAACTAAGGTCACTCTCCTTGCTACGGAGTGGGTTAAAATATACATGTAATCTAGTCGTGGCCAATGAGCCACAAGAGAGTCTCCTGCTTCTGGGAACAGCTTTCTGGCTCATTACACAGAGAGACAATTCTCTCCTTCCTGCACTGTTGACTTTGTTGTGTCTGTAGGTGATACAGACACAGACAGAGAGGTGACTGCAACCACCTCTCCATCAGTCCAAGACCAGGGCCAGGAAGATTGTCACAAGGCTGGGCTGGGAGCCTTGATGCACCATACCTAGAACCCACGCTAACTTTGGAATTACTATGTGAGACAGCAGATTTGATTGTTGCATATGCCTATCTGAATTGAGTTTTCTATTACTTGCAACAAAAATTGATTTGGCTGATTCAGATGCACTGCTTTTTAAAATTTCATATATTATTTGTTTTTGGCTACGCTGGGTTTTTGTTGTTGCATGCAGGCATTCTCTAGCTGTGGTGAGCGGGCTTCTCACTGCCATGGCTTCTCTTATTGCAGAGCACAGGCTCTAGGAACATGGGCTTCAGTAGTGCGGTGCAGGGGCTCATTAGCTGTGGCTCATGGGTCATAGAGCATGCAGGCTTCAGTAGTTGTGGCTCACAGACTAGTAGTTGTGACACATGAGCTTAATTGCTTTGCGGCAAGTGGACTCTTCCTGGACCAGGGATTAAACCTGTGTCCCCTGCATTGGTACGCAGATTCTTATCCACATCACCACCAGGGAACTCCTCAAGTGTGCTATTTTTACGGACAACCAGAGTTGTTCCGTGGCTTTGGTATAACCACTTGATAACTGCTAATATTCCTTGAGTTTAGACCATATGCTAGGTATTTATATAAAGGAGAGTGTGCTGACTTGTTTTAAAAAGTGATGTTTCTCATAATCAGTTCATTCATAATCCTTCTCCATTCCTACCCATTGACACTTGCTACCACATTAGTTAGTATAACATCAAATGGTAGATGTGTAAATGCACCAAAATCTGATGGTAAATGAGTTGATCAAACAGGAGTCTTGTGGACCACTTCTATTACTTCTAAGAGTCTGCACACAATTATGGAAAGAACTGCCTATTTATCAATAGATATAAAAATACTTTAGATTTTAATATAGCATCATACTTTCAATCAAAACCTTAAAGATGAAGTTATTATCTAAGATTAAATCAATGCAAGAGTGTCAAGAGGAGTTTGCTATCCACTAGTTTTAAACTGAAGCGTCTCAGGTGGCTCAGTAGTAAAAAAAATCCTCCTGCCAATGCAGGAGATGTGGGTTAGAGCCCTGTGCTGGGAAGATCCCCTGCAGAAGAAAATAGCAACCCACCCTAGTATCCTTACCTGGGAAATCCCATGGATAGAGGAGCTTGGCAGGCTATAGTACACACAGTTGCAGAGTTGGACATGACTGAGCGACTAAGCATGCACGCCTTTTAATTTTGTATTCTGTTAATATTATTGCCAAGTATTAGGATTAAATGAAAATTTAAAAACATGTGCCGAAATATAGTACAGGTGGAAAATGATAAGAACACAGAAAGCTTAAGGATGAATTTAATTTGTCATGTACTTAACACTGACATGAGACATAATTTTTCAGTTGTCATGATGTCAGTTCGAGCCTTGCTGCTCGCTTGTGCACTACAAAAGTGACATGGCAGTGGAGAGAGAAAAGTGGTAGTGCAAATGCACCACATGTAATTTATATATCCAAGGTTTATGCTTTGTGTGCCTTGGAAGGTAAGAACACAGCAGAAGACAGATCATGAGAAGGGACAGTCGGGTTACACTGCTTTGTGTGTTTTTCAAGTCCATTGTCGGCCCTTAAAATAAGCATAGCAGATTTACAATTTTAATCCTAGAATTGTGGTAAAATCAAATCTTAAACTACAGAAAGGATATCTTAATAGTATAAAAGTTATTGAAAATGTTGACATGGCTGGAAAGTCAAAGCAAAATTCCCATCATTGTGTCTCCTTTTCGGCTGTTTTTAGAAGACTTGCTGCTCCTGAGTCTCCCTGGGAAGACAGATACCTTGGGAGCAACCTTCATAGGTTAAGGGACAGCTAGGAAATAGGCCTAGAGAAGCAAAAGTTGCAGGGAAAATAAAAGCTGATTGGAAAGCGACATGACTGAGAGGATGATGGTAGTGTTAGGTACCAGATACAGATGACAGAAAGGCTACTGTGTAAGTGGTGATGGTACTGGTGCCACTGGGGGCGAGATCAAGCAAACAGGATATGATGGTGGCTGCAGGAATGAAAGTCAAAACGCAGGGTTAAAAATCAACCATGGAACCATTGTTCATGTTCTTTGAGTTCAAACTGCATGTCGGTGTTGTGCCAAATACTTTACCTCCACTGTTTCTCTTAATCCTCATGTTAGCCTTGCGAAGCTGGTATTATCATTAACCTAATTTCAGTGATGAAAATAAATGGTACAATTATTGATACAATGGACATGAACTTGGGCACACTCCAGCAGATGGTGAGGAGCAAAGAAGCCTGGCGTGGGGCAGTCCATGGGGTCTTGAAGAGTCAGACACAACTAAGTGACTGAACAACAACAAAAACTGATACCTTGCAGAATTTGGTTTAGAATCCGGGTGGTCTGATTTTGGGGCGGGCATGCTTAACCACGGTGCTATATTCTTTCATAGTTTAAAATTTTAGTGTATGGGTAATGCAATCACTGTTTGTCTACATGGTAGGTTTTCAAAATAATTTTATTTAGTTGTGCTGCGTGGGCTTCTCGCTGCGGTGACTCCTCTTGTTTCAGAGCACAGGTTCCCGTGCTCTAGAGCACAAGCTCAATAGTTGCAGCACATGGACTTCGTTCCTCTGTGGCACATGGAATCTTCCCGGACCAGCGATCAAACCTGCATCTCCTGCTTTGGCAGGTGGATTCTTTAACACCAAGGCACCAGGGAAACCCTGTATGGTAGTTTTAATACAAATTAGAAAAGACCAAAGGGCCCTGCCCACCACCGTGGGAAACACAGACTCACAGCTGAAGTTCAGAGGGCAATTGGCACCTCTGATCAAGGAAATAGGTTTCCTTCCTTTATGTAATGACAGCCCTTGCAAGTGCACCTGCTTTGGATATCAGTTCTACTGACATCCTCAACGAGGCATCTTATTACATACAGACTTTACAACTACATGAAGGGGTTTAAAAAAATGTGTATTTTATTTTTATCAGTTAAGTCTTATTCACAAGCACTCTGCACAGATATTCCCTGTTCCCTTCTCCATTCTGCTCTGTGTTCAGGAAGCCTGACCTTTATGGGCCCCATTAATGGGCTTCCTTGCCTTCTGGCTTCCAGTTAGCTTCATCCAATGGGAGGTTACCAGCCAGAAGTCTGGAGGAAGGAGAAGAGTGAGGCTGGGGTATTTTCTACCCTGTCTGCCTCCCTATTGAGCCAGAAGCTTGGGTCCTCTCCTGAGGTCTCAGCTTCTCAGACAGCTTTCGGTTCCATAGCTTCAGAGAGAATTCTGTTTCCAGGTTCTGGTGGCCACTTCTTGTAGCCCTTCTAGCCTGGAAGGGATGCAAAGTTCCCTTCTGTTGTTAAGTCTTCAGATGCTTCATCATTCCATGGTCACTCCCTAACTCTGCCCACACTTCTGTAAATAGTCCCTGAATTAAACTCGCCTCAATTTCCCTGTATGAGTGAGCCATCTGTTTCTTGCCAGGACCCTGACTGTTACACAGTGGAAACAAACTTTGACTATTTTAAGTGAAAATAGAAATTGGGGAAAGCATGTTAGGAGTCACAGAAAGGTGTGGAGGTGGGAAGATCAGGGTTGGAGAATAAGCAGGAACCCAGGGACCTCTGGAAAGCTGAAGAGCAGAAGTGACACTGAAGTCATTCAGTGGGAGGAGCCTAGGCCACCCACTGCCACTGCTTGTATGCCCACCAAATGTCCCTGTGTCCTTCAGCCACCAACTCAAGGAGAAGGCCCGCTTGCCTGAGTCTACATGACACATCCCCATGTTGAGCTGGGCAGTGGAGAGTGGGCATCAGGCCCCTTTGGCTATTGTGATAGGACATGGACCCCACTACCCACCAAGACCACACCCAACAGTTGAATTCTTTAAAACAAGGAATCAGGAGATGCCAATAGCAAGTACCACTCCCCAAACAAGGACAAACATAACTATAAAAATAAAATAGTGTGAAACTGCCTTAACAATACGAGCACCTAAAGCAACTTTTCCCAAAAGATGAAGCTTCATGCAGAGGTAGGCACTTCTCAACAAAGTGCCTCAGCAGCGAAGGACCATACCTAAAGTTCTTATACATGAAAAATCTTTACAAGGTTTTAACTTGGCGAGATATAAAGTTGCCTGTTACATCTTAACAAGGTGTCCACATTGCCCCTTTCTTAGAGCCATCCTTTCAGTGGGTTGTCTGCCCAAAAGCCAGCCATTCAAGAACCAGGAGGTTCAGATACCAGTAACTTCAAATCAACTTATTGCTAGGAATTAATTGATCATATCAACTTGGGGTTAGAAATCGGCCCCAACAACTTTTTTTTTAAAAATCTGTAAGTTTCTTAAAGTTAATTCTTCATTTCTATCATCAGTATTGAAAATGTAACAATAAAGAAAATACATTTTACTGTGAACTCAAAACAAACAGCTTATTGAAGAAGTTGAAAGATAATACTATTTTATTATATTTGTTGACTGTTGTATTTATAGTTCACACTGAAGGTCACGCTGATCGCAGGCGGGAAGGCACCAGCCAGAAAATGCTGGCAGAGCAGCCCCCTTCGCTGAAAGGTCTCAGATAAGCCCTTTGCCTGGCAGACTGACAGGGACAGACATCCACCAATCAACAGCCCGTTGCCAGGCAGACTGATGGAAGCGAAGGCGCCAAGACTCCGGCCAATCAAAAAACCGACGCGGGACCTAGAGGTCCAATCAGCACCTTGGTCCCGCCACTTCCGTATCCGCCGGCCTATATAGGTGTCGCCCCTCCTACCCGCAGATTGCAGACTCCCGTTTTTTCCCTTGCTCAGGCGTGGGAGCTCTGCCCGGAAGCGGTTGCCCAATAAAAGCCTTTTGATACTCTGGCGCTCTCTTTGTTTTGTCGTGGTGTTCTTACACACACAATTACCAAACCTAGCATAAAATTCAGGCTATTTACATTTATAGCCCTCTGGAACCCTATTTTATCTCATCTTCATAATTAACATTTCACAAAGACAGAGCTGAAGAGTTATAAATTTCAACCAGCGTTTTACTCATCATGAAAGAGAGCACAATACATATCCATAATTGCACCCCAGAGGTTTCTTTATATGGTTACTGTTATCAGTAGGAGGAAATTATTTGTCTTCAAAATAAAATTACATTAACATGATGCCTATAATTTTTAATTTAGAATATGTATTCTGTTAAATTAGGTTTGCCAGTTGTATATATAGACATTCTTATTTTCAAAATATTAATTTACTGGATAAATGTGGAGTAAACAGAACACTGACCAGGCCAATGAGAAGATTTCCAGAGCTGCCAGTGAGATGATTTTGTTTAGTATGACATGTGATAAACAACTGAGATGGGCTTTTATGATACAATGGACATGTAAGATTTTAATTCAAGATGTAACTTGTTTCCTATGCTCATAGGTCTTACATGCTCTTGTGTAGACGATATACATATAAAAAACAGTAAAAAGTAGAGAAGATCTACAGTTTTTCTGTGATTATGTTGTCAATCCAATACTCCTATAACCTGTCATCTTATAAAGCAAACATGAATGCTACTGCTCTACACATGTACAAATTTAATGGCCTACAATACTTACTAGTTGCCTAGTGGAGACAAGAAAGAAAGTAGATTGAGCCCTTCTTTTCAAGGAAATGATAATATCTACGAATCTTTCCCTTCCAATTTGAAGAACGTGCATCTTCCCCTAACACACCCTTTGCTGTTTAAAGCCAATGAGCAGATCTTTCCAAATAAATTGGTAGGCTGTCAGCTGTTTTAATAAGCAATATCTGCAGAATCAAATCACAGTGATTAATGTGGCTCGGTATCCTGGATACCTGGAAATTCACGGCCAAGAAGAAGCTATTGCCTTTCACTGGCTTCTCACAGTCTGTACTGCCTATCTCTAGACTGGGATGTAGAAAAGAGGCTGGTCCACTCAGCCTCCTGGCTTCTCTGACTGCACGTGCTCCCTGCAAATAAATGGAAATGGGATCACAATTCTCCTGTGTCAAGACACGGTCAGCATAAGTGGGAATACCAACTGGTAGGCATGCAACATCTAGTGGGTGTTATAAAACGCCGCGGGATGAAAGAGCCACCTCTAAGGACTGCTGATGAAGGCCTTTATTGGGCGGGTGCTCTCCGGCAGACCTCCCGGGGAGGGGCGGGTGAGCGAGGAGACAAAGGGAGTCTGCGAGATATGAGAGGTGGGGAGAGGTTTTATAGCCAGGGCCGGCGTCCAGGCCAGGTCCTTCCATATAAGGAACAAAGCTCGGGCTACAGCAGCGGTGGGTGTCCAACGGCTCTGTGTCGGTTCCTGATCGGACCAGGCTGCGGGGGGTGGGGTGGGGGGGTGCGGTCCCCAGAAGTTTAGCCAGCCTCCGGAACTTGTGTGCGGCACTTTTTTCGGGGCATGCCTCAACATACCCGACCTTTCATCCCGGTCGTTTTGCTATAGGACAAGGGGCGCCGGTTCTCTCTGGCTTCTTCCTGCTGAACGGCGGTGGCGAGGGGTAGGGTGTGGCCGGGATGACAGGGAGCGTCTGCCGCTAATTTTGTCACGGAGCATTTGTTGGAAGCCCTTGGTACTGCTGTCGCAACACCATCAGCTGGACCGTGTTGAGCCGTTGTTTGATAAAGGCCAAGAGCCTATATAAGAGACAGGGCCCAAAAGTTAAGAGCAACAAGAGGATTATGAGTGGTCCCATTAAGGTCAAGAGCAGGGTGGACAGCCAGGGGGAGTTTTGGAACCATGATCTGAACCAACCTTGCTGGGCTTCCCGTTCCCTCTTTCTGTGCTCTAGTCCTTCTCTTACCTTGGCCATGGATTCTCTTACTACCCCTGTATGGTCTGCGTAAAAGCAACACTCTTCCTTGAGGGCTGCACAGAGGCCCCCTTGTTGTAAAAAGATCAGGTCTAGGCCTCGTTTGTTTTGTAACACCACTTCTGACAAAGAGGTTAGGGATTTTTCTAAGGCCATCATAGACTTTTCTATTTGTGCAATGTCTTCATCAATGGCGACTCTCAGGGTGATCAGACCCTGATGTTGAGTGGTAAGGGAAGCAATGCCCGTACCCGTTCCAGCTGCCCCCAGGGCTAACAGGGTTGCTAGAGTAATAGCTGTAACGGGCTCCCTCTTATGCCTAGGAGCTGGGGTGTCTTGGTCCCAAAAGTTGTAGAGGACCTCTTCTGGGTGGTATGTAATTTTGGGTACTACCACTACCATGACAGAATTCCCTGCTCTGGTCAAAGACAGCCAAACGGAGACAGGGCGTCAGCCCAGTCTGTGAGCATACCCACCACACCCCGATTTCGGGTATGATGTATGTCTTATTGGTGAAATTGGTGTCATTGTCAGTCTGGGCTCACAGGGTTTCTTTATCCAAAGGAATCGTGCCCAAGCAGGTCCCCGAACCCCATACTTCTTTTATGGTAAGGCCCACCTTGCGGTCTCCCCAAGAACACTGCAGTGGGTTGGAGAGAGTGGATAAGTTGTACGTGGCATTTAAGCCCACGGCCTCGTAGTAAGGTGGGTGTGAGGTGTAGCAAAGCCAACAGGATTGGGTTGCATTAGGATTGGAGTGGTTGATGGCCCCGTAGATTTCTTTGATCAAGTCCCACAGGGGTTCTTGGCTTTCCGGTGGGTCTGTCTGGGTTAACTGAAGAGAGGGGGTAGGGGCAGACAAGGTCACAACATTTGTGGCATTTGTCCCTTGTGGTGAGGAGCGGGGAGGTGAAATAACCTGGTTGGGCCCCACAGCATGGGTCTGGGCGGGTTGCAGGACTTGCTGGACATCCAACGTTGCGCTATTGCTTCCCGTGCCATAGGTATCATATATCACTACCCCCCAGGACAGCCCAGAAATCCATCTATTTTCAGCCCGTCCCTGCTGTGTAAATGATAGTCGGACCTGGTTGCTACACTGCCCTTGGTTGGAGGGTTGCCCCTGCCAACCTGATTTCAGGGGAGGACCCGTGAAGGACATATTGATCAGGTCTGGCTTGATCACCAACCACTTCCAGTACCCATCGTTGGAACATGGGGAACAGCCCCAGGATTTACAGTAGTGGCTCACCATTCCCCCACAGGTCTTTATGTTTTCCCGATGGTGTCCCGGGCAGGCATAAAACCCGAGGGATCTGACCCTACTCTTGGAGTATCCTGAGTGTTCGATTAACTTTGTAAGGTTAAAGTATAGGTCTGGCCACCACGTATCTTTTGGTTGGGTGGCTGTGGTCTGCTTTAGCTCTTCATAGGTCTCTCCATTTTTTAAGATCTAGGTGACTTGAAAAGGCTGGTGGGGGCTTTGGTTGGTGTGCCCCCCTTTTTCCAGGACCCCCAGTACCCCCAGAGTAACCCAGAGTAGAGAGCCCCACATTGTTCTGAGGTTGGGGTGAAGGGGTATGGCGGACAACCAGCCTCGTGGGTCTCGTAGGGATGGAGTTGGTAACCAGGTCAGGGTGTCCCAAGGGAATAGCACCCCAGGAGTAGGAAGCAGATGGCTAGGTATGGGAGGGCCAGGGACAGTCGAAGAGTGGAGGACCAATCGCGGGGGGCCGCGGCCGCTAATCCAATGGCAAAAAGTATGGCCAGAGCTGTGACTGTTAGCAGCCACAGCGGGTGATGCCAGGTCAGCATCGGATATCGGGATGTGGTCTCTCAATTATTTTGGGATCGACGACAGAGGGGTTCGGGTGACGGTCAGTTTGGTCGGCCCCGTGAGTGTGGAGTGGTAGGAGTAATTGGGAGGAGGGGCCTGGGCCAGGGCCACCCCTGTCTCTCGGAGACCTGGGGGAGCTCATTTAAGCCGAGTTAGGTGATACCAGGGCTCGTGTCCCAGAAGTTTGGCTGTCGTGGGGGTGGTGAGGATTACAGTATGGAGCCCCGTCCAGTGATGTTGTGGCGGGCGGGGATTTAAGGCTTTTAGCAGTACCTGATCTCCTAGGGCCAGAGGCTGAATTGGCCCTTCATCATCTGTCAGTTGTGGCAGGACCCGGTCTGCGTGTTCTCTCAGCAAGGATCATAAGAGGGAGAAGAGGGGGAGGTACCCTGTGGGTGGGGGAGCCTCTCCCTCTGGGAGGTGAGTCAGGAGGTAGGGCCTGCTGTAGAGCAGTTCAAAAGAGGTCAAACCTGTTTTGGAGTGTGGTGTAGTGCAAATGTGAGTGAGCGCCAGAGGGAGGAGGTCGACCCAAGACAGCCGCAGTTCTGAGGCAAGCTTGGTCAGTTGCGTCTTGATGATGCCGTTCACCCGCTCTACCTTGCCTGACGATTGTGGCCGATAGGGGATGTGGAGACGCCAGTCGATGCCCAGGGCCGTAGCCACCTGCTGGGAGATCTGTGAGATGAATGCAGGCCCATTGTCAGACTGGAGAGAGTTTGGCAACCCAAATCTGGGAATGAGATGTGTCGTCAAGACCTCTGCCACCGCCGCTGCCGTCTCTCGTGTGGTGGGGAAGGCCTCAACCCATCCTGAAAATGTGTCTACTAAGACCAGCAGATAGTGGTAGGTTCGATGTCTGGGCATGTGGTTGAAGTCTATCTGCCATCCTGCCCGGGCATATATGTCCCCTTAGCTGGTGAGTCTCTTGTGGGGGTCAGAGTCCTCCTTGAGGAGAGGTGGAAGCCCATGTTAGGCAGGAGCGGTGGACAGCATATATGGTCTGGCTGAGATGTAGGGAAGAAAAGACATGGCTGAGAAAGGAAAAGAGAGCCCTTGGTCCGATGTGGAGGGTATTGTGGATTTGGGATATTATGGCCTTAGCCTGGCACTCAGGAAGCACCGGTTTATTATGGAGTAATATCCATCCCGTTGGGCGCCTCTGAGCCCCTTCCTGTGCCAGCAAGGCGCTGGCTTCTTTGCTGGAATAATCTGGGTTGAGGGTGGATCTCAAAGTCAGCAAGGGCTCGGGGGCTTTTTGTAAGGTGATTTGTCGAGCCACTTGGTCTGCCATATTATTACCCAGAGCGACAGTGTCTTGAGTGTTCTGGTGTCCCTTGCAGTGTATGATAGCGACCTCTTTGGGCAGGGATAAGGCATCTAACAGTCGAGTAATGCGGGGGGGCATTACAGATGGGGGATCCTTTAGTGGTCAGGAAGCCACGCTCTTTCCAGATTGCCGCGTGATCATGGGCAATCAAGAAGGCATATTTGGAGTCTGTGTAAATATTGGCCCTTTTTCCTTTTGCTAGGTGTAAGGCCCTAGTTAGGGCTGTTAGTTCAGCCTTCTGAGAGGTCGTCCCGGGTGGCAAGGGCTGAGCCTCCAGGATTTCTCGGGTGGTTACCACAGCATAAGCCACCCTTTGGTTCCCATCGGGATCTCGCTTTGAGCTCCCATCGATGAACAAAGTTAGCTCTGGATCTGGTAGAGGTTCGGAAAATGGGTTGTGAGGTGGTTGCATAAGGGACTCAAGGACCTCTGGGCATGAGTGGGCTGGGGGTTTTGAGGAAAGGGGGATGGAGGGTAACGAGGAAAGTGTGTTTAATTGTGGAGAATGACCCACGGAAACTTGCGGATTGTCCAAAAATACCAGGTGAAACTGCTGGAGCCTGGATTCGCTGAGGTCAGAGAGACATCTAGAGGCTAGAAGATCGCCAAGGCGATGTGGTGAGAAGATGGTCAGGGGTTGACCATGAATCAGCTTTTTAGCATCAGCGTACAATGTTGTTGCTGCTGCTAGTGCCCGCAGGCAGGGGAACCATCCCCTGGCTGTGGGGTCAAGTTGTTTGGATATGCAAGCAATAGGCAGCAGTTCGGGGCCAATCGGCTGCACCAAGGCTCCAAAGGCTATCCCTCCCTTTTCATCAGTGTATAAATAGTATGGATAGTTGGGATTGGGAAGAAAAAGAGGGGGTGCAGCCAATAGGGTTGAGCGTAAAGCGTGGAAGGCCTGAGCCACTTCGGTGGGGGAAGACAGCGGTCCCGTGGGAGTCTCTTTAGCGACGGCATGTAGGGGTTTGGCCAGGGTGGCGTAATTTGGGACCCAGTGTCGGAAGAATCCCGTCAGTCCTAAGAAGGGCAATATCTGGTCTCTACTGGCCGGAGGGCAGGGGAACCTGAGGAACCTACACCGATCTGCTGTCAGGGCCTTAATTGTAGGGGTGATTTGGAGGTCTAGATAGATAACAGATGTCTGAGTCAGTTGAGCTTTGAATTGTGAGGCTCTGTAGCCCTGGGAACCGAGGAAATTAAGAAGAGTTGCAGAATATTGTCTGGAGGTCTCTTCTGAGGGGCTGTAGAGGAGCAAGTCGTCTACATATTGGAGGAGGGTGCTTGGACAGAGCGAGCATTTGGCCAGGTCCCGGGACAGAGCCTGCCCGAAGTAATGGGGACTGTCTCTGAACCCCTGAGGGAGTATGGTCCATGTGAGTTGTGTGGTCAACTGGGTGTTGGGGTCAGTCCAGGTGAAAGCAAAAAGGAATTGGCAGTCAGGGTGGAGTGTGATGGTAAAAAATGCATCTTTGAGGTCAATAACGGTGAAATGAGAGGTTTTGGGAGGTATGGAAGAAAGGAGGGTGTAAGAGTTAGGGACAAGTGTATGGGCAGGGACCACTGCCGCCTTGATCAGGCAGAAATCCTGCACGAGTCGGTAGTCTCCTGAAGCCTTTCGAACAGGGAGGATGGGCGTGTTACAGGGGGACGTCATGGGGATCAGGAGCCCCTGTCCCATGAGGCGGTCGATGATGGGCTTTAGCCCCCTGAGGTTACGGGTAGACAGAGGAAACTGGGGCTGGGCTGGGAAATAGGTGGTGTCCCTTAGCCGGATGAGGACTGGAGGGTGGTGCCGAGACACCACTGGGACTTGGGTGTCCCAGACCTCAGGATTAACAGAAGAGGTTGGAGGGTCAACAAGTAGCATTAGGAAGGCCCCTGACATGTGAACCGATTCTGGAGTTAGGTGAAGAGTGGCCTTTAGCTTAGCGAGAAGATCTCTTCCCAAGAGAGGAGTAGGGCAGGAGGGGATGACCAAAAAGGAGTGGGTAAATAGGCAGGAATCTAATTGACAGGATAGTGGTTGGGTTTGGAACGGACACGAGGGTTGGCCGTCAATGCCCATAACGGAAACCTGGGAAGGACGTAAAGTGTCCCCGAAAGAGGAAAGGACCGAATAGGTAGCCCCCGTATCAACTAGAAAGTTGATAGACTTACCTGCTACCTGGCGCATTACCCTGGGCTCAGCTTGGGTTATCGGGGTTCCCGAGTCTGGGCGGCGTCAGTCATCGTCGAAGCTCAGCAGCTCTAAGGCTGGAGGAGGGCAGGAGGTCTCCCTGGGGCGCTCTGGTCTCCAGCCCCTAGAGGTTGGTGCCCGCGAGGCCTGGGGACAGTCACTAGCCCAGTGTCCTCGCTGTTTGCACAACAGGCATGGTTTGGAAGGAGGCCACGGATTGGGGCACATCTTGGCCCAGTGTCCTTTTTGGCCTCACTTGAAGTAGGCCCCCGGAGGGGGGTTTCCGTGCCCTGAGCCCACCGCAGGGCCGCTACCAAGGCCTGGGTTTGCTGGTTTAGGAGGCTCGCCTGAAATTCGGCCTTTTGCTTGAGACTTGCCTTTCGACTGGCCTCAGCAGTTTCTTCACGAGCATTGTAAACCTTAAAGGCCATTTTTACCATGTCTTGAATAAGGGTCTGAGGGCCGTCCTCGGCCTAGGCCAGCTTTTTTCGGATGTCAGGTGTGAATTGGGAGATAAAATGATTGGCCAAGGTAGCTGCCCCAATGGGGGACTCAGGGGACAGTCTAGTGTATTGAGCAAGGGCCTCAGTCAGCTATTAAGAAACATGGCTGGGTTTACGTCGGGCCCCTGAGTCACCTCATCTAGTTTGAAGAGGTTTACAACCTCATTAGAGGACATTTCCATCCCATCAAGGATGCACTCTATCATATAGCGTACCCGGAGCTGGCCGCCACCCCGTTCCTGGTAGTTCCAATCAGGGTCGGTGTCAGGAACTGCCTGAGCTCCCGGGGGATGCTCGGGGGAGGGGTTGGCACAGTGCCGCTCATCGGCCTGAGCCTTGGCTGCCGTCCAAATGGCCTGCCTCTCTTCGGGGGTAGTGGTAGACCCCAGGATGACATATATGTCCTGCCATGTTAGGGCGTAGGCGCGGGTCAGACTAGTAAACTGCTTAATGTGCTGAGTGGGGTTGGAGGAAAAGGATCCCAGTTTGGCCTCAATCTGTGCTAAATCTTGGAGAGAGAAGGGGACGTGGACCTGGGCTAGACCCTCAGCTCCAGCTACTTGTCGCAGAGGGAGTAGCGGGACTGGGCAGGGGGGAGGGGAGGCTCCTGGAGGGTTGCTATGGGAGCCTTTGGAGCGAGTGTGGGAGCTAACCGGAGAAGGGAAGGGAGTGACGGGGGAAAGGGGAGGGTACAAGATAGGGTAAGGGGCTGGAGGATCTGGGGCCGGCGGTGGAGTCTCGGGGGCGGGAGTAGGGGCAAAAGGGGCCGGAGTGGAGGGGGAGGAGGCGGGAACCGGAGAGGAAGGGATGGGGGTAGCGGAGAGGAGGGGGTGGGGGCTGTCGGAGAGGCATGGGGGGGGCCACCAGATCTTCCAGGGGAACAGAGAAAGCAGAGGACTCAGAGGCGGGAGGAGTTGGGTTGGCCCAGGAGGGTGGAGTCGGGGGGGGGGGGCATGGTGAGTAGGATCTGGCTAGGAGCGCACGTGGTGCACAGGGTGGGGCAAGAGCGCCACGCCCAAAAGGCATGAACATAGGGGAACTCAGACCATTTTCCCATTCTCCAGCAGTAATTATCTAAACCACGGGGGACATCAAAGTCTAATGTTCCTGCGGCTGGCCATTGTGAGCCATTATCTAGGGAATACTGAGGCCAGGCCTGTGAATACAGAAAAGTGAGCTGTTTGGGGCAGATATATCCCTTTAGTCTTAGGGCCTGCAGGTTAGCCAGCAGGCACTCTAAGGGTGTGGAGTATTGGGGATCGGGTTTGGAGGCTGTCGATCCCATGACGACCACGGGGCGTGGAGGCAACCCCCGCTGTCTGAACGTCTTCGGACGAGTCAAGGGGAGCCAGAGGTCCGTGTAGTCGCAGGGAACGTCCTCCTCACGACCGCAGGGACCCGGAAAGGCCGAAGCCGGAGGTCTACTCAGTTGTTTGGGACGTCTCCCTCACGAGCTGTTGGCCGGAAAAGGCTGAAGCTGGAGGCTGAAGCCGGAGGTCTACTCAGCCACTGGGGACGTCTCCCCACAAACTGGTGACCAGGAGGGCCCAGTAAGTGCGCACCCGTTACCAGGCCCTAGGAGGTGGTCGCCAGGGAGGGCAGGCCTCAAAGCCGAAGGGACTTATCCCGTATCCTGCCGTCTGGGGAGTTGGTCAGCCGCCTGGGTCTGGGGCTACCGCTGCGGTGGAGCTCGAGGAGGGCCTCAATGGCGAGTGCTGGGGGCCCTCACCTCGGGCCCCACGTTTGGGCACCAGATGTTAGAAAACGCCATGGGATGAAAGAGCCACCTCTAAGGACTGCTGATGAAAGCCAATATTTATTGGGTGGGCGCTCTCGGGCAGATCTCCCAGGGAGGGGCGGGTGAGCGAGGAGACAAAGGGAGTCTGGGAGGTATGAGAGGTGGGGAGATGTTTTATAGCCAGGGCCGGCGTCCAGGCCAGGTCCTTCCATATAAGGAAGAAAGCGCGGGCTACAGCGGCAGTGGGTGTCCAAGGGCCCTGTGTCGGTTCCTGATCGGACCAGCCTGCGGGGGCGGGGGAGGGGGGTCGGTCCCCAGAAGTTTAGCCAGCCTCCAGAACTTGTCTGCAGCACTTTTTTCGGGGCATGCCTCAACATACCTGACCTTTCAGGGTGTTCCTAGTCCCGCGCTCCTTTCTCAGCTGGATCAGGTGGCACTTAAGAGAAAAAGGAATATCCTGAAAGTTCATTTGCTATTTGCAGGTCAGGGAACACGACTGGACTAGGAGAATGGTCTACTGCTGCATTAGAGGATATTTCACAGGCATTTTGAGGATGCTGATTTTCTAGGTAGGAAAAGCTCTGATTTCTGGACTACAGTGTACAAAAAAGTTATTGTCAAATCCAGCATGGACCTGTCATTTCTAAATTTTGGGGATGGGGGAGGGAGGAAGGGCTATATATTGTGATGGTAGGTCTCATCTGTCTTATTTACCTTACCACCTGATATATGGCAGCCATTAACTAAATATTTCTTAAGTAAATGAATAAATAAATGAGCAGTAGAATTTTTTATGGCAGTGGCAGACAAATTCATTTTGGAGAATTTTTCTGGGTCTTTGTGGTTAATAACCTAAAGGGAGACAGTAGAGAGTGATTCTTTAAAATACTGCTAAATTTTGCTTAAGTAAAACCATAATATGAAAATCTGAGTTCGCAAAACAAAAGGAGATTATACGCTTCACAATTACAGGGACATATGCTTTAATGAAGGGGGGGTTCCTAAATGCTGGCTTTTTTTAAGTGTGGTGTTAATGCTGGTGTTTTCTCAGGTTCACACTGAAAGAAGAAAAATCAGCTCAATGCATTGTTCTAAAGAACTGTTCTTCATTCACAAACTGACCTTCCTCCATTTCTGTGGTTAAAATACTTAAAAAAGCAAAATAAAATAATGAAGCCAGTTTATATTTCTGGTTATTTATTTTCTTTTAATGCTCTTTGTTTTGCTGTTTTACTGGCTAATTCGTGCTCAACTCTTTTGTGACACCATGGATTGTAGCCTGCCAGGCTCCTCTGTTCTTGGGATTTCCTGGGCAAGAATACTGAAGTTGGTTGCCACTGTCTTCTCTGGGGGATTTCCCCAGGCCAAGGATCAAACTGGCATCTCCTGTAACTCCTGCATTGGCAGGGGGATTCTTCACCACTGAGCCACCTGGGAAGCCCTCTAATGCTCTTACTTGCCAAATAAAGTTGACAACCCTACACTGGTTCTCTAGTGTTTTAAAAAAACTACTTAATTGGTTTCTGAAATCCAAGTAAGATTCATTTTGTAAAAGCATACAGCATTCTTAAAGAAACCTACATATTGAATAAAGGAAGACAGTATAAGCTGGGCTTTAATTACTGAAGACAATAGCAGCCGACAGGTTTTGAGTGACTATTCTGTGTTGAGCACTGCTTTCAGGGTTTTTAAACAATGTATTTATCATCTAAATTTCAGAGTAGCCCAAGGAAGAAACATTATTTTTATCTCCATTTCACAGATAAGGGACTCTAGACAAACAGCCTAGCCCTTGCCCCCAAAGACACAAACTATATCCAGTAAAAGAGTAGAAGGGCTTCCCAGGTGATTCAGTGCATAAAGAATCCTCTTGCAATACAGGAGATGTGGGTTTGATCCCTGGGTCAGAAAGATACCCTGGAGGAGGGAATGGCAAACTACTTCAGTGTTTTCGCCTGGAGAATCCCTTGGACAGGGCAGTGCTTACATTACAAAGAAATTGAGCTACCTGACACGGCAACCAATACAAAAACATTGCTTGTTAATATCGTCTAATGATAATGGAAATCAAGGTTCAATCAGCATACAGATTATAATCTCCTATCCAAGACTCCTAGTAATTTACATTTAAATCAGAGTCCCTCCCATTGTTAATTTATCAACAAAATTGCTGACCTATTTTTAGCTTCAGTATTTACATAGATATTGCTTCAAGTAACATCCAAATTGCTTAGTGAAGTGAAGTCCTTCAGTTGTGCCCGACTCTTTGCGACCCCATGGACAGTAGTCTGCACCAATCTCCTCCATCCATGGAATTTTCTAGGCAAGAGTACTGGAGTGGGTTGCCATTTCCTTGTTTCTTAAGCTCTGTTTTATTAACAAATAACAGAAAACAGAACAAGAAAATGTTTTCAGTGGGGCATTTCAACCAAGTAAGGGGTGAAAGCACAATACTGGTGAATCTAGTTATCAGGATTAAGTAAATTTAGGGAAAATCCAACCTTACAGTGAACAAATCCAAAAGTTATATTCCAGTTCATTTATTAAAAAAATAAAAATATAAAACCCCATCTTCCAAATGCTTAGAAAGAATTAAACTTCAGCTTTAAAAAAGGCATTAAAATAAATTTAGAAAGTATTAATATTCTGTTAATATTCATCCCAACAGGTTCTTACTTAAAATGATATCACAAACTTTAGAGGAACTCTGCAGTCAGCAATCCAAATATAACAATACAAAGAGGTCAATTAAGATGCAAAATCCATAATAAATGAAAACCAAAACTGATCAAGCTAGACTTTTTGAACGTAATGCCAAACTTTTCTTTCCCCAAATTATCAGCAAACTGAAATGAAAGACAAAAATTTTTGCTTCCAAAATGTATCATACTCTTGTAATGGAAAAAATGACTTGGCAGGTTAAGGTTAGGTTTCTATCATTCTATTTTCTATTTAACACCTTTAACCAAAATATTGCACTGCGTTAAGGGAGTTGTTATTTCAATGGCAACGAAAAACAAATTTTAATACTAGTAAGTTCTAGGTCTCTTAGACAATAGTGAACCAAGAGCTCATGCAGTTTAAGGAAATTTTATGGATTTCCATCCCTCAATCCCGACAGCTGGAGTGTGCACATCCAATCCGAATACCTTGTTAGGCATACAGGACTCTACTTTTCGACACTGCATGTATTAATAACTCCTGCACAAACTCTTTCAACTTTCTGGCTTCCGGTCAAGTACCCATCTCTAGTCCACATGCTCTAGAAAAACACAGGAACCACTTTCAGGACATGGTTACCCACCTAGTACCCTACGCTCCATCCTGAGACTCCCTCCTCCCGCTCTAGCCCCGCCCAGCGAGCTCGGCCCTGCCAAGCGGAGCCAGAACCCGGCCTACTACAGTCCGGCTTGGCTCTCGGAACTTCCCCCGCCCACTCCGTCCGCGTGACCAGGACCCCGCCCCCTCAGCCGGCGCTCCACCAATCAGCAGCCCCCTTAGCCAGGATCCGGTCGCCAACGCTCCGCTTTCAAAAAGTCAGCTTACTCCTCCCGCCTCAGTCCCGCCCCTTTCTTACCTCCCCAAATCCCCACTCCCTCTCTCAGGCTTCGCCCCGCCCCGCCCGGGAAAGCGCGCTCACTCTCTTATCGCGATATTTGAGCGTCCCCTTCCTCTGCCGCGGCTGCCCGCCTCTCTGGTCCTCCCACCGCCCCTCCCCCCGGTCCTCCTACCGCCCCTCCCCCCAATCTCTCCAATCTCAGGCTCTCCTCCCTCCCTCCTCCCCGCCTCCACCCACTGGGCCGGATCTTGTCTCGCTGAGGCGGAGGAGGAAGAGGGGGAGGACGAGGACGTTCGGCCTGCGCAGTGAGATGTTTGTACGTCGCCGCCGCCGCCGCCATCGCGGAGGAGCGCGATAAAGGGAGCCGAGCAGGGCGTGAGGGGGACGCCGCGGAGCCGCCGCGCCAGCGCAGTCACCCAGCAGAACCCGAGCCGCCGGAGACCGAGCCGCCGCTGCCCCCGCCGCGGCCGCCCAGGGGCCGGCCAGCTCCCCAGACCAGGCCGGGGGCCGCGCCGCCGCCGCCCCCAGCGTCGCCCCTCGCCTGCCTGCCCGCCTTAAATGTGACACCGGCGCCTCGGAGTGCGACCCGAAGCCGCCACCGGGGAGGGGACGAGCACCATGTCGAATCTGAGCAAAGGCACGGGGAGCCGGAAGGACACCAAGATGCGGATCCGGGCCTTTCCGGTGAGTCTCTTCTCGGCGCCTGGGACCCCGGGTCGGGGGCCCGGCAGACCCCCGCCCCCCAAACAGGCCCCAGGCCCGGCCTCGCATCCCCCACGCCGCCGGTCACGGGGCGCGAGCTTTCCCGGCAACCGGACGGGCCGCTCTCCCGGGCCGTTCCCCGCGCCCCTGGCGTCCGAGGCCGGCGCCGCGCCCCCGCCCCAGAGCTGCGCCTTCGGTCGCCCCGCTGGCGTCGGCTGTGGCCCCGGCCCCTCAGCCGGTCCCGGCCCCTCGCCGCGCTCCTGGGGTATAGGCCCAACCCGTTGCACCCCGCTCCCCGCCCCTGCTGGGTTCCCGGGGATCCCAGCCCTGCGAGGACGGGGACCGTCTACGTTCTCCCGGTGTGGGGTGTGTGTGTAACTTTTCACGTGAGGTTTCGCAGCAGTTGAAAAAAAATCACCATGCCTAAAGGATGTCCTGCCAAAAGATGGCGGGGACGGACCTCTCCCTCTCTTCCCTTCCCCGGGAAGAGCCCTGCCGTCCACCTACCCTGGACGCGGTGACAGACGTTCAGTGCAATGCTCTGTAGTAATACACTAACAACGCTGGTGTGTTTACAGAATCTTTCATCCGCAACCTTCCAGTGCACTTGACAACCTGCTGTGCAGGAATGGCCTAGCCACTCAAGGGGAAGTAAGATAAAACAAATGGGACGGTTGGTTCTTCACTTCCTAGCCATGGAAGCCCAAAAGAATAAGTAATCACCACCGTGAGTTGCTTTACTCTAGGTTTTAGTGACGGCAAAAGTATTTTTGTTTAGAAACTTTTTTGGCCTTAAATTAAGTCATACCCCTTTGGTGTTAAATATTATAGGGTATAACTTTGGATGTCATATCTGAATCAGATAGCCCATGGCAAGTAATTAGAGTGTAGTCTTGGGACAGAGAAACTGGGCATACTTGCTCATGTCGCTTCTGTTAACAGGTAGACGTCAAGGTGGACAGACTAACAATTGAATAGAAGATTTTAAACCAGGACAACTAGAGAAGAAGCTGTGGTTTCCTGTCTTAGAATCACAAGCACGTTATATTGTGTGGTGGGGGGCGGTGAAGAGAGGGTTTGTATTCATTTTTAAAGCGTGCTGTTTCTAAAGTGTAATTTTCACTTCAGAGGAAAGATGGATAGATAATTTTCTTGGTTGAGTAAGAAACCGACCTAGAGAACTTGAGGTCCTCCCTGGATTCTAAAAATTTAGAAGAAAAAAATAGACCTGATGCAGAATTCCCCGATGGTAATAAGAAAAACGTTAATGCCTGTGTGAAGACTCTTCAGACTCTTTGTAAATAAAGATGGGATATAATCAGGAGAATTAGATGTTTTAATGCACATTAAAGGGATTTTGAATATCTGAAGTATTTTCCCTAAGTAATCGTGAGAAAGTACAAAGAAAGTAACAAATGTTGAGAGAAGAGCTCTAATGAAGCTCACTTGCACGTTTTCCTTTATAATGATAAGCAGTGAACTGGGTTTATGAATTTGTGAGTAGTGATAGTTTTCTTACTGAATCAGTTCCTACTCAATGGGCAGAATCTAGAATTATTCAGAATTTCAAATAGTTTTATAAATTTTAAAGAAAAGTTTGCTGTTCTTGAAGTCTTGTCTTTTTCTAATACAAGATTATTGTTAAAAGGTAGAATAGTGCACATTTGACATCAACTGACTGTTGTGGATATTCTGATTAATCAGCTCTACCTTCATCTATGTGTAATCAACTCTCTGATCTCTTGTTTTGCCTGTTCCTACCTGTTCTTCCACTCCTTCATCAATTAGGAAATACTGAGGACTGTGTGCCAGGTACTGTGTTATGCCCGATGTCCGAATCCCCGAGCGGGAAGAGAGAAGGCTTTCAAGACAGTGCAATTCGCAAAAAGGGCAGTTTATTGCTGACTCGAGTCAGGGCTCCTGCTGCATAGTGGCGTGGGGTCAGAGAGCCCTGAGCCCAGGCTGTTATCCAAATTTATAGGGTGTGCATAAGCAGTTGGTAGCTGGCTTAAGCGGATTGGTTACATGTTGGCAAAGCAATCTTATTGGCCCAAACCTTTGTGGGCTTTTTTTCAAACTTGGGCGTTCATGGGGCTTTTCAACTTTCCCCTGATAGGTTCCCTCTTTCTTACTCGGTGCATGCATGTTGATTGGCTGGCTCCAGGTGGCCTGATAATCATGTTACCCCGGAAAACCAGGCCTACTCCTAATCTAGGCTGCCTGTCATGGCGTTAGCCCTCCCACCCCCTCCCGTCTTGTTGTTTCTGTAGAGGAATCTTTCTCTTCATCCTGGGCTACCATCTGATATTGTTGTCTCAATACCATAGTCTGAATGGTATTCAGATTTTTTTTTAACAAAAGACATTAGCCAGTTTAAAATGTAAAGGCCAACGTTAGTGTCAATAACAGTACTACAAGTGGACCCAGGAGGGTGGAAACTAAGGTGGTCAGCCAGGGGGAGTGTTGAAACCAAGACTCAACCCGTCCCTGCTGGGTTTCCTGTTCTCCCTTTCGTTGCGCCAGTCCCTCTCTCACTTTTGTCATAGATTCTCTTACTACTCCTGTATGGTCTGCATAGAAACAGCATTCTTTTGCCAGGGCAGACCCCACCCTGTTGGATAAAAATCAAGTCTAATCCTCTCTTATTCTGCAAGACTACCTCAGACAAGGAAGTTAGAGACTTCTCCAGGTGAGTGATTGATTCTTCTATGTGAGTTATATCTTCATCTATAGCGGCTCGTAGGGAGGAAAACCCTTGGTCTTGCAGAGATAGTGAAGCCATTCCTGTCCCTGCTCCTGCCAGCCCAAGATTGAACAAGGTTGCCATGGTAATCGCACTGATTGGCTCTCTCTCCTGTCTTAGCATTTCCCAGTCCCAGTGTAAGTAGGTAACCTCTTCAGAGTGGTATAACATTTTTGGCATCACAGCAACCAAGACACAGAATTCTTGACTCTGGTTAAAAACCTTCACATTTAAACATGGGGTTAGCCCAGTATGTGAACAAATCTACCAACCCCCAACCTCTGGCACAATCTAATTTTTGCCGTGTAAGCATAGGTTACCAATTGTCTGGGCACAAAGGGGAGTTTTATCACGTGGTACTGTGCCCAAACAGAGTCCCTGTCTCCAAACCTCATTCATTGTGAGGCCTACCTTGCATTCTTCCCATCGGCATTGGGGTGGGTTCCGATCTAAAGACAAATTGTAGGAGACATTGAGGCCTATGGTCTCATAGAAGGGGGGTAAAGATTATAACAAAGCCAGCAGGATTGGGTCACATTAGGGTTGGTATGGTTTAAGACTGTAAAAGCAGCATTCACTAAGGCCCATGGGGGTTTGTGAATTGCTGAGCTAGTGGTAAGAGTCAGAGGGGCAGGGGTTTCCGTCAGTTTGCCTCCGAGGCTCGGGACCGAGGAGATGTTAAATGTTCTTGGCGAGCTTGGTTGGGAGGTGGTGGGCCTTGAGGATTCTGGAAGGTAAACTTAACTAGATCCCTGTTCTCTACATCCCATTTTTGGGGCCCATCACAAGAGGTTACACAACTCCAACTCTGGCAATAATAGCTTTCCATGCCCCCACAGGTTTTCTAGTTATTTCTTATGTTGCCTGGGCAAGCCCAGAACCCATCTGTTGACCACCCTTGGGCTGTATTACTAAGTGCCCGTTTCCATCGGGAGGTCACCTGGTAGTTATGCCGCCCGCTAGAATCCCACCCTGCCCCGGCACCAAAGAGTCTCCTGAGATCAAAGTACAAGTCCGGCCACCAGGTATTTGGAGGGTGGATTCCTGAGGTCTCGTTGAGTTGCTCATGAGTCTGCCCGTCGCTGAGTTTCCAGGTGAGCTTAGCAGGTCGACGGGACTTGTGACTGGTCACTCCTGGATCGATGAGAGTTGCCATCAGTAGAAGAATCAGGAGGCCTCCCATTGAACGAGTTTCAGTTTCAAAGGATTTGACGGGTGAGGACTCGCCTTCCATTCTGCTCGCACTTTCTCTTGTTCTTCCGGAGTGGCTTGCCGCACGTGATTGCAGTGAACCCAGGGTCCAATCCCGTCGACCTTGACAGTCGTAGGAGTGGTAAGGAGAACAACATAAGGCCCTTTTCATCTAGGCTCTAATACCTTTGATTGGTGCCGTTTTATCCAAACCCAGTCACCTGGGCCAATATTATGTGAGGGGATGACCCCCTCATTTTGACCCTCGTATATCTCTCGAATCAACTTCCAAACATGGTTGTGCACCTTACTTAATGCCATCAGAGTTTACTGGAATTGTCCCAAAGTAGGGGTTGGCAGGCATTCTCCCTCGAAAGTAGGACATACAGGAGGTGGTCTTTCAAACAGAATCTCAAAAGGGGTAAGACTTACTTATACGGGGTGTTACGTGCCCGAAAGAGTGCGAAGGGAAGGAGGGTCACTCAGTCCCCGCCAGTCTCTATTGCCAACTTTGTCAAAGTTTCTTTTAGGGCTCGATTCATTTTCTCAACCTGTCCTGAGCTCTGGGGATTATGTTTACAACGTAACTTCCATTTCGTCCCCAGAGCTTGGGCCAGCCCTTGTACAATCTGGCTCACAAAGGCAGGTCTGGTATCAGAGCCCATAGTGACTGGCAGCCCATACCTAGGCACTATCTGTTTTAAGATCTTTTTAGCAACCACTATTGTTGTCTCTCCCTTAGTAGGGAAGGCTTCTAGCCACCCCGAGAAGGTATCTGCCAGAACCAACAGATAGCGATACCCGTACTTGCCTGGCTTTACCTCAGTGAAATGTATCTCCCAGTGTTGCCCTGGCTCTTCCCCTCGGTACCTCGTTCCCGTGTGCTGCTTTTTCCTGCCTTCATCAGCTGGCACACTTTGCGAGCCTGGATTATCTCTCGTACAGTTGTATTTTGTCGAGGGAACCTCAGGCAGGCTGTCTGGAGAAGTGTTAAGGTCTTTTTTTCCTCCCAGGTGTGTAGTGTGCAGGTGTTCACACAGGTGACGACCCAGGATGGCAGGCAATATAAGGTTGCTTTTTTGGTCTCGGTACCATCTATCTTTGTCATCCTTCTGGAGGGGTGGTACCCTCGTTGATCCAGGCGAGGTCGGGGAGGGAATATTTGGGAACTGGTGGCAAAGTCCCCATGCCAGGAGGTGGAAGTCTCACGGCTAACATAGGGGCGGTGTAGTCCCGGCTAGCCGCTTCCTGAGCGGCCACATCAGCGGCACGATTGCCCCGCGCCTTAAGGTCTTCTCCTTTCTGGTGACCAGGGACATGTACTATTGCCACTGCCCGGGGCAGTTGGACAGCTTCCAGGAGCCTGCGAATCCAGGGCAAATTTTTGACCTCTTTTCTCTCAGCTGTCCGAAATCCCCTTTCTTGGTATATTGGACCTTGAATATGGGCAGTGCTGAAAGCATATCGGCTGTCAGTAAAAATGGTGACTCTCTTCCCTTTGGCTTGCTCTAGAGCCTGTATTAGGGCAATCAACTCTGCTTTTTGCGCAGAAGTGTTTGGGGGAAGTGTCTCAGCCCATATCGTCTGTCCTGAATCATCAGCTATGGCGGTTCCTGCCTTCCTTTGCCTATCTTTTACATAGCTGCTCTCATCGGTGAACCATACTAGCTCACTGTTGTTTAGGGGTACATCAGTTAAGTCTTTTCGTGCCGCCAGGGCCTCAGCCAGTATCTCACTGCAGTCATGGAGAGGGCGGTCCTTCTCTGGGTTAGGTAGGAGCGTGGCCGGATTTAAGAAGCAAGGGGTCTGAAAACGCACCCGTGGGGCATCGAGCAGCAAGGCCTGGTAATGTGTCAAGCGGGCATTGGAGATCCAGTTAACCCGGCGGCTGCTTTAAAACCCCTTCGATGGCGTGGGGGGTGTACACCAAGAGTTGCTGTCCATATGTCAACTTGTCAGCGTCGCGGACGAGGAGGGCTGTAGCTGCAATGATGCGAAGGCAAGGGGGCCACCCAGCGGCCACTGGGTCTAATCGCTTCGAAAGGTATGCTACCGGCCGCTTCCATGGTCCCCATTGTTGCGTCAAGACCCCCTTTCCTATTCCTTGCTTTTCATCTACAAACAGCTGGAATGGCTTATTTGGGTTAGGCAGGGCAAGGGCTGGGGCTTCTAGTAGGGCCTGTCTAAGCGTCTGGAAAGCCTTTTTCATTGGCTCAGTCCAAGTCCAGTTTGCGGTCTCTTTACTTCCCTCATACAAGGGCCGGGCCTCCTCAGCAAACCCCATGATCCACAGTCTGCAATATCCAACAGTCCTCAGAAACTCTGTCACCTGGCGGGGGGTCTTGGGTTCTGGTATCTGCAATATCGTTTCTTCCATGGCCTGGGTTAGCCACCTTTGCCCCTGCCTGATCTTATACCCCAAATAGGTGACCTCTTGCTGAGCTCTTTGCGCCTTCTTTGCACTAGCGCGATACCCCAAGGTGCCTAGAGTCTGTAAGAGGTGCCCGGTGGCACGGCTGCATGCCTTTTCTGTGGTTCCAGCCAACATAAGGTCATCTACATATTGCAGCAGGACGATCTCTCGGTGGCGAGTCTTATATTCGTAGAGCTCAAAGCCTCATTAAACAAGGTAGGAGAGTTCTTGAACCCCTGTGCGAGGCGGGTCCAAGTTAATTGTACTACTGGTTGCCCTTCCCCCTCAGTCCACTCAGAGGCAAATATCTCCTGGCTCTGGGCTGAAAAAAGCATCTTTCAAGTTCAACACAGAGTACCAAGTGTACTCAGGCAGTAGACTGCTCAGGAGGGTATATGGGTTAGGAACTGTAGGGTGTATGTCACTCACCCGTTTGTTGACTTCTCGCAGGCCTTGGACAGGTCTGTAATCTTTCCCCCCTGGCTTCTTCACCGGCAGTAAGGGGATGTTCCAAGAGGATTGGCACCGCTTGGGAATTCTGGCATTCATGAGCTGTTGAATGTGGGGAGTGATCCCCCGCCGAGCTTCCTGGCTCACGGGGTACTGTCTAACCCTCACAGGAGTTGCCCCGGCCTTTAGCTCGATGACAACCGGATGTCTCTGTTTGGCCAGTCTCATTCCTGCTGTTTCTGCCCAGGCCAGTGGGTATTTATTGACCCACGGTTGTACATCTGGTGTTATGGTCTCTGAGGGCTTAGACGCAAAAAGTCTGTACTCATCTCTTAAGGCTAGGGATAAGACTTGTATTGGCTGTCCAAGTCCATCCGTGACTGACATTCCCCCAGGGTCAAAATGAATCTGAGCATTAACTTTAGTCAACAAGTCTCTTCCAAGTAGAGGGGCTGGGCATTCCGGTATCACCAAAAATGAATGGGCCACCTGGTGGGTCCCTAGATTTACTTTCCATTCTGTGGTCCAACAATTTCTTTTTGTCTCTGTGGCTTTCTGCACCAAACTGGTTTTCTTAGACACTGGTCCCAGTCTTTGATTTAAAACAGAGTGTTGGGCGCCAGTATCTACCATGAAGCCAGTGGGTTTCCCCTCCACATGTATGGTTACCCAGGCCTCGGGGAGGGATGCTGAGTCTTGACTCACTGTCTTTCCCCGCATATAGAACTTGAGTTCCAGGGGAGATTCTCTCTCTCTGGGTTGTTCCCCTCTTCGGGTCTCTCTTAGGGCACTCGTTTTTCTAGTGCCCTCGTTCTTTGCAGTAAGCACACTGATCTTTCTTTAGGGCCTGCCTTTTTGGTCTCTTTTTTTCTCCCGTCTGGGGGGTCTCGAGGCTCCCCAATTCTGTTCCGGCCTTCATCCCCGCAAAAAGAATCTAGGCTAGCTCCCTCTGGTTTTTCCGGTTTTCTTTCGCCCTGTGTTCCCTATCTTCCTTTTTGATCTTCTCAGCTAATTCCTTTCCCTCCTGTCGAATTCGCTGTTCCCTTTCTTCTGGGGTCTCTCTATTATTAAATACCTTTTCAGCTGCTTTCAGTAAATCTTGTATTGTCTGTTCTCCCAATCTCTCTATCTTTTGTAATTTCCTCTTAATATCTGGGGCTGCCTGATTTACAAATGCTAACAGAACTGCAGCGCTGACTCCTCAGCCTGGGGGTCCATAGGTGTGTATTGCCTAAAGGCTTCCATCAGCTTCTCTAGGAAGGCTGATGGGCTCTCAGTGGACTCTTGCCTTGCTAAATTTACCTTCGCCAAATTTGTCAGCTTTTTAGCTGCGGCCCATAGGCCAACCATTAGAGTCTGGTGGTACACTCGGAGACGCTCCCTACCTTCCGCTCGCTCAAAATCCCAGTTAGACCGCAACAGAGGAAACCCCTCGTCCACGAAATGAGGCTGGGTGGTTGGTCTCCCGTCGGTCCCGGGACCTGTTTCTGTGCCTCTGCCAAAATTTGCTCCCGTTCTTCTGTGGTGAAGAGCACCTGTAACAGCTGTTGACAGTCGTCCCAGGTGGAGTTGTGAGTGAACAAAACGGAATCTAAGAGGTCAGTGAGGCCTTGGGATTTCTCTGAGAAAGGAGGGTTCTGGGTTTTCCAATTATACAGGTCACTCGTGGAAAAGGGCCAGTACTGATATGTTCGCTGTCCGTCCGGGTTGGCTGGTCCCACTCAGACGGGGAGCGCCTGAACAGTGGATGAAGGTAACTCCGGGTCCCCAGGGTCTTGTCCACCTCTATCACCCCTAGTTTTCCCCCAGGTCCCTAATGCTTGCTCCCCTTCATGGTCAGTTCCCATTGGCCCTCTTAATCCTCTCGGTACACCCGTGGGAGCGTCTCTCCTTGGAGAGAATTGCAAGGGGGGCACATATGGTGGAGGCCTTTTCTCCGTTTCTAGATCCATCAGGTTTGGATAAGATGATTCCTGAAGGACTGGTTTTGGGTCCTCTTTCTTTTGAGTTTCTTCCGGGGAGGGGTCTCCATCACCAGTACCTGTGAATTGGAAGAACTAGGAAGTTTGTGAACAAAAGGTTTTAACCACTTAGGCGGATTTTCTACTAGATCTTGCCAGACCATGACATAGGGGACCTGATCCGGATGGCCCCACAGATCAGGAGCCATAATCTTCCCCTTCACAGCCTGTATGATAGACGGTTGAAAGGTGCCTTCTGGAGGCCATCCAACCTGGAAAGCAGGCCACTCTGCAGAGCAAAAGATTATTAATTTACTTTTCTTAACTAGCAAAGACAAGTTATGGGCCCTGGCCCTGAAATTCGAAAAATGGTCAGTAATGAGAGAAAGTGGGGTAGATTCCCCCTGACCCATGGTCAAAGAATAAGTGGTAGGGGAGAGAGAGAGAGAAGAATTCACTGAGAGCGACCACCAAAAAATTCCTACCGGGAGTGGTGGCGGCCAAGAGGTTGGGCTTATGGTTAGCTTTTGGAACCGTTTATGTGCCTGCGTCATTGCATGGAAGTTTTCTTGCTGGGGGCGGGAACCCTAGGGGCTTCTAGCCCGTTCCGTGACCCCCTTATCCTCTCATGGGAGTCTTCAAGTGGCAGGCGCCCTAATGGCCTTTAAGTGCCTGACCCGTGCCCACACGAATAATTTTAGGCCACATCCTCGGTTAGGGATGTTAAAGGTGAGTTTCACCCGGTCGGGCTCCCGTTATTGAGGCTCACTTATTGTAGGGCCTTCAGAGTCCGCCAGAGTGTAGCCCTGGCCGGGACTCATCAATTGCCACCACAACCATTCGCTTGTTCACTGAAACTCTCGAAAAGAAAAGGAGTGGAGGACAAATTAGAGAAGAAGAGGAAAAGAGAATAAGTCAGAAGAGAGAGAAGAGAACGATGCACCAGAGGAGAACGAGACCAGAGACAATGCCGGCACACACAAACACGGAGAGTTGTAGACAAACACACAGATAGACAAATGTTGGCCGACAACACAGCGCTGGGTTTTTGGGCCCCCTGAGTCCTCTTGCCACCCGGTACATGGTTTACCGTACCGAATGGCGTCCACTGTTC
Source organism: Muntiacus reevesi (assembly GCA_020226045.1). Classification (NCBI taxonomy): domain Eukaryota; kingdom Metazoa; phylum Chordata; class Mammalia; order Artiodactyla; family Cervidae; genus Muntiacus; species Muntiacus reevesi. Next base: position 137,307 of record JAGTXV010000436.1, on the reverse strand, counting down.
ACCAGACTCGGAATCAGGAGAGGAACTCTCCTTTTCGCAGAGCCGGCTGCCTTCCAGCGCGCTCGCTGGCCTCAGTCTTGGCGCTGGCTGGAACGTCTAATCCGTTCCCCCTTTTATAGAAAGCTTTCTCCTGTGCCAGATACCTTCCTGCCTCTCAGCAGGGCCTGGATTTACACTGGACTTTCCTGTCCTGCCTGAGCACCGGTGCTATTTTTTATCATTCCCCTCTGTCCTGGAAGTGTTCTCTTTCCCCGGTCAAGGGATCCCGGATGAGCCCCCAAATGTTATGCCCGATGTCTGAATCCCCGAGCGGGAAGAAAGAAGGCTTCCAAGACAATGCAATTCGCAAAAAGGGAAGTTTATTGCTGACTGGAGTCAGGGCTCCTGCCGCATAGTGGCGTGGGGTCAGAGAGCCCTGAGCCTAGGCTGTTATCCAAATTTATAGGGTGTGCATATGCAGTTGGTAGCTGGCTTAAGCGGATTGGCTACATGTTGGCAAAGCAATCTTATTGGCCCAAAGCTTCGTGGGCTTTTTTTCAAACTTGGGCGTTCGCGGGGCTTTTCAGCTTTCCCCTGATAGGGTCCCTCTTTCTTACTAGGCGCATGTTGATTGGCTGGCTCCAGGTGGCCTGATAATCATGTTACCCCGAAAAACCAGGCCCACTCCTAATCTAGGCTGCCTGTCATGGCGTTAGTTAGCCCTGGCAGCCTTACACTGTTCTGGAGTCTTGAGATGTATTAGTACAGCTTCAGAAACCAATATCCCTCCTTTCTGAATCTTGTATTGTTGGGAAGAAGCTGTGGGAGAGAATTTTGTTCTTGTTTTAGCTGAAGAGTATCAGAGTATGTGACAGGTTACCACACAGCACTGAAACTGACTTTTTTTTCCAGGAGTATTATGGTCATGAGCTAATTGAGTCCTTTTCTTATCTGTAACTTGTTGCCCTCTTAAGTTTCTCTAAAATCCTTAAATGAAGTTTGCAAGTGGCTAGTGTTTGATATTCAGTACTTAGTTTCTGCTAATTTTTAAAAGTGTCTTAAAAGTTTTAAATTTTCTCATGGATATTAACATCACTCATAAGTAGTTCTTACTGAAAAGAACCATTGCATTTTTTAATATATAAAATTAAAAATCACAGTTCTTTGAATTTTCATAAGGATGGCTATATAAAGCCTCAGTGGTGTGATATTTCACTGATTTATTTGGTAAATAAACACTTAGAGAATTTCAGAATTTTTTTTCCTTCCAGGTTAGCAGTCATTTACACAACTGTAGTCTGCATGGATTGCAAGTCAGAAGTAATAAATGCGTCTTATTCCATAAAGAAAATATTTTTCGTGTATTCATGTGTGCACACCTAAGACTGCTGTATTTTACTATTTGAGATAAGCAACTACTCTAAGGGAAGTTGTAGTGTAAGCAGAGGCTTCAAATACTCCTTTCAGAGTGTGTTTTTCAAAGCTGATGTGTGAAAAAGTATAAAAACATGTTTGAAGATTGTTTTGTTATCTTTACAAATTAGTAAGTGATGGTACAGGATATTTTGTAAGTGTGTAAACCTACAACAGCTGCAGTCTCCTGAGTAAAATCAGGTTCTGAGAAGTTGGTTCTTTTTAAGATGGAAAACAATGAAGGACTTTCTATATGTAACAGATTGACGATGGAGGAAATATTTGGTTTCAGTTTGTAAACTTTGCTGCAGTGGATAAAATACATAGCATCTCATATCTTTTGGGGTTTTTTGGTACCCAAAGTGACAGCAAGGGACACAAAACTTTTTAAAGAAAGGAAGCTGTAGTTGTGAAACTCCTGGAAACTCTGTGGCTTTGGACCCAAGAACGCTGTCCCAAGAAGTTCCTGCCCCTATTTCCTTGCTGTTGCCATGTGGCTCACTCCTGCGTTTTAGTTTCAGTCGGTAGGATTAGTTGCTGTCAGGTGAACTTCTTGTTCTTTTCTTTGTAATAGTCATTTCTCACTGTCCGTACTGTTGTTGGATAGTTTGTCCAGATGGGCTTGAAAAGCTTGGTTGCATTGGAGGGGAAATGGTTGAATGGGAATAGTGGTCTCTCCTCTGATTTGCCTTTTTTGACTTAGACCTCAGAGTTTCGGAGACAAATGGTGAAAGTGATTGTCATTAGAATGTGATCTGAAAATGGTTTCACTTACTGGTTTATAGAAGCATCCTCAGTCATGATAAGGAATCTCTGGCTGTGATGTGCATGCAATAATTGCACCTGTGTGGTATGGACAATTAACGGTAGAGAAGTTATTGTTAGATGGAACCCATTGAATGACAGATACTCATTTGTTATGTTCTTAAATACTTAAGAGCACAAGAATTTAAGGACTAAAGGGAAAGTTAATGTTTTTGTTTCTCTTAGCTGTAGTGATATTTGTTAGATTTAAGGGAACAGCTTTGATGTTCAAAATAGGTTTCTCTTATTTAGAATAAGTAGCTGTTGCCTAAACTACCTGGACTGTACATACAGAAAGATTGAATGAGTTGTGCAAATCACACAGGGTGTGGAATTAACCTTTAAGTTTGGTTTGTTTTTTATTCTTTAATATTTTCTTATAGGGATGTTATGGAGATCTAGCATTCATTTAAGTATTGCTTTCACTTAGACTGATTTTTTTTTTTTTTCTGTTTAATGGTTTTAGGCAGCTAAAACAGCTGGTTTTAGCCAGCTGTGTTTTACTTAGTACTTTCACAGGCTTTAGAAGCTTAAAAATAAAAAGATACAGTAGTTATAAAGTGACTATTTTGTATTGTCTTAGAAAGCAGTTCTGAGGGGCCAAGAAAATTATTACTACCAAATTATTAGTGCTAAAGTTATCAAATTTGAAACAGTTTTAATAGTATAGAGTATAATGTGGAGAATTTGACTTGTTAAATAATACAGTAGTCACACGGCAAGTTCATTGAAACAAAGTAGAGAGGGTTTCATTCATTAAATGTAGCTAGGTAATAACAGTGTTTTCTCTGTTGCAACAAGTTTATATAATTAAGGCTAGAGAAAATAGTGTGTCTTCCTAGAGAAAATAGTGTGTCTTCCCTTTGTGATATAAATTGGGAGACCTCAGAGATAATTTTTGTTGTTATTTGAAAAAAATTATCTGTTAATCTTAACAACAACAAAAAAATTGCTGTTAATCTTGGTGTTAGCAGTTTTGCTAGAGTTGTATAAAAATTATTGGACAACTTGTAGCTTTAAATAAGGGAACTTTCATAATAGTCCTTGTTTATCATTATAAAGTCAACAAAAAAGGTGCCACCAGTAAGAAATCGCTGAGGTAAAGCATGAATTACAGTTAATGTCTATAAGTATATTGTGAAAAATTATTCATTTGTAGTCTAGCAAATCTATGAATTCATTTTAGTAGCTTTTCTAGTTATAAAAGTGATGCATATTCATGATAGAAAACTTAATAAGTGTCTGAACATTCTAAGTAAGCTAATAAATAATCACCTGTAACCCTGCCACTTGGGAGTAAGCTGTATTTAACATTTTGATGTGTTTCCTTATGATCTTACATATATGTGTAAGCACACAGTAAATTTGAGGTACCATCTTTTTATATACTGCTTTTTAAAAAATACAGTATCTTACTATACATTTATTTCCATGTTAAATCTATCAAAAACATGATTTTGAATCACTACCTAATACTCTGCAGTATTTTGACTTACCCATTTCCTTGCTGGTGGGTTTGATTGATGCCAGTGAATACGTGCTTTCTGTATTACAAAGAATGCAACTGTGGTTATTTAGGAGCTTCCCTGGTGGCTCAGACAGTGAAGAATCTGCCTGCAATGCAGGAGACCTGGGTTGAATCCCTGGATAGGGAAGATCCCTGGAGAAGGGAATGGCTTTCTGCTGCAGTATTCCTAGTCTGGGGAATTCCATGCACGAAGGAGCCTGGCAGGTTATACAGTCCATGGGGTTGCAAAGAGTTGGACATGACTGAGGGACTAAATAGTTTCACTTTTTCACTTATGATTATGGAATTACTGGACTCAACATAACTAATACATTGACCAGCCACATTGACCTCTAGAAAGGTAGGAAGAATAATAGTTGCATTTGCTTATAATGTGCCACACGCTGCTCTCTGTGCTTTGCATGTGTAAACTAATTTAATTTGCATAACTCTAGGATTCTGTTATCATCTTTTTTACAAAAGAAGTCTTGAGACATTAAGATTTGCTTAAGGTCACTTTGCTTGGAAGTAGCAGAACCTAAGGTTCTTTTTAACCTAGGCATTCTGGCTCTAAAGTGAATGCTTTAGGAATTAATTACATCTCAAGGTTGTATCAGTTTAACTTCTACTATATCACAGTGTCTTAGATATCTTTAACTTCATAGGTGAAAAAATAGTACTTGAATGTTTTAATGTGTATTTCTTCGCCTACTTATAAGAGTGAAACTATGGATAGTCTGTAGGGAATTTTCATTTAGTTTTACATTAGAGTATTCAGCATAGGTTTTAGAAACCTGACTAAAAAGTAAAGAGACTAGAGAGCATAATAGTTAAGAGTGTGGGCTCATACACTATCAGAGTTTGAATGTCAGCTCTACCTCTTTCTAGTTGTGTTATCTTTAACAAGTTACTTCACCACTTCTAACCTCAGTTTTCTCCTCTGTAAAATGAGATTGTAGCACCTGTCTTACATGGCTGTTGTGAGATAGAGTCAAGCATTAGAACAGGACCTAACACACAGTGAACAATTGTTGTACCAATATTTAGTCATGATTCTGCCACAGTTACCAATATTTAGTCATGATTCTGCCACAGTTTTGGAGAAGGGAATGGCACCCCACTTCGGTATTCTTACCTGGAAAATTCCATGCAAAATTCCACAGAGGAGCCTGGTGGGCTTACAGTTCATGGGATCGCCAGGGTTGGACACAACTAAGTGACTGAGCACACATGCCACAGTTTATATGCTAAAATTGAAGGTTATTTTTGCACGTAATTTTATTTACTATACAGTTATTTTTTAGGAAGCTTACAGATTCAATTTGTGGACCACATTAAGAAATCAGTCTCAAAGTATATATGGGTTTGGTATTGCTGGGGTGTTTCAAAAGAATGCCACTGGTTCTTGCCGGGTAGGGGTAGATTCAAAAGAGAAAATACAGTAGTGATAGTTACTTAGCCATTGGAGTAAGTGTATAACCTTTCTGGGATAACTTTATTGAAGGAGTAAATACTCACTTGGTGTGTACATTCTAATATGTACATTAAAGTAAGTGTTAGTCGCTCAGTCATGTCTCAACTCTTTGCGGCCCCTTTGACTGTAGCCTGCCAGGCTCCTCTGTCTGTGGGATTCTCCAGGCAAGCGGGCTGCCATATCCTACTCCAGATATGTACATTAAGTGTTTATGTAAAGCTACATTTTGTTTTTATTTCCTTCCTTCCTTTTCTTCCACCCTCTTTTTTTTTTTTTTTTTTTTGGTTTCACTCATGAACTAGGTTGTGGTCCCTGCCCGAAGTTTATACCAGGTCCCCTTTTCAATCCTGAAGTATTAGACACAGTGTGGATGATTAGTGAATGATTGATTAAATGGGCAACTAGCCCTTGAAGCCAAACCACAGTAATCGATGAGTTAGCTAAGTCGATTCTGGGAGTACTTCAAAACATTTGAACTCTTGCAGCTGTAAGTGAAGCCTTAATTTGTAGGTCATTAATGATCGTGTGGCAGTTTTCCTTAACAGTTAGGTAGGCTAGTCTCCTAGAAGTAATGACTTTGAAAGTAAAGATGTAGGTGTGTATTGGCAGTTACTTTGGATTGCGTGTCAGAAGACCTACTTGCTAGTCTAGTCTTTTCTGTTTACTAGCTTTCTCTACATTTTACTCCCTCCACTGTGACGCCTTCCTCCCAGCCAGTTAACCATACCTGACAAGGGCCTTCTTTCACGGCAGATTGACTATCATCTGTCATCTCTACCCGTTCTGGGAATTTGTCACCCTCTTTTCACCTGAAATTTACCTTTGACCTGAGGATACAGGCTTATCTTCTTGAATTGAGGTGTCCTATTCCCTTGTAGCTCGGTTGGGAAAGAATCTGCCTGCAATGCAGGAGATTCAGGTTCGATTCCTGAGTGAGGAAGATCTCATGGGGAAGGAAATGGCAAACCACTCTAGTATTCTTGCCTGGAAAATCTCATGGACAGAGGAACCTGGCAGTCTATGGGGTCACAAGAGTCGGACATGACTTAGCGACTGCACCACCACCATTTCCTTATAGTCCATGAATCTTTAGGCCCAGATGCTAATGATTGCTGCATCTATCACTCTTGTGGCTTGGGCCCTTCCATACTGTTCTTTGAGTGATTCCTTTGACTGTCTCCTAACTTCTTACACATGCTCCCTCAGTCATTGAAGACTTGCATGCATTCTTCACAGATATTCTCTCTAGTTTAAATTGTAACTTTATCTAGTGCGTGTGGGCAGACATTCATTTATTCATTTTAATGTATGTTTATTTATGTGTTCCTACTGGCACTAAATAGTAATGGGGATAGATCTGACCTC
>JAGTXV010000436.1:73807-130265 GCA_020226045.1 Muntiacus reevesi | reverse complement strand
CTTAAGTAAGTTTTTACTTACTTAGCTACTCCTTAAGGAAGTAAGTACTTACTTGTTTAGCTACTCCTCCTTAAGTAAGCCACTTCTCTTTTAATGGCTCAGCATAGCTCAGCTCTCCTTAACTCTCCATAGCTCTCTAGGGTAGCTAATAAGAGGTAACATAAAGAGAAATAAGCTCAGGGAGAGGCAAGCTAAGGAGAGCTAAAGAATGCTGAGTTTGGCTAAGGAGAGCTTAGAAAAGGGGGCCTGAGCTAAGGACAGCTGAGCTACCCTAAGGAGAGTAAGCTAAGGAGGGCTGAGCCATGACGAGCTGAGCTCAAGAGAGCTACACTAAGGAGAGGTAATTGAGGAGAGCTATTCAAGCTCAACTTTCAGAAAACTAAGATCATGGCATCTGGTCCCATCACTTCATGGGAAATAGATGGGGAAACAGTGAAAACAATGTCAGACTTTATTTTGGGGGTGGGCTCCAAAATCACTGCAAATGATGGCTGCAGCCATGAAATTAAAAGACACTTACTCCTTGGAAGGAAAGTTATGACCAACCTAGACAGTATATTAAAAAGCAGAGACATTACTTTGCTGACAAAGTTCCATCTAGTCAAGGCTATGGTTTTTCCAGTGCCATGTATGGCTGTGACAGTTGGACTGTGAAGAAAGCTGAGTGCTGAAAAATGGATGCTTTTGAACTGTGGTGTTGGAGAAGCTTCTTGAGAGTCCTTTGGACTGCAAGCAGATCCAACCAGTCCATCCTAAAGATCATTCCTGGGTGTTCATTGGAAGGACTGATGCTGAAGCTGAAACCCCAAAACTTTGGCCATCTCATGCCAACAGTTGACTCATTGGAAAAGACCCTAATTCTGGGAGGGATTGGGGGCAGGAGGAGAAGGGGATGATAGAGGATGAGATGGTTGGATGGCATCATCACCTCAATGGACAGGAGTTTGAGTAAACTCAGGGAGTTGGTGATGGACAGGGAGGCCTGGCATGCTGCGATTCATGGGGTCACAAAGAGTTGGACACGCTGAGCGGCTGAACAGAACTGGCTGAACTGATGAGTTGAGCAGAGGAGAGCTGAGCTTTGCAGAGTTGAGCTAAGGAGAACAGTGGAGAGACAAGATAAGGAGAGCTATAGCGAGCTACAGAGAGCTGAGCTGAGGAGGACTAAGCCAAGGAGAGTTAAGATAAGGAAATCTTAGATAAGGGGGCTATGGAGAGCTGAGTTGAGGAGAGCTGAGCTACGGAGACCCAGGAGGGTTCAGCTAAGGAGAGCTGACTAAGGAGAGCTAAGGACAGCTGAGCTATGGAGAGCTGAGCTAATGAGAACTAGGTAGGACTTACCTAATAAGAGCTAAGTTAAGGAGCACTGAGGTGAGGAGAGCTGACCTAAAGAGAGCTATGGAGAGCTGAATTGAGGAGAGCTGAGCTAATGTGGGCTAAACTAAGGAGGGCTAAGGTGAACTAAGGAGAGCTAAGATAAGCAGAACTAATTCAGGAGAGCTTAATTAGCTAAGGAGAGCCACACTAAGGAGAGTTTAACTGAACTAATGAGAGCTAATTAAGGATAGCTAAGCAAGGAGTCTAACAAAACTAAGAGAACAGTATCTGGTCCCATCACTTCATGGAAAATCGATGGGAAAACAGTGGAAACCATAATAGACTTTTTTTTTTTTTTTTTGGTTCTAAATCACTGCAGATGCTTTTTCCCGTAGTCATATATGGATGTGAGAGTTAGACTATAAAGAAAGCTGAGCACCAAAGAAATGATGTTTTGGAACTGTGTGTTGGAGAAGACTAGAGTGCTATGGACAGCAAGAGATCCAACCAGTCCTTTCTTAAGGAGATCAGTCCTGGGTGTTCATTGGCAGGACTGATACTGAAGCAGAAACTCCAATACTTTGGCCACCTGATGTGAAGAACTGACTCATGTGAAAAGATCCTGATGCTGGGAAAGATTGAAGAAGGGAGGAGAAGGGGGCGACAGAGTATCAGATGGTTAGATGGCATCACCGACTCAATGGACATGCGTTTGGGTGGACTCCGCGAGTTGGTGATGGACAGGAAGGAAGGCCCAGCACAGTGAAGTCCATGGGGTCACAAAGAGCCAAACATGACTGCCTGACTGAACTGAACTGAACTAGTCAATTGCATCACTTAATATTTGTGTTTCCTTTTAAATTTCCTGGTTGTTTGATGTATCCATAGGTGTGAGGGAGGTATTAACATCTTCCACTCTTATCGTGTTATTGTGAAATTTCCCTTTCCTTGTTGTTAACATTTGTCTTATGTACTGAGGTGCTCCTATATTGCATGCATATATATTTATAATTGCTATATCATCTTCTTGGATTGATCCTTTGATCCTTATGTAATGTCCTTCTTTGTCTCTTTTCACGGCCTTTATTACAAAGCCTTTAATCTGATATGAGTATTGCTACCACTACTTTCTTTTGGTCTCCATTTGTATGAGCTATCCTTTTCCAGCCCTTCACTTTCACTCTGTATGTGTCCCTTGGTTTGAGGTGGGTCTCTTCCAGACATCATATATTGAGTTCTGCTTTTGTAAACATTTTACAATACTTCCTTTGTCACCTATCTATCCATTTGTCCATGCCTCTTCCAATCTACAGTTGCTCTTTTCCCTCGTTGCTTTCTTTGGTAAATTGCAGACATCAGTATGTGTCTCCTTAAGTATTCAGGAAGCCTGCCATTAAGTATTGAGCTATGTTTATTTACAGCAATTTCCTTTGGATATAAAATTTACAATCAATGAAATATACCAACCTTTTTTTTTCCCCCAGTCATGTTACCTATTAACTGAAGTATAGTTGATTTGCAATGTTGTGTTAATTTCTGCTTTACAGCAAAATGATTCAGTTATACATAGGCATGTGTCTATATACATTGTGTATGTGTGTACATTCTTTTATTTAGTTGTTTGTTTATTTGTTTGTTTGGTCTGCCTTGTGCAGCATGTGGGATTAGTTCCCTGACCAGGGATTGAATGTGCATCCCCTCAAGTGGAAGTGTGGAATCTTAACTCACTGGACTGCCAGGGAAGTCCCATATATATTCTCCTCCATTATGATTTATCATAGAATCCTGAGTGTATTTCTCTGTGCTCTACAGTAGAAACTTGTCTATCCATTCCATATATTCTAGTTTCTATCTCTTCACCAAATTCTCTTCCTCCATTCTCCCCCTCCATTCTCTCTGCCTTGGCAGCCACAAGTCTGTTCTCTATGTCCATGAGTGAGTTTGCTTCATGCATGTGTTCATCTGTGTCATATCTTTGATTTCACGTAAATGATATTTGGTGTTTGTCTTTCTCTGTGTGACTCACTTCACTTAGAATGATCATCTCTCAGTCCATGAATGTTGCCTGAAATGGCCTTATTGTTGTAGCTATACAGATTATTGTAACCACATGTAGAGACATTCATCTGCAGTTATTTGTATGAATATATAACTAAAATGTGTTTAGTATACCACTCTTGGTATAGTACAACCATTATGAGGTTGTATTAGGATTTTATATGTATATATTAGTCAGTGCAGTTCAGGTGCTCAGTCGTGTCTGACTCGCGTCTGACCCGTGTGACCCCAGGGACTGTAGCATGCCAGACTTTTCCCTATCCACCACCAACTCCTGGAGCATGCTCAAACTCCAGTCCATCAAGTGGGTGATGCCATCCAACCATCTCATCCTCTGTCTTCCCTTTTCCTCCTGCCTTCTGTATTTCCCAGCATCAGAGTCTTTCCCACTGAGTCAGTTCTCTGCATCAGATGGCCAAAGTGTTTGAGTTTCAGCGTCAGCATCAGACTTCCAGTGAATATTCAGGCTGATTGCCTTTAGGATTGACTGGTTTGAGCTGCTTGCAGTCTAAGGGCCTCTCCAGAGTATATGTGGTTAGAAATATTTATTGTGCTTATGCTGAGGCTGGGAAAGATTGAAGGTGGGAGGAGAAGGGGACGACAGGATGAGATGGTTGAATGGCATTACCAAGTCAATGGACATGAGTTTGAGTCAACTCCGGGAGTTGCTAATGGACAGGGAGACCTGGCATGCTGCAGTCAGTGGGATCACAAAGACAGGAACACGACTGAGTAACTGAACTGAACTGAACTGAGCTGAACTGAGCTGAACTGAACTGTGCTTATGCTGCCCTCTCGTGGAGAAATAGAAGAATACTCATGAATGTAATTAATAAAATCCAGATGTGTTCTACCCGTTGGAAAAGATACAGTATAGCTTTATTAAAAATTGATGCATGCTCATAACAGAAAGAGTAAAGTTGCCAGAAAAATACAAAGGAAGAAAAACATCACCCATGATCTCACTTTACCACTGGCTCATAATTCTGAGCTCCTGGGACTGGGAGATTAGGGTGTGCTGCTTCTTTTAGTATAAAATCATCTTTTCTTCTATTTGAATGCTAACATACAACTTGGTTTTGATACTTGATTATTGCTGTGTTTGCTTATCTTTAAGCATTTAACTTTACAAATACCTAGTAATTTGATCCCCTGTTTAGAGGCTATGTGCTTCATGATTTTCTTTTTTTTTTCTTTCCTCAATTTTGCTGATTAAAATTTTGAATATCTTGGCTATGGGAAAGAGTGTTGCAATGAAGATTAGTGTGCATACATCTTTTGGAATTAAGGCTTTCTCCACAAATATGCCCACCAGTGTGTGCTGGGTTCTATGGGAACTATTTTTTTTTTTAAGTTTTTTAAGGAGATGCCCTATTGTTCAGCATAGTGACTCTACCAGTTTACATGCCTACTGACAGTCCAGGAGGGTTCCCTTTTCTCCACAAACTCTCCAGAAATTATTGTTTGTAGAATTTTTGATGATGGCTCTTCTGACTGGTGCAAAGAGATGTCTCATTTTAGTTTTGTTGTGCATTTCTCTAATAATTAGTAATGTTGAGCATATTTTCATGTGGTTTTTGGGCCATCTGCATGTCTTCTTTGGAAAAATGTCAGTTTAGATCTGGTCGTTTTTTGATTGAGTTTTGTTTTGTTTTAAACTGGACCACATGAGCTGTTTTTATATTTTGTAGAATAATGTCTTGATAACTAATGAGATTCATGAAATTGTACAGGAGACAATGATGAAGAAAATCTCCATGTGAAATAAATGAAAGAAGGCAAAATGGCTCTCTGAGGAGGCCTTACAAATAGATGAGAAAAGAAGAGAAGTTAAAGGCAAAGGAGAAAAGGAAAGATACACCCATCTGAATGCACATTTCAAACGAATAGCAACCCTTCCCCAGTGATCAATGCAAAGAAATAGAGTAAAACAATAGAATGGGGAAGACTACTGATCTCTTCAAGAAGTGCAGAGATACCAAAGGAATATTTCATGCAAAGATGAGCACAACAAAGGGCAGAAAAGGTTTGGACCTAACAGAAGCAGAAGATATTAAGAAAAGGTGGCAGGAATACACAGAAAAATTATACAAGAAAGATCTACATGACCCAAATAACCATAGTAGTGTGATCACCAAGAGTGAGACATCTTGGAGCTCGGAGTCAAGTGGGCCTTAGGAAGCATCATGAGGAACAAAGCTGGCAGAGATGATGGAATTCCAGTTGAACTATTTCAAATCCTAAAAGATGATGCTGTGATAGTGCTGCATTTAATATGCCAGCAAATTTGGAAATCTCAGCTGTGGCCACAGAACTGGAAAAGGTCAGTAATCATTCCAATGCCAAAGAAAGACAATACAAATGCCACACAACTGCACCCATCTCAAACACTACCGAACTAATGCTCAAAAGTTTCCAAGCTAGAATTCAATAGTACATGAACCGTGGACTTCCAGATGTTCAAGCTGGATTTAGAAAAGTCAGAGGAACCAGAGATCAAATTGCCAACATCAGCTGGATCATTGAGAAGGCAAGAATGTTCCAGGAAAACATCAACATTTGTTTATTGACTATGCCAAAGTCATATTGACTATGACTTTGACTATGTGCATCACAACAAACTGTGGAAAATTCTGAAAAAGATGGGAGTACCAAACCACCAGACTTGCTACCTGAGATATCTCTATGCAGGTAAAAAGAAATAGTTAGAATGGGACATGCAACAACAGACTGGTCCAAATTAGGAAAGGAGCACATCAAGGCTGTATATTGTCACCCTGCTTATTTAACATATATGCAAAATACATCACGTGAAATGCTATGTTGGATGAAGCCCAAGCTGGAATAAAGATTGCTGGGAGAAATATCAGATATGCAGGTGGCATCACCCTTATGTCAGAAAGAGAAGAATTTTTGTTTCCATTTATTTTTATTATTTGGAGGCTACTTACTTTACAATATTGTAGTGGTTTTTGCCAACCACTTGTAAAAGAATGAAGCTAGAACACTTTCGAACACCATACACAAAAATAAACAAAATGGATGAAAGATCTATATGTAAGACCAGAAACTATAGGACTCCTAGAGGAGAACATAGGCAAAACACTCTCTGACATGAATCACAGCAAGATCCTCTATGACCCGCCTCCCAGAATACTGGAAATAAAAGAAAGAGAATAATCAAAATGCCTCTTGATGAAAATGAAAAAAGAGAGTGAAAAAGTTTCCTGAAGTCTCCACATTCAGAAAACTAATATCATGCTATCCAGTGCCATCCCTTCACAGCAAATTGATGGGAAAAGAATGGAAACAGTGAGATATTTTATTCTGGGGACTGCAAAATCACGACAGATGGTGACTGCAGCCATGAAATTAAAAGTCACATGCTCCTTGGAAAGAAAGCTACGACCAACCTAGATATCATATTAAAAATCAGAAAATCAGAGGCAGTACTTTGCCAACAAAGGTCCGTCTAGTGAAAGCTATGTTTTGTTTGTTTGCTTATTTTGTTGTTGTTATGGTTGTTTCCCAGTAGTCATGAATGGATGTGAGAGTTGGACTATAAAAAAAGCTGAGCATTGAAGACCTGATGTTTTTGAACTGTGGGGTTGGAGAAGACTCTTCAGAGTCCCTTAGACTGCAAGGAGATCTAACCCTTCCATCTGAAAGGAAATAAGTACGTTCTGTCTGAATATGCATTAGAAGGACTGATGCTGAAGCTCAAAGACCAATCCTTTGGCCACCTCCTGCTAAGAAACGACTCATTTGCAAAGACCCTGATGTTCGGCATGATTGAAGGTGGGAAGAGAAGGGGACGGCAGAGGATGAGATAGTTAGATGGCATCACTGACATGATAGACATAAGTTTGAGTAAGTTTCAGGAGCTGGTGATGGACAGGGAAGACTGACGTGCTGCAATCCATGGGATGGCAAAGAGACAGACACGACTGAGCAACTGAACTGAGCTGAACTATTGAGAACCATCTTTGTAGCACAGGGAAATGTCCTCAATGCTCTGAGGTGACCTACATGGCAAATAAATTTTTTTTAAAGGTGGATATATATAAACACAAACATATGCACAGCTGATTTACTTTGCTGTACAGCAGATAGTAACATAACATTGTAAAGCTTCTGTAGGTGTACCTTGTGTGGCTCAATTTATAGGAATTTCTGAAAGGGCTGGGAATGCCAGACAACCTGACCTGTCTCCTCAGAAATCTGTATGCAGGTCAGGAAGCAACAGTTAGAACAGGACATGGAACAACAGACTGGTTCTAAATAGGAAAAGGAGTACATCAAGGCTGTATATGGACAGCCTGCTTATTTAACTTATTTGCAGAATACATCATGAGAAACGCTGGGCTGGAGGAAGCACAAGCTGGAATCAAGATTGCCGGAAGAAAAATCAATAATCTCAGATACCACATGACACCACCCTTATGGCAGAAAGTGAAAAATAACTAAAAAACCTCTTGATGAAAGTGAAAGAAGAGAGTGTAAAAGTTGGCTTAAAGCTCAACATTCAGAAAACTAAGATTATGACATCTTGTCTCATCACTTCATGCCAAATAGATGGGGAAACAGTGGCTGACTTTGTGTTTTTGGGCTTCAAAATAATTTCAGCCATGTAATCAAAAGATTTTCCTTGGAAGAAAATAGACAGCATATTAAAAAGCAGAGACATTTGCCAACAAATGTCCATCTAGTCAAGGCTATGATTTTTCCAATAGTCATGTATGGATGTGAGAGTTGGACTGTAAAAAGCAAAAACAAACAAACAAACAAACAAACACCAACAATAAAAACTGAGCGCCGAAGAATTGATGCTTTTGAACTGTGGTGTTGCAGAAAACTCTTGAAATTTCCTTAAACTGCAAGGAGATCCAACCAGTCCATCCTAAAGGACATCAGCCCTGGGTGTTCATTGGAAGGACCGATGTTGAAGCTGAAATTCCAATACGTTGGCCCCTGATGTGAAGAGCTGAACCGTTTGAAAAGACTCTGATGCTGGGAAAGATTGAGGGCAGGAGGAGAAGGGGATGACAGAGGATGAAATGGTTGGATGGCATCACCAACTCAACAGACATGAGTTTGAGTAGATAGAGGGAGGCCTGTCATGCTGCAATCCATGGGTTTGCAAAGAGTTGGACACAGCTGAGCGACTAAGCTGCTACTGCTACTAGGTGAGGCAAAACTAATCTATACCGGAGACATTATCAGCTCTATCATGGGGACTTGTATGGGAGAAAGGCAGTCTGGGGAAGGGTCCCAAAGAGATTTTCTAGGATGTTAGGGATATATGTGTATATATATAACAAGCCAATGTGCAACTGCAGGGCCTAAAGAGGTCAATATGATTTCAATATTGTTACCCTACAATATTATTTTCATTTTTGCAAATCATACAATATTTTGTAGGTATTATATATATATATATATATATATATATATATATACTGCATATATATTTTGTATGTATTATATATATAATAATATATATATATTTCCACATACAATATTCTCATTGTATATTTATTTATATATCATATATATAAATATATATGTATATATAGTATGTATTATATATAATATATATATATATATATATATATTTACCCATACAATATTTTCATTTTGCAAATATATATATATTTATTTCTATTAGTTGAAAGCTAATTCTTTTAAACATTGCAGTGGGTTCTGTTATACATTGACATGAATCAGCCATGGATTTACATGTATTCCCCATCCCAATCCCCCTTCTCACCTCCCTCTCTACCCAATCCCTCTGGGTCTTCCCAGTGCACCAGGCCCCAGCACTTGTCTCATGTATACAACCTGGGCTGGTGATCTGTTTCACTATAGATAATATACATGTTTCCATGCTGTTCTCTCAAAACATCCCACCCTCGCCTTCTCCCACAGAGTCCAAAAGTCTGTTCTGTACATTTGTGTCTCTTTTTCTGTTTTGCATATAAGGTTTTCATTACCATCTTTCTAAATTCCATATATATGTGTTAGTATGCTGTAATGTTCTTTATTTTCTTTTGGCTTATTTCACTCTGTATAATGGGCTCCAGTTTCATCCATCTCATGAGAACTGATTCAAATGAATTCTTTTTAATGGCTGAGTAATATTCCATGGTGTATATGTACCACAGCTTCCTTATCCATTCATCTGCTGATGGGCATCTAGGTTGCTTCAGTGGCCTGGCTATAATAAACAGTGTTGCGATGCACATTGGGGTGCACGTGTCTCTTTGAGAATTGGTTTCCTCGGTGTTATATTTTAAGCATCCGATTTCATCCTCTGAACTTCCCCCATCAATTTGTCTACTCCTTGCCCAAATCTTCTGTATTTACATTACTTAAATTTTTGTTTTCACTTTTACTCTTTTAGGCACCAATTATAAAATAAACACATAAAGGAAATAAAAATGAAATAATGTACAATGTTTCCCTAAAGTATTGAGCTCTTTTCTCTATATGCTTTTGAGAATTAAAGGTACTGATATGTTAAAGCCATATGGGAACTGTTCACCAAGGTAATATATCATGTAACCAGGCTTCCCTTGGTTGGACAATTGAAGTACAGGTTAATAATATGCTTTCAGGAGGGAACGAAAGCAGTAGCTTTTCAACATGTCCTTATCCATGCCTTATCCAAGTTATCACAGAGGACTAAGTGGATTAATCTTGTTCTCTTTGAGAAGGACCTGACACTCTAAACAGAACATGAAAATAAGGTAAAAGGGACTGAGAAGGAGTATAATATATTTCAAGTATATGGCCTTGAAATAGAAGATAGAATCACCTTTAAGGTGACATTGCTCAAAGCATGCAAATTTGACTATACAGCAAAACACCTGAAATCTAAACCAAGGCCATTGGATTTGGGGCTTGAAATGATAATGAAGGATACCAATTTCCACAACTCTTAAAAGTGCTGTAAAATGATTACCTCTAAAGCATGGTATTCTCACCTACATTTAATGAACATTTTCAGTAAAAGCAAAAGAGTGTGTTTGGTGAACCACTCCCTTACCTACACAAATATTCCACAGATTTCACTGTTAGCTGTAAGAATGAGAACGGTGAACTTAACTTGGTGTTGTCCTATGTGAGTTACCATATGAAAACAGGGACATGGTTTGATGTTGCCACAACTATCCAAAGGAAGGGCCTCAATTCTGAGATTGCCAAGATTTCTAGGTAGTGTTCATGAGAGTCTGGATAGTCCAACAAACAGAAACTCTGCTCAGAGTATTTTGTTGTAAAACATATTAATGATCAGCCATTGATTTTAATCCCTACTTACTCCATGACTTTTCTGGTTGATTAAAATGAATGATTCTACACTAATGAATTTTAGGAAACTGGGGCCTGAAATAGCATGCTTAGAATGGGTTCTTAGAGACTATGATCTTCATGAGAACAGCAATCATTTTATAATTTGAATCCCTACATTTGACATTCATGTAAATATAATAAATATTTGTCAACTTGGAAAAATTTCTCAGTAAATAGGAAAGGTCAATTACGATAATAGTGCAGGTTATAGGACGTTGTTGAGTAATGTGTATAGCACTTGATTACATTTCTTTACTGATAATTCAGCAAGTACTTAAAATGTGTCATTTGCAGGCTCTAAGTTTTAGCTGATGTGAAAGACACATAAAGAAAAGAAGGTAGACCCAAAACATATGGAAGATCTGATATCTGTGCTCACCTTGGTAGGAGGCCACAGAGAAGTTCCTTCTAACCAAAAGAAAGAGTTGAGGCAAACTTATGAGAAGGGGCTTAGTATGACTGAAAGTAGTTTCTGTGATTGGAGCACCAGAAGCACAGTATAAGAGAAAGATAATGAAATTACTAAGGAAAACATATTTCATGTCTTCAGAGAAATTGTTAACCAGGTTGATATGCTACAGTCACCACCAGGAATTTATTCTGTATCTGTGGGAACAGATAAGCAACATCTCAACGTGCATTAGGAAATATAGGGTGGAATCTTGGTGTCAGGAAATAAATGCGTGCCTTAAGGACAGCAGAGCAAAAATGACCCTGTAAAATACCACTCGTAAAATACATATCTTGTGCTGTCTATGGGCTAGTCACTGATTACATCATGCTATCTTTGGTATCACAGTAATGGTTGATGGTGATCATGGCTCTGGACATGCTACAATATCTATATTTTCAAGTACAAAAGGAATTTCTATAATGAAGACAACCTGCTGTCTAACCTCTTAAGACTCTACCAAGAATTTATAGATTATAATGTAAATGTGAATGCACTAAGGTACAGACAATGTATTTGCATTTGTTTTTATTTTGTTTGTATCTCTTCCTGCACCCATGCCATCCTATTTAAGACACCCATTCATTTCAGCAGGGATGATTTCAGAAATCAGTTTATATCCATTACCTCTTTTCCCTTTGTTCTCATTTTCTTGCTAACAAACATTAGATCAGGTATCATTTACCCAGGACAGATAACAAATGTTTTCCAGAACAGAAGAGTTTATAATACAGTGCAGTGAAATAGCCATTGATCTAAAGCCTCATTTCCACTTTGTTGTTTGAAAATAGCAAATGAAACTATGACGATGAACATGTAATTTTATTGCTCAATTACAAGAATTATAAGTATTTGTTGACATCTCCCAACGTAAATTTTAATCTTCATTAGGCTCCATAATCTGACACTTATTTGATAGGTCAGTTTTAATTAGCATGGTTTTCATATAATGATGACTCTTGATAAATTGACTTGAAAGAGAGGAGGCAGATGTATAAGTGGTCGTTGGCATTGAGGACCATGAGTTGCCTCTCTGTTGCTGGTTAGGACAAGGACTGTCATGGGCTGACATATCACTATCGGTAACTGGAAATTTAGAAGGCTCCACCATCAGTCCAGAATAACTGCTCTGTGATGGAGAAACTATGGGGTTCTGAGAAGTAGGCGTAGTTGTAGTAGCAATGTCCTCAGCGTGGCCATTTACTTGAGTGTAGCTGCTATGTGAGTGCCAACTAAAAATGCTAAACTGATTTAAAACAGCAGGTTGATCTACCACAATCTGTTCTGTTTGTCTAACTGATATTGACGATGGGGAAGGTAAGTCACACGGAGGTAGGGCACTTGTATTAGCGACTATCTGGCTGGTATAAGGTTTTTGTATGAAAGGCACACTTAAACTTGTGGAGGCTGAAAATGCACTCTCTCCACTAGTTTTAGGAAGAAAATCAGAGTTATGATCATCTGTATTGACTCTGGCTTTAACATGCTTCTTCTTGTAATCTCGAACTAATGAAGATATTGGAGACACGTTGTTAATCCCAACTCTTCTTTTCATTCTTACTAATAGTTGGGGATTGCCTCTTTTGAAATTTGGATTATAGTAGAAATGAAGCTAAAATCAAAGGATAAAATTATTTAATTTCTTTATAAGCCAAGGTAAAACTGACAAATACATTTAAACCATACCAATGTATACCTTTAATGATACCAATTAAATAGCATCAAAGGAAACACAGCCATTAGTAGTTTTAACAGCTAACATGTTAGAAACTCAACTAAACTAAAAATGCTTGGTACATATACAGTAAATACAGTACATATACATATGCATATACATGTACATAAATAAGTCGCTTCAGGACTTGTATATGATATCAAGTTGCTAGGAAAGCTTGTTAAATATCAAACAATTTAGCCTCCAGATGTTCTCAACTTCAAAAAATTAAACTTTTTCAACAATTTGCTATCTCAAGTTTTAATTCTGTTTTATGAACATGCTTTCTAATTCACATGGTTTAATCTTACATATTGCCAACGAGGGAATATTTTGGAATACCTTGCTCCAAAGAGAGATGTTGTTTTCTTCTTCCAGAAAGTCAGGTAGTGAAGCAGATCTTTGAAACGTTTGTTGCTGCTTACTAAATCCATATAGGTTAAGCTGCCGAACAAAGCTTTTCATACTATTGGTTTCAAGTACTCTAAAAGGCGCCTTTCTTTCCAAGACTTCTTTCACGAAGAGTTCTTCATTGATCACTATACAAGTGCCACTCTCATCCCACCAAATAGATTCAAACTGATCACTTTCAACTATTGCCCAAAGTTTCTGGGGAAACCTGTCTATTGCAAAAGAAACATTCAACTCATCTGTTTCAGAGACAGAAAATGTGTAAGGTGGCCTTTTTATCACAACTTCCTCATACAAAGCCTGAAAAGAATATTCTTCAATCATAGATCTCAAAACCTTGTCCTCAGTAAGTGTATAATCATACAAAGAAGATCTAATGGAGGTTTCTGAACCAGTTGATTCATCTTTAGGAGGAACATCTTGAATTGCTGAAGAAATATGTGCCATCTTAGATCAATCTTTCTTCAGACACTTTTCTCATTTGACTGGCTTTACACACTGCAGCTTCAAATTATGCTTGGCTGGCCTACAGAGATCAACTCTCTAGATCATCACAGTGGTTCTGAAGGTCAGAAGCTGTGACATCACAAAGTCACTGGTCTCCTAGCAATTGTTGGGTAGCATTCAACCAGTGTTTACTTCAGCATCATGTTAAAATACAGGCTGCTTACATAAATAGTAACCAAACCATGAAGCCTGCAAAATTTCATTCCTAAAGAATTTTTACACAGAAAAATCACATCAAGAAGTCTACCTGGTTTCTGAAATAGAAGTGATTTATCACCCTTCTATACACATTCTTAATATTCAGTACTGTTACCCAGCCAAACTTGGGTCTACTGGCTTCTGTGTAATAAAGTCAATCAACTGACTGTGGGTTTCAGTGAAAGCACGTGTTTATTGTAGGACCAAGCAGGGTATCCTAGCAGATGGTGTTTCAAAGGCCCACACTCCCCAAATAGCTTCAAGAGACGTATTTTAATGACATATTGAGGTTGGGCCATGGGGTGTGTAATCGGTTTGGGGACATTTTACTAATGGTCTGCTACTGAGGATATCGGGAGTCAACATAATCAGTTGTCTGGTTCCAACTACTCTGTGGTATATGCACTTAAATTTCAGTCTGGTGGGGGCTTTAGCATCTCTAAAACTTCACAGATTATTGCTCAGAATGTTATCTATGGCCATTGAGGAGGAACAAAAGATCATTGACTTTGCTAAATCTTTATAATTCTATATTTCTTGATTATTTTCCTTTGTTTCTGGCTTTTCTAGTTTCTTGATTAAAATGAATCTTGGAACATGAGGAGGTCTACAATCTCCTGCCTCTCTCTCTGTTTTCATACTTTTCAATCTTAAGAAGAGGATGCTTAGTAAAAGAAAGGAAATTAAGCGTTGGACATAGAACTCAATTATAAATATGACTGAAAATCTCAGTTGCAGGTCCAATTTTTTTTGTTCAGGTTGCCCATGTCTTGGAGTGTTTGAGTCAGCAAAAATTTTGGCTATTTCCTGTTGAGACGGAGCATGGAGTTGGAAATAATTCTGATATCTAACAGAAATTATTAGAAAACAAATTATCATATAATGAAAAATATTAGATAACAAATTATGAAATAATGAAAAATATTAGATAACAAATTATGAAATAATTAAAAGTATTAGATAACAAATTATCAATATTTTCTCTTATGCAAACATATCTGTCTATTTTATATAGATAATTGTATATCTATATACATATGTATATATAAGCGTATATATTGTCACTAAACCTGGACAGACATTTGAAAATTCATTAGTATTGATTAAAAGAAATGAGGGGAGTGATATAAAAGATTCCTCATATTTGAGATGTATCCAAGAAAACATATTTTGGAGTATTTCCACTTACATATGTATATGTATATACATATATATACTCAATAACCAAGTACATTTTTGAATCATTTTACTTTTAGCTTTTATTTTTTTTCCCATGCTGTTATACCTAAAAGTAATTAAAACCATTGTACTTTTTAAACACACACACACGTATATATATGTATATATGTCTAAATGTAATTTTAGGTAACTTTATTTATGTGGCCAAACACTGTGCTTGCCCCCAAGCAAATTTAACTTAATGAACTCTTTGGGAAGCCCAGTATTTCTTAATGATTTTCTAGCTGAATATTTCTGATCCTGTTTCTGAAAGTCTCTCCCTTAATCTAGCTCATGTTCCACTATTTCTGTATTAAGAGATGAGGTTCATACTTCTGAGGACACCTTGAGCCCATAAAATTGCAACTATCATCGGGTGGAGAGGGAGGTGGGAGGGGGGATCGGGATGGGGAATACGTGTAACTCTATGGCTGATTCATATCAATGTATGACAAAACCCACTGGGAAAAAAAATAAAAATAAAAATAAATGCAACTATCATTTACTTAAAGATATTGTTTTAAGTAAGCTATTGCTATCCTCACAATGGATACACTTTTAAACATCCAAGTATAGTAACATAGCGACATGTCTGAGCCACATGCAGAGTGGTCAACTAACTGGATTTGAGATAACAGGTACCCACTTCATGGGTAAAACAGATGCACAGGGCACTGTGCAGAGATCATAATCAGACTCTTCTTGCTACCTGAACATTGAAATTATGTGGTATATACATCAAAATCACTTCTCCACAATTCAGTCTGTAAAAGTTTCTTTCATCACTTTGAACTTTTGGTACCAAATATTTCAAGAGAAATCATTGATGATCAAAATTTCTCTCCCTTCATACCACAGTGGCTCAGCTTCCTGCCCCCTCCACATCATATCTTTTCTTTCGTGTCCTCCTTTGTATTTTTCTATTTGCCCATTAGAGAAAATCTAACTAGATAACATGAACAGACTCAATACTTTATGTTAATGGAGAAATAGATTATAGGCTGTATATTTTGTCAGCATTTTACCCAGTTGTCACAGAAGCATGGCACAAATGCTCCAGCAGGAAACTTAAAACCAGCAGTATTATATATAATAAGTAACTATCACCTTAGAGTACGCTTAGAAAATAAGTTCTTATCCAAAACACTGAGGGAAGACAGAGGTACAAGAATACAATAATTATCAGTGTGTGTAGGAAAACATAGGGTTAATAGTACATTTGAATTCTCAGTATTACACAAAGTAAGATCATGGCATCTGGTCCCACTGCTTCATGGGAAATAGAAGTGGAAAAGACAGAAGCAGTGACCAATGTCCTCTTTTGTGGCTCTAAATTCACTGCAGATGGTGATGGCAGCTATAAAATAAGAAGACAGTTACTTCCTGGAAGAAAACCTCTCACAAATTTGGAAAGCATGTTGAAATGTGGAGACATGACTTGACCAATGGAGGCACAAAGAGTCACATCCATGGTCTTGCCAGTAAACATGTACAGATGTGAGAACACCAAACTGCTCTTCTGCGAATGACTTGGATTGGATTGCAAGATCAAGCCAGTCAAACATAAAGAAAATCAACTCTGAAGATGCCTTAAACTAACAGGTGTCGAAGGTGAGTCTCCAAAGCTTTGACCAACTGTGAAAAGAACTGACTTGCTAGAAAAGACCCTGATTCTAAGAAACAATGAAATCAGGAGGAGACATGTGTTAGAGAGGAGGAAAAGGTTGTCTACCTTCACCCAACCCATGGACATGATCTCAGGCAAAACCTGGAAGATGGTGAGGGGCAGAGACACCTTGTGCACTGCAGTCCAAGGGGTCACAAAGAGTCAGACATTGCTTTGTGGCTGAACAACTACAAGATTTTAATAAAATGGATCTTCCAGTGTCGTGGTGGGGTCTCATAATGTTAGAGGAACAGGAGACACAGTCCACTTTCTCCTACAGAAATCCGTCAAAGGAAGTACTACACATGGAACACCTTCCAGAAACTAATTTGTGAAAGATGTTGATGAGTCATAGACACCGAGAAAGAAAAATAGTCTCTTAAAATGGACGTCGGACCAAATAAGAGACATAAGGGAGGAGAAGTTTTTAGGGATGGAGAAATGTCTCGGAGAGGGAGTCATAAAGGAGGAGAAATTTTCACAATATAGGAAACCCTCTCTCATAGGTGTCAGCGGGAGAAGAAACATAACCAGAGGACCAAAGGAAACACACACAGACACACACAGACACACAGACACACAGACACACACACACACACACACACACACAGATTATGCCAATAAAAGCAATTACTAGCCAAGAAGTGGCTCCGATGCTCCTGTCCACTGTCCCCCATGGGGCCTGGGAGGGAGGCCTGGGATGTAACAAACACAATATGATTAGAACGAAGCTTTAGTGCCCTGAGGACAGCTAAGGTGACATAGAACTTAAACCAAGGGAACACTAGAGACAGAAATTTAGAAAAATCTTTTCCTTCGAGAAGGTTCTAAGGCCACATAGTGAACCATGTCACACTCACAGAACAGAAGACTGTGCACTAGAAGATACAGAAGGAGACCAATCCAGCTTCCATTTAAGACTCTCCTCCCCATGGAGGGAGAGAAGAATTCATATGACTGCCGGAGGCAGAAGGAAATAGGCTACTGGCATCTTGGCCCCGGAGACATCCCCTACCAAGCTCTAAGCTGGCTGACAGTTGCTAATGATGAATTCCTGGGTTCGTGGAGAGTTCACATAGGCCAAGATCATAATAGCCTGGGGTCAGCTGCACTGAGGAGACCTGTGGCACACGAGAGACGGAGCCCTCTGGCCGAGGAAGCAAACTGAATGGCTGAGACCAGAGGGTGGCATAAGATGCATGGTCCAACTGGGACTGTGCCTTGCCCACTGCAGAGTCACCTGAGATTTCGGACTTGAGAAGAGCACAAAGCACATAGCCAACCATTGTCTTTTACTGTCACCTGGTGAATTCCTGCTTTAAATCCTAATGATGCACATAGTACTGACTTTTAAAACTACATACTATGTTATATTTTTTCAATTAAAAATTATAATCTGTTCGTCTGGGTAAGCCAAGTGTTAGTTTTCGCATGTGAGATCTAATCCCCTGACCAGGGATTGAAACTGGGCCCCATGCATTGGGAGCATGGAGTCTTAACCACAGGGATTCCTTAGCCCCTGGGAATACCCAGGAAGTCTTGTGAGTGTTTTTAAAATTGAGTTCTTAAATCAATAACATGTAGCCTTCACTGCTTGATCACTCAGTCATATCTGACTCTTTGCAACCCCATGGAGTATAGTCTGTCAAGCTGCTCTCAAGAATGATGCAGTGAGTTGCCATTCCTTTCTCCAGGATATCTTCCCAACCCAGGGATTGAACTTGTATCTCCTGCACTGGCAGGGGGATTCTATACCACAGCACCACCTGGGAAACCCATATTCTTCTCTGTCGAATCTCTCCATTCTTGTCTGTCTCAATCCCTAGGCAATCACTAACCTGACTTGTATCTCTGAGAAGAGCAATTTTCTAGTGTTTTGTGCCTGGGGCTTCCCTGGTGCCTCAGTCAGGTGAAGAGACCTCCTGCAATGCAGCAGACCCAGATCCCATGTAGAAATCCACAATAGATAACATACTCTTTTATTTTTTTTTAAGTGATTCATTTCAAAAGGCATTCTGCACTTAATTCATTGACTGACCCTTCAGCCCACAAGTAATCCAATGTTGGAGGTTGACCAACCTCCTTAATAACCTTTAAGCACCTAACCACCCCAGACACCTTAAGCAAGGATGGGTTTTCTAATAACAACTGAGAAGAACTTAGGTTTCTGATGGTGAGAGTGGCTAGTACAGGTTGAGTTGCTCTGGGAGGTTCTGCAAAAAGGCGAGTATGCACCTCAAGATGAAACAGACTGTGAACAATGTGGCCAGTTTTTTTCTGGTTGGTTGATTTGGTCATTTTGGTTTTGTTTTGTTTTGTTTTGAGGGGAGGAGGCTATGCAGGTCTTCGTGTCACACAGGCTTGTCTCCAGCTGTGGCAAGCTGAGGGGGCAGGGGGTGGTGGGGTGGTCTCCTCTATTTGCAGTGTGTGGGCTTCTCCTTGCAGTGGCTTTTGTTGTGTCTGAGCATGAGCTCAGTAGTAGTCACATATGGGCTTAGTTGCTCCAAGGCCTGGGCTAACTTCCTGGACCAGGGATCAAACCTACATTCTCTGCATTGCCAGGACAATTCTTTACCCCTGGACCACCTGTGAAATCCCAAAGTGGAAATTGCTGTTGACAACACTCCCTCCCACTGGTGACATCTGTTGGGTTTGTTTGTCTTTCTTGTCCTTGCCGAGAGCACAGTGCCCAGGGGCCAGGCAATGATGGCTGCAGGGCTGCTTCACAAAGTGGGGGCATCTGGCCCTGTGCCCCACATATCTTGTCATAATTTAGAAGCGGGGGCCAAGAAGGCAATGCTTTGGGGGACACTGTCTGTCTGCAGCAAAGCTTCTTTCCGGAACAGATGAGAGCCTACACTGCCTTGCTCCAAGGGTCCTGTTGTCAGGGAACAAAGAAGGTTCACAGGAGTGCCATGAGTGCACATACATCCTCCTCTGAGATTCCCAGGCTTATTCTGACATCTGCCTGGAGACAGATGACCTGGGGAGCAGGGGAAGCTGCTCGCCTGCCTCCTGGCCACTTTGTTGTTCCCTCTTTCTTGGCCAAGGAACTGCTGTGCACAAGGAAGTCCAGGAGGATGTGGGAACCTCTTCTCCAGGTCTGTCTCTGGTACACCTTTCACCTGTGCTGTCTTCCCCATCCTGGAGGTCCTGAGGGCTATTGGCACGGGTATTTCCCTGAGGACCACCAGCTGTTTTGCAGGGCAGCCACTGAGCTCAGGCCACTGGCTTAAGCAAATGCACTTGGAAGAGGTTAAGACCTACTGGGTCACTGTGGCATTTTCCTGATTAGTGTGGAGCCCCTTGCTGTTGGAGATATGCTGAGGAAACAGGAGTTCTCGCCAGGGCTGGGTTCAGGCTATTTCTGCTGGGTGCTGTCAAACATGCACTAAAACTCTCTGCTTGCAGAGTGCCCGAACTTCATCCACAGCTCTGGGCAAATTACCATACTTTCAGCTCCTTGGAGTATATGGAATTTCAAACATGGAAAGTTCCTTCTAAGTGTCATGCCATAAACTATGGTGTGATGCTTGGAATGACCCTTCTGGTCCTTCTGCCACACTTACCTGGTGAATATGAACTCATGTTTACAATGAGCTTTGCCTGCCACTTCATTGTTCGTCTCACTCTCAAGTGATCTGCCCACTTCCATGAGCCGTTTTGTCAGGACCACACTGTCCATAATGTACATTCTTTGTTAATTTCTGCCTCTTTGCTGGACACATTAAAGCCTTCCATGACTCTTGATTCCATCTGCTAAGCTCACATGCAGGAGCAGATTAACACCCAGGGATGCAGAGATTTTCTGCAGGAGGCGGTGAGGGTGAGGGTTAGCCAGATGCAGGCGCATGGTGACATATTTAAAGAAGGCAGCTGTCCGCTCCAGTGACAGCCTGCACACCTGCTCCAAGCAGATTTCTTGCCACATGTGTGGGCTTCTCCACAGCTCTGAGGTGCGGTGACATCTTCACTGAGCCAGCTTCATGTCTGACCTCCCCTGTGTCCCTGGCTCCTTGGAGCTGTCCTGTCCAGGTGTCTCTGGGCATGGCCCCAGCAGTGATGAGTGCAGGCAGATGCTCCTGAAGCTGCAAGAGAAGGGCGGCTAGGACTGGCAGGTTGTGTCTCCAGCCCCCAATTCTGCCCCTCCCCTTCCCCCATTCCTCTCCCTTCTCCTCCTCCCCTCCCTTCTATTGTTTCCCTCCCACTTTCCTCCTTCCGCCTTCTCCCCACACCCTCCCTTCTTCCCACCCCCACTTCCCTCTTCCAGAGCTGTTCCTGGGACAGAAACTTTGTGTGTTCAGGTGGATGTCTGTCTTACTGGAGATGCTTCCATCTCCCTTCCCACTTCTTCCCCTCCCG
Organism: Muntiacus reevesi; assembly: GCA_020226045.1. Lineage (NCBI taxonomy): Eukaryota > Metazoa > Chordata > Mammalia > Artiodactyla > Cervidae > Muntiacus > Muntiacus reevesi. The sequence continues at coordinate 109,010 of JAGTXV010000436.1, read as the reverse complement.
CCCCTCCCCACCTTCTCCCTCTCCCCTCCCCCTATCCCTCCCTCTCCTCTCCCTTCTCCCCCTCCTCCCTCCCTTCCTCTGCCTGCTTCTCCCACCTCCCTCCCCTTCTTTCCTCCCCTCCACTTCTGCCTCTCCCCCTCCCATCCTCCTTTTCTTCTCCCTCCCCCCTCCCCATCCCCAATTCCCCTCCCCCTCACTCTCCCCCTCTCCTCCCTTCTCCCCTTCATTCTTTCCCTTTCCCTTTCCTTCTCCCCTTCCCCCTCCCTTTGTTCCCTGTCTCTCCTTCCTCCTTTCTCCCCCTCTCCTCCCCTTCCTGCTCTCCTCTCCTCCCCCTCCCTCCTACCCTCCCCTCCCTTTTCCTTCTCCCCCTACCCCTTCATCTCCCCCTCCCCATCCCTTCTCCCTCCTCTTCCTTCATCCCCTCCAACCTCTGCCTGTCCCCTCTCTCTCTTCCCTTCTCTTCTCCCCGCTCCCTCTTCTACACCTCCCCCTCTGTAAAGCTCTTTCTGGGGCAGAAATTCTGTGTGTTCTGTGCTATCTGTCTTACCCAGGATGCTTCTACAGAGTGGTCTGAGAGTCATCACTCACATTTCAGGGGAAACATTTCTGCTTTGAGCTTCTGGGGCCTTACGGCCATTGGTTACTATACTTATTTTATTGTTAAAACAGTAGACCCATGGGTTTATATTGGGCAGATGTTGAATTGCTTGGGCTGTTTTCCATCAATGTTTTTATTGCATAAAATCAGAAGGGGGAAAAACACCTCATATATCAGCACTGTTCCTATTAAATAAAATGAGGAGATGGGGAAAAACTCACATGGAACAGAACTGCTGTATTTGGGAAATGTTGATTCTTTTCAGATGTAGATTTAAGCAAGTGAATCAGGTGAATTATGTGAGATATCTCCTATTCTGAGCCAAGAAAACAGTGGTAAACAGTTAAGACTTCTTTTGTGTTGAAAGGCATGCAAGTGATGTTGATGAAATGTGGTGTGAAAAATGTGATGTTTTCTAATATATTAAGGCATGCTGAGTATGTTGCATGTATTTTTGTTTGTACACCCTTAAGACTCACTGATTCTGTTGCTTATGTTATATTATAAATGCTATGTTCATTCATATTTATATTTATATTTAGTTATGGTAACAGCTGCTCCTTTGAGTGTCTGTGATATCTTTACCAAAATATCCACTGCAGGGTTGAAATGTAGCCAGAAAGGTGTGTTGGTACCATTATAAAAACATCAAGTTGAATGAAACCATGTGTTCAACAACTGGGTATATGTGCCATGATTTCTGGTGGTTTGGACAAAACATTTTTACTGTGGCTGGAGCTGGCTTGGTCTTCACAGGTGGCTCAGTGGGTAAAGAATGCCCCTGACAATCCACGGTTCCGTCCTTGGTTTGGGAAGATCCCCTGCAAGTGGAAATGCAATCCACTCCAGTATTCTTGCCTGGAGAGTCCCAGGGACAGAGGAGCCTGGCTGGCTACAGCCCCTGGGGTCGCGAAAGAGTGAGACACGACTAATCCACTAAACAACAGCAACAGCAAGAGTGTTGGGAGAGATAGTAGCCCTCCACCCCCATGTCAAAAATTAACATATAAAGAGTCCATTAATTTTTGTCTGTTCCCCTTCTGCTTGTGTGGATTGTGTGGCGTGTCTATGTGGTCTTTCTGCAGTTATATCTGGGGAACACAAGTGTCTGACAGAAGTATGCACTTGTTCCAGCTGGTGGACAGATAAGGGGTGCCCCAGCCCCCTGGAGTTGAACCCTGAAGCTTTGATCCCATGCAGAGACTGCTACTCGGCTGTGGAATTTGCCCAAAATGCTGCTTTGATGTCTGGTGTCAGTTTCAGCCATTGAGCTTGCTTGGGAATTTTTATCTTCACTTCGTTCTCTTTTTGTATAAAAGCAGGAACTACTGGCCTTTTCTTTCCTTTCATCAAGAATGATGTCACCATCCACAACTTTGTGTTGTCAGATCACTGTTTGCGGAGGGGTGGGTTGGGGGAAACACTCCACCACTCAACAGATGTCTGTGATGTGTGTTTTTTATTCATTCATGCACACTGGGAACTTCTCCAGCTAGGTGGCCAACATCTTACCCTTGGTTCCTGACCTTGGAGGAGATGGCAGCTGAGGGGGTGATGGGCAGGGTCTGTGAAAGCTCTGAGAAGCAGTGGCCCTGCAGGAAAGAATGAGGGCTAAGGGTGGACCCCCACCTTGAGCTGACCTCTGAATGTTGAGCCAGGTTGGAGACCCAGGTGTGGACCTATGTCACTGATGCCAGGGCCCCCTAAAGAGGCTGGCAGAGGGGATGCTTGGCCAGGGTTGAGGGGTTAGCCCAGGGCTATAGCTTTGTGTTTCAAACACCAGCTCACCTCTGAATGACTGGGGGGCATTCTGCCAGGTGGGCAGCATGCCCAGGAAGCACACAACAGCTCTGCAGGGGCCTGGGTACCGCTCCCTGGCTGCCAGGTAGCACCTGAGGGTTGCAGAGCCAGGCCTGGATCTGCTGAACTGAGTTTCAGGGACATTGGAGCAGTGGGAGGCAGAGACAACTCTGGAGATGGAGAGGCTCGACCAGGTTAGGAAGCAGCTGCAGCTCAGGGAGAGGCTTCATTCAGCATCTGTGGGTGTTGTTCAATCTCTCAGTCGTGTCCAACTCTTTGCCATCCCATGGACTGCAGCACACCAGGCCTCCCTGTCCACCACCAACTCCTGGAGTTTGCTGAAACTCATGTCCATTGAGTTGCTGATGCCATCCAACCATCTCATCCTCTGTAGTCCCCTTCTCCTCCTGCTCTCCATCTTTCACAGCATCAGGGTCTTTTGCACTGAGTCAGATCTTCACTTCAGGTTGCCTAAGAATTGGAGTTTCATCTTCGGCATCACTTCTTCCAATGAGCACCCCAGGACTGATCTTTAGGATGGACTGGATCTCCTTCCAGCCCAAGGGACTCTCAAGAGTCTTCTTCTAATATGTGTATGGTGGTGCTTTTGTATGTGCTATTTTCAAAACACATATTAAAAAGGGTGTTTGCAGTTTTTACTCTCCTCCAGTCAGGGCGCACCGTCAGCATCACACAGACCTCTGCATCCCAAAGCTCTAGGGGCTCCTGTCTGGAGCTCATCTCAGCCACCCCAATACTCAGTGGGAGCATTTTCAGGACTTTCCAGGTTCTCCTTTATCTGCAAGGCCCTCCCCACTGCTGTCCACTCTGACTCTTGCTTTTAAGATGCCCTCAAGTGTCATGGTCAGTTTTATTCCCCAAGAAGTCTTCCGATGGCCAGCATCACATGCAGCCCACATCCTGTGGTCCTCAGTTATAGTGTCCAGCCAGGCCCTGCCTTCCTCACTGGCCTCCCAGCCTGCAGACACGACATTGTCAGGCCCACCAGGTTTGCAGGGACCACAAGCAGGATATGTTTGTTTTCTAAGCAGCACCTGTTTTGCTGCACTTGAAAAGGTTAGGAAAATAACCCAGCATTCATGTGATTTTTATTTATTTACTTTTTTTATTTTTGAAAAAAGAATTCTGTGAGATTGTGGATATTTCACTCAAGGGCTTATTTTAGTAATTCCTTTTTTTAAATTAATTTTCTAGATCTAGATCCATTCTTAATTTTCAGTGGTATCCTAGCATGTTTAATATTTGTGATCTCAACCTCTTTCTTTAAAAAATTCATGAAGACTACCTGCCATATAAAATTATTTTTAGTATTGACATAAACTGGGATTCCCTTGTGGCTCAGAGGGCAAAGAGTCTGCCCACAGTGTGGGAGACCTGAGTTCGATCTCTGGGTTGGGAAGATTCCCTGGAGAATGGAAATGGCAACCCACTCCAGCAGCCTGGCCTGGAAAATCCCGTAGATGGAGGAGCGTAGGAGGTTTTCAACCCACGGGATTGAAAAGAGTCGGATGCGACTGAGCGACCTCACTGGTTCACAGGTTGCCTGTGAACCCCTTACGGACGCACGCTGGCGGGCTCCCGTTGGTGGAAAACCATGCAAGTGTTGATCTTGTGTAAGAAGAAACACAAGTCTTCTACTGAGATGAGGAGCTTATACCTGCCCCTCCTGTGTCTGTTCCACCTGGCGACTCTAGGTGGCGCCAGAGCGTCTGGTCCTCTGCACTTTACGTCTGGTCTCAATGACTCTGACGCCAGAGACCAGCCCTCAGTCAATCGCCCTCCTCTCTCTCATCTAGACTATCCCAGGGGCCACCTCTCCGGTGGTCCAGTAGTTAAAGGTCCGCCTTGCAACGCAGGAGACGCCGATTCAACCCCTGGTCGGGAAACAAGGATCCCACATACTGTGCAGCAAGTAAGCCCACACACCTCAACTAGACTGTGTAGCCCAGGGAAAGATGCATGGGATGCAATGAAGATCCTGGTGAGCCCAACTAAGACCCGATAGATAAATATTATAAATAAATAAATTCTTCAAAAAAAAAATAATAAGCCTGCTGTTTTAGCCACCAGAGGGGCTAACAAATCACCTGAAAAATGAAAATCACTCAGTCGTGTCTGACTGTTTGTGACCCCCTGGACTGTAGAGTCCATGGAATATTCTCCAGCCCAGAATAGTGGAGTGGGTGGCCTTTCCCTTCTCCTGGGGATGTTCTCAACTCAGGAATTGAAGCCACGTCTCCTGTATTGCAGGCAGATTCTTTACCAGCTGAGGCACAGGGGAACCCCAAGATTACTGGAGTGGGTACATAGCTAATCCCTTCTCCAGTGGATTTTTGTAACCCAGGAAGTCAAACCTGGGTCTCCTGCATTGCAAGCAGATTCTTTACCAGCTGAGCCACAAGGGAAGTCCAAGAATACTGTGGTGGGTAGACTTTCCCTTCTCCAGCAGATCTTCCCAGCCCAGAAAAATGAACCGAGGTCTCCCGCATTGCAGGTGGATTCTTTACCAGCTGAGAGAGATATCAGGGAACCTCCCTTGATTCCCAAATGTATTTACTATGCTCTAGGAAAGACTGAAGATCTGACAAGAGCCCACATTTTAGGAAAATTTCACTGTTCCCAGTAGCCCCAGTTTCTCACTTAGAGCTTGTGGGTAAACCCTTTACACTGTGCTTTCATTTGTTTTTGAAAGCCATAATTAGTACTGTGACCATTGGCTGTGTCTTCTCAAAGTAGAAACATGTATCTGTGCCTAGACTTTGTGGCTTGGTCACTCAGTTGGGTTTGACTCTTTGTGACTCCATGCATGAAGACCACCAGGCTCCTCTGTCCACAGGATTTCCCAGGCAAGAATATTGGAGGGGGTTTCCATTTTCCTGACCCAGGGACTGAACCTGTAGCTTCTGTGTCTCCTTGCCTTAGCAGGTTGCCTCCCTACCACTGAACCATATGCAAAACCCTTGTGTAGGCATATTTGGCTGTATTGTGCTTCACAGATCCTGGAATTTTGTTTTGCTTTTCTACAAATTAAAAGTTGTGACAGCCCTGTCATGCCATTAGTTCCATTAGTTAGTCTGTTAGTGACATTTCTCCAACAGTACTTGCTCACTTTGTCTCTTTGTGTCTCACATTTTGGTAATTATCACAGTATTTCAAAATGCTTTGCTATCACATTTGTTATGGTATCTGTGGTCAGTGATCTTTGATTTTACTGGTGCTACTCCCAGGACTCTGAAGTCTCAGATGATGGTTAGCAATTTTTTTAAATTTAAAATAAGGTCTGTTCATTATTTTCTTATACATTCTATTGCACACTTTGTAGACTCCATTGTAGAGTAACCATAACTTTTAAATGCATTGGGAAAACAAAGTATTCATGTGGCTAGGTTTATTACAATATTTGCTTCATTGTGAGGGTTTGGAGCCCAACTTAGCATTTTATCTCTGAGGTCTGCCTATATCATCTTTAAAATAGGATGAGAAACATTTACTACTCTCAGGGTGCATGACTGTCCCAGTAAACAAGTTTGTTTCACACTCTTTCCAGTTACAGAGTTGCAAAAATTTGCCACAGTCTGTGAGGATTTTTTTTTCTGAGCCTCTCTTTTCTTTGCCTGCAGTCTGTCTAGTTTTCTCCCTTCATTATCTGCTAAGGAAGATAAAAGAGTTTCTGGATATTATAGCACAGAAAAAGCTGTCTGAAAATGAAATTCAAATAGCACGAAGCTTCCTGAGGAGGATTTTTTAGAAACTATTATGAGGTACAGTCTTGGTTGTATAATCCCTTTACTTCTATGGTGCAATGGATTCATCCATTTTAAGGTTCAGTTCATAGGCCGGTATCAACAAGTCAACACTTTCCACAGTATTGTTACCTATGGCTTTTTTTTTCCTCGTTAATTGTCTGGGTCATCAGGAGGTTTGTGTTATAAATAACTTTCTAGGTTTTCATTAATATTCATTATTTCATAAGATCCTTTACTGTTATTGCCTGTTGGAAGAATGTTTGACACCCATTAGGTACTTTGGGGTTCAGTTGTGCCCTTTAGATGCAATCTGAAATTGCCCATGCCTTAGATCTCTCGTAAATTGCAATGGGATGCAAGTGTGCACCATCTCCTCACCAGTAGCTTTCTCTGGAGGCTCATGACCTTTATAAGCAGCTACATGGATTTTTCAATACCTGGGAATGTGTGGTCAAACCATAATAAGTTCTTATGGTTGATGGTGACCATGGTGGAGGCAGAGAAGGCACCTGTGATTTTCAGCAGCCCTGGCAGGAATGGACTAGAGCCTTCTGGTCTAGGGCATGGTGATGCCCACCATGCAGACCCTTAGATGACTTCAGACACTCTGACAAGCTCAGGTCAGTACGTGTCCACTGGTCTCAATTAGGGCTTCCCTGGTGGCTCAGATGGCAAAGAATCTGCCTGCAATTCCAGATATCTGGGTTTGACCCCTGGATCAGGAAGATTCCGTGGAGAAGGGAATGGCAACCCACTCCAGGATTCTTGCCTGCAGAATCCCATGGACAGAGAGGAAAATGGCAGGCTACCATCCATAAACCAGATATGACTGAATGACTAACACACACACACACACTGATCCCATGGACAGAGGAGACTGGAAGGCTATAGTCCATGGGTTTGTAAAGATTTGGATATTCTGAATGATTAACACAGATACACAGACACATACACACACACACACACACACACACACACACACACACAAACACACCCTCATTGACTACAGGATATCCATGTTCATTGAGGTTAAATGAGTGGGTAAATAAATGCACCCAACAGTGTGACACCCAATTTGCGCTGTATGCAGTCTATGCCTTCTCCTCAAGGAAGCCAAGGATATCTGCAAAGTTGCACTGACATGGGCAATTAAAAAGATGCTGCTGTGGTTTTTTGTGGGTAGACGGGAAAGGGAAGGCCAGATAGATGTATCTGCTTACCAAGGAGAAAATTGGACGACTTACCTGGCAGTCTAGTGGTTAACATCCAGCTTCCAATATAAAGGCTGTGGATTTGATCCCCAGGATACCATATGCCAAAAAACCAAAAAAACCTAAAAAGCTTGTAAACGTGTTTAAAAGAACAATCATTTTGGCAGCCCCAGGGATGGTTCAAAACTTGGAACCAGTGATTGTTCTCTAGTCAGTTCTCCAGTAACGGACCTGTACCAGGAAGGCTGGTGCCCAGATGCAAAGGGAAGCACCCAGCCTCGATGCTGTGAATCACATAAACTATTTCAGCCTCTCACTCCTTTCTTGGTATAAAGTGATCCTCGATGTGAAGTCCCTGAGTCGTCTGCATCCTTTTTTTTTTTTTTTGGGGGGTCTTTCTTTTCCTCAGGAGGATTGAGCTAAGCTGGAGGCCACCTCAGCTCTTGGCGCACCACCGAGTTCTCAGACAGTCACTCTGAGTCAGCCGTGGCTCTGTTTTCTGGCCCGGGAACCTGCCCCTCTTGGCTGGGCCTATATGATACCAGGTAGGCACACTGGCATGGCCCACCCCTCCAGGGGCTGGGTAGCTGTATTTCACTTTCTGCCACACTGCTGACAGCCCTGTCCTGTTTTCACCATGCATTGCTTACCTTTCCTTCGTGTTGCAGTGTAGTTGATTTATGGTAGTCTTCATTTCATTTGTGCAGCCTAGAAATTCTCAATTTTTCTAGATGCTACTCCCATTTACCAGGTTTCCCAGGTAGCTGGGCTGGGAAAAGATCCACCTTGCAATGCAGGAGATCCCAATTTGATTTCCTGGGTAGGGAATATCCCCTGGGGAATGGACAGGTTACCCAGTCCAGTGTTCTTGGACTGCAGGAGAAGCCGGTCTGATTTTCTGGATAGAGCATCTCCTGGAGAAGAGATAGGCTGCCCAATCCAGTTTTCTTGTGCCTCCCAGGTGGCTCAGCTGGTAAAGAATCCACCTGCAAGGCAGAAGACCTGGGTTCAATCCCTGGATTGGGAAGATCCCTTTGAGGAGGGCATTGCAACCCACTCCAGTATTCTGGCCTGGAGAATCCGATGGACAGAGAACCTGGTGGGCTACAGTCCATGGGATCACAAAGAGTCAGACATGAGTAAGTGACAGAGCACAGCACACATACTCAATTTAAACTTATTGGAAAATATTGGCTATGTTCCCTGTGCTGTACAATATATCCTCATGGCATATTTATTTTAATGTTTGTAGTTTTCTATCCTATCCTGTTTTTTAATTCCACATGTAACACAGCTGAAGTGACTTTGCAGCATCAGCAGCAGCATGCAGTATTTGTTTTTCTCCATCCTACTTCATCAAACATAATGCCCTCCCACCCATCCATCTTGATATATGTGGGAAAATGTCATTCCTTTTTTTTGGCTGAGTAGCACTTCATTGTATGTGTTTGTGCATATGATATCCACCACATCTACTTTAATATGTTCATCTGTTGATGGACTTTTAGGTTACTTCCATATCTTGAGCACTGAAAATAATACTGCTGTGAACATTGGGGTGCATGCTATCTTTTTGAAACTGTGTTCTTAATTTTTGTAAGGGTATATATCAAGGAGTGAGATTGCTGTGTACTATAGTAGTTCTCTTTTTAGCTTTCTAGGAACGTGCATGCTCTCTTCAGTTGTGGGTGCACCCATTTACCTTCTCATCTATAGTGAAGAAGGGTCTTCTTCTCTCTGTATCTTCACCAGCTTTTGTAATTTGTTGTCACACTGATGACAGACCTTTTGATAGGTGTAAGGGTGATACTTCATTTTGCTTTTGATTTGCATTTCTCTGATGACCAATACTGAGCATTTTTCATGTGCCCTCTATATGTCCCCTTTGGGTAAATGTCTATTCACGTCTTCTGACCATTATTTTTTAATGTATCTTTGGCCATGTGGCATATGAAATTGTAGTTCCTCAGCTGAGGATTGACCTCTCCATTCTTGCAGGAGAAGGGCAGAATCTTAACCACTGGACTGCCAGCGACGACCCTCCTGCCTATTTTTAATAAGATATTTGATTTTCAGATATTGAGTTGGATGGCTGCTTACATTTTCCATGTTAACCCCTCATTGGTCCTGTCATAGGTAAATATTCTCTCCCACGCAGTAGGCTAACCATCTTTTCATTTTGTCAAAGGTTTCCTTTCCTCTGACAAAAACGTTTAATTTTAATTAGTTCCTGCTTGTGTATTTTTGCATTTCTTTACTTTGCCTTAGGAGTCAAACTCCCCCAAAGTATGCTACAATTTATGTCAGAGTGGGCTATGTTTTCCTCTGGGAGTTTTATAGTTTCTGATCTTAAATTTCAGTCTCAAATCCATTTTGAGGTTTTCTTTTTTAATACTCTGTTAAAGAATGTTCTAGTTCCATTCTTTTGCAGGTAGCTATCCAGTTTCTCCAGCATGACTCATTGAAGAGGCTGTCTTTTCTCCACTGTATATCCTTGCCTTCTTTGTCATAGATTACTTGACGATAAGTGCATTATCGTCTTATTCCAGGGCTTATTTCAGGGCTCTCTATTCTGTTTCGTGACTTGTGTGTCAGTTTTTGTGCCACTACCATACTATTTTGATGACCATAGCTTTGTGGTGTAGTCAGATACCTCCATCTCTCTTCTTTTTCTCAAGAATGTTTTCACTCCTCAAGGTATTTGATGTTACTGTGCGAACTGTGAAATTGACTTGTTCTAGTTTTTTTTTTTTTTTTTGAAAACTTCTGTTGACATTGTGATAGGGGTAGCTTGAATCTGTAGATTGTTTTGAGCTGTATGGTCATTTTAACAATATTCTTCCAGCCCATGGGATATATTTCCATTCTGTGCATGGAAATATACCTTCAGTTTCTTTCATCAGTGTCTTATAGTTTTATGACTATAGGTCTTTTACCACCTTGGCTAGAGTTTTTTTTCCTAAGAATGTATGCATATATGTATTATTATTTTCTCCACTGGGGTGCATATGGTATCTTGATATCCCAATGAGGGATCAAATGAATACCATTCACAGTGACAGCTAGGAGTCTTAAGATCTTTGCCATCAGGGAAGTCCCAGTACTTAATTATTTTTAATGCAGTTGTAAATCGAATTTTTCCTCAGTTTCTCTGTATGATGGTTCATTGTTAGTATGCAACACATTTCTTTATGTTAATTTCATATCCTGCAACTTGACCAAATTTACTGATGTGTTGTAGGAGTTTTATGATGATATCTTTAGGATTTTCTATGTATAATATCATGTCATCTGTAAACAGAGACAGTTTTACTTCTTCCTATCCAGCTTGAATTCCTTTGAGTTCTTTTTTTTTTTTTTTGATTGGTGTGGCTAGGAGTTCTAAAACTTTGTTGAATCAAAGTGATGAGAGTGGGCATCCTTGTCTTGTTCCTGAAATGCATTTAGCTTTTCACTGTTGAGTATAATGCTTGCAGTGGCTTTTGCATGTATGGTCTTTATTATGTTGAGGCACATCCTCTCTATGCCCACATGGTTGAGTTTTTATCAAAATGGATGCTTAATTTTATGAAAAGCTTTTTCTCTGAATCTTTTGAGGTGATCACATGGTTTTTGCTTTTCAGGTTTTTGATGTTCAGTATCCCATTGTTTGATTTGCAGATACAGAAACACTGTTGGTATATCCTGGGATAAGTTCCCCTTGATCATGTTGTATGATCCTTTCAATATATTTTTGATTCAGTTTGCTAATATTGAGAACTTTTCATCTATGTTCATCAGTGATACTAGCGTGTAATTTTATTTTTTTGTATGTGATATCTCTGTCTGGTTTTGGTATCATGGTGATGCTGGCCAAGTAGAATGAGTTCAGAAGCACCCCTTCCTTCGGATTTTTGCATTAGTTTGAGAAAGAAAGATGGTAACTGTTCTCTGAAATTTTGGTAGAGTTCACAAGTGGAGTCATCTGGTCCTGGACTTTTGTTCACTGAGAGGTTTTGTTTGTTTGTTTGTTTGTTTTGATTAGATTGAGTTTGTTACTGCTTACTAATTTTTCATATTTTCTACATTCTTGTTTGATCTTGGGCAATTATATGTTTCTTGAAAATTTTCCATTTCTTCTAGATTGTTTTATGGGCATGTAGTTGATATAATATCTCATAAGATCCTTTGTGTTTCTGTGGCATCAGTTATAACTGCTTTCATTTCTGACTTTACTGATTTTGGGGTCCTTTTACTTCTTGATGAGTCTGGCTAAAGATTTATCAATTTTGTTCATCTTTACAAAAATCAGTTTTTAGTTTTATCCTTCTCTGTGTTTTTAGTTGATATTTCATTTATGTTTGCTCTAATTTTCATGATTTCTTTCCTTCTACTAACTTTGGAGTTTGTGTGTTCCTTTTTCTAGTCTCTTTAGATATAGGGTTAGTGTATTTGAGTTTTTTGTATGTTCCTAAGATAAACTTCCAGCACTGTAAGCTTCCCTCTTAGAACTGCTTTTTCTGCATCCCGTATATTGTGGAATGTTATATTTTTTATGGTGCCCTTTTTGACTTCAGAATGATGTTGCTTTTCTAATGAGAAAAATCTATGGCTGCATCATTACTGGAATGATTCTAAATTTTTTCACTGAGTAGGGAGATTTATAATACTTGAAAACAAACAAACAACAACAGCAACAACAAACAGGAGAAAGGATGGGCAAGCGTGTTTCCTCATTTATGACATCTAACTGATAACAATTTTGACTAGAACACTTTGAGCCAGCTGAGTGGGAAGGCTGTGCACATCAGCACATCATCAACCTTATTTAGAGATTTTTATGTGGAGGTTAGAAGGCAGGAGTCATTCATGTGTTGAGGTGGTATATTTTGCTAAAGTTTCCTGGGAAATTCTGTGCTACACCAGCACCCTCTCTCCGAGGCTGCTTTATGGAGGTACAGGGAAAACCGGTGGCCTTCGCAGCCCATGTGTCAGGCTTTAGACCAGCCTTGGGGGCCTGGTTGTTTCTTGGTGACTGTGAGACAGAGGACCTGAGAATTGTGAGTTGGTAGAAGGGGGAGGGCTGGTCAACCTGGCTTACCTGGAGCCCTCATTTCAGAGTCAGAAGGCCAAATGCCACCGCCAGAAAGCACCATAGGGGTGTCGGCTTGCAGATGCTTCTGTTGGCCACAGGGAGTTGACCAGTCATCTTAGGTAAGTGGCCAGCGTCCTCACTAGTATATTAGAAGGATAATGGTAACAGCCAGTAGTGTGCCATGGGGTGTGTGCACAAGTGCATGTATGAGTGTGTCCATGTATTTGCTTGTATATGTCTGTGTCACGTGTATGTGTATGCATGATATGCATGACTGTGTATGTCTCTTTGTATATTTGGAGCTAACATAACATTCTCAAAGGCAATTTTTGACTATTAATAAACGTCTTCTGTAAAGGAAAATGCATCTTAAATAGAATACTCCTGGGACTTCCCTGGCGGTCCAGTGACTAGAGTTCTGAGCGCCAAGGTCTCCAGGTTTGGTTTCTGGTCAGGGAACTAGATCCTGCATGCCACAATTAAGTCTTGGCATGGAGCAGCTAAGGAGCCCACAGGCCACCACTAAGACATGGCACAGCTACATAAATAAGTACAATATTACCTATTTATAGCCATTAGAGATTGTAGTATTTGGAGTCCAGGTTTCTTTTGAAAACGCAGATTATCATCCCAGTGGTAAGACTTAAGTAAAAAGTGGGCCTTGGGGTACATTATGGCAGTGATTTCATGTAGTAGGATTGCCATGAAGCCCACTTGGCTGTTTTTGACTTAAGAAACCCACGTGCCCTGTGGAAACATGCTGAGCTTTATTTCTATATGCTGGGACTTAGAATCTCCCAGAGATATCCACTCAGGAATGTGGTAGACAGGATGCAGAGAAATGTGCTCTGTTTCTAGAAGGGAACGTATTCTGACTTCTAAGGATACGGTGTGGAGCCCAGTGTTCATTGACCCCCATCACGTGACTTAGCCAGCTCACACTTTCCCAAGTCACATATTTCTCTTTCTCATTTGCTTCCTCTCAAACTACAAGAAGATCAATTTCTCCGCCCCCCTCCAAGCATGAATGTTCTAGCCCCGTTGATCTTTAATGAAAGTAATTTACATGCCTGGATAAAGAGTTTCACCATTGAAACCAGTAAGTGTGCAATACTGTGCTATCAAAGGAAAAAAAAAGTGCATACATTAGCCTTAAAATAATTGAAAAAAAAAAAAAAGCTAATCATTAACTGATCTTTCATTAAGTGGCAATGTTTTTGCACTAGTAACATGAAAGACCACAAATCACCAAGAGAAATAATAATGAAAAAAATGTGGCAGAGTGGATAGTTTTGGGGAAAATGGTACTTGTAGGTTTACTCAATGCCGAATTGCCACTAATCTTTAATTTGGGGGGAGGAGGCATGATCAGCAAAGTGCAGTAAAATCAGGAATGCCTGTAATTTAATATTTGGGTTTGCAAATATAATCTTATCTCTAAACATGCCTCTTTAAGTTGAAGATCCTTCCCTTTTGATGGCTTTCATCATGCTAGCAGTACATTGCACAACAACAGAAGGCAGCTGGGAAGCCAGGGCTGCTGGAAGGTATACCACTCTGCTGACAACATGCTAGAGGTGGGTGTGGAGCAAGATGAGAGGTTTCATTACATCTACGAAAGGTCCCAATCGCCACCCTCCACAGACCTCTACAAGCAGGTAGTCATCCTGCAGGGACCAGACAAGGCCCATCCCCCAACCCCCCACCACCACCCCAGACCCCAATTTAAGGAACAAAAGGGACACCCCTGGAATAGCATGTCTCAGTGTCATGGTGACTTGTTTCCTGGTGTCCAAGCATTTTTGTGTACCAGGCTCAGCCTGTATATCAGCTCCTGTGAGTAGTATCTGGGGACTAGGTCCACACATTCATGACAATTGCAGGTGCTGTGGTTTCCCCCACATCTCAGATTACCCAACCTCATCTCCAGCTGAATCTGTCTTTCCCCTGGAGTAGCTTGCCCTTGATACAGTGGGAAAGGGTGGGGGGGGGAGGCAGTAGAATATGATAGTATGTTCCTCTGAAATGAAAAGGGGTGCTTTATGTCTACCCTTAAGACAACACACATTAGACACTTTTCAAATATTGATGTCACTTCATATTTTTACTGTTCTTCTTTGGCTTTTATTTTATTTTATTTATGGCATCAGATATTTTAAAGCGTGCCCTGGGGCAAGTGTAACTGAAAGTGCAATACTTAAACTTTTGCACTTTTCTTAGGTTTGTTGATGGTGAAAGCTGACATTAAGCTTTCTATAAAACTTTGTGTTTGCATTCAGACTTCAAGGTTCATAGTCAGTCACCCTCTCTCTATCTTTGTCTGCTCCTTCCATCCGCAATGCTGTATTTCAAAGGAAAGATTTCCTGCAGCACCTGATGGAGGCGGTTTTAAACAACAGAACCAGTGATCGCTTTTTTACACATGAATAATCCTGTGCATGTGTGGAGAGAGGTACAGGTGTGGCCCTCTGGTACAGAAAGGCCTGTGGACATCTAGGGTGTGTGTGTCCCACTGAGATGATGATCTGGTCCCGTGCTCTGTGAACATGACCTTTGAGAATTCTGTGTTCTCAAAGTCAAGAGACCAGGCTGCCAGACTCAAGGTCCCAAGTCTTGAGCTTTGACTGCCGTGAGCCATGTACTGAGTGGCACAGCCTTCCAGCCCTCACGTTGGAGTCCTGCCTCCTGCCGGGGAGCCCAAGGGGTCCGGGGTCTCATTGAATCATTTTGATGAGGGCTGGGCTGACAGTCCCAAGGCCAGCCAATCACAGGCCACGTCACCCGGTTCGTGGTGCTGGCGCACAGGGCACGCCCACAATGAGGGGTCCGTGATTGCAGTGATGTCCAAGGGAGTCAGCTTGATGACTGGGTGTCCCGTTGTGCCACCCTTGTCAGGACATCCCTGTGGAAACTCGACGGCAAGCGGGAGACCCCAGGGAGCACACAGAGCTTTCCTCCAATGCAGGAGCCGAGGACGGAGGCTCCACCCCAAAGTAGGAGAATCTTGCACTCAGGGTCACTGAGGAGGCACCGTAGGGGGCAATTGAGCAGCTTTATGGTGGGTGAGGACTCCATTAATATTGTTGGGCATATGGTTTCAGCCAGACCTGAAGTGACTTTTCACCATTTTGGGTTGTCTGAGGTCCCTCATCACAGCCCACAGGACCAGAAATCCCAGGGCTGTGACACTCTGAACACCCTCCTTATGGCGTTTTTTGTTTGTTTGTTTGTTTGTTTGTTTTCTTCAGACAGCTACTGTGTTTTGCATGCAGTCGAGTTCTTCCCAATGACAGCAAAACCCAATGTGATGGGCTTGAAGGGAATGCTTTATGCAGAACAGGCAAATGAAGGGACCCTTTAATAACTAGGGTGCAGCTGAGTTGCTGGCTGGGGAATCCAACTTTCCTGGAAGGATTGTTAATGAAAGTTTGGGGGTAGGCCGTATTTGATGAGATCATTTTGAGCTTGAAAAAAGAAGTCATGTCTGTAGGGTCCACTAAAGCAGGTCAGGACATGAGACAATGGGCAAGCCTCAGTGTTAACATGATTATATGCCTGCGTTCTAAAATGTGTCCGGAGTAGACATCTTCCTGCAGCGACGGTGAAATTTACATGAAATGCACACTTCTGTGTGGACCCTCATCCCTGAGAATTGCAGGAGAGGGCATTACAGGTCACTGCAGGAGCTGGGCTTTAACCTTATTTTCAAAACGGCTGATAAAAGGGACTTCCTTGGTGGCTAGTGGGTAGGACACTGAGCTCGCAGTGTGGGGGAACTTTCCCAGTGTGGGTTCCATTCCCAGTCAGAGTAGATCCCACATGCCACAGCAAACATCTGGCACAGCCAAATAAATAAATATTAAAAATTTAAAAAAGCAAAACACTGATGGAGAAATGGAAGCCGATTTGTACATGGTAGGGTCACTGAGTGCAGATCTTTCTGTGCCTTGAAGGTGTTTGGGGGTTGATGCACTACTCGGATTAAAGCATCAACCTCAGTTTAAGGTTGTGTCACAGAAAAGACCAATTTGAATGTTGGCTCCTGCGAACATTATTCCCAGGGGTCCTATTTCATTTGGCTGTAAAACGAGCTGCTGCCAGCATCACACAAGGGTTTGGTGGCTCGGAAGGGCAGGCATGGAGGTCTGGGTGTGCTGGTATGGGATGCAGTTGCCATGAGGGACACGGCTGCAGAATTGAGCTGCACAGTTAGAGCTTTATGTCTCTGGCTTCCAGGCAGATTATGTGCGGAGCACTAGCTGTCATCCTGATCAGAGCCACTCCTGGCCCCGCTGTAGTCCCAAGCATGCCTCATTGTGGGCCGGGGTGCTCTGGGCAACCCTGCACATGTGGGACGGCTTTATTCCTGCATGACAGCACAAGCAGGTGGGCTTCCTGCACAGTGGTGGCCTTGGGCCTTTAAACCGCAGAGACCTAGCTGCTGCACTGTTTGGAGTTCCGCTCCTCTGCTGTGAAGAAGTGTAATAAATGGCTACACTGTATATATTCCATGTGTGTGTGTGTGTTACAATGGCATGGTCGGCAGCTAAAGGGTGAGGAGATCCCCTTCACCCCACTGCAGCTGGGGGAGACGAAAGTGGGAGGGAGAAAGGGAATCACTTGCTGTGTTCATCAGTCTTGGCTTATGGCAGGCTGTGTGTAACCACTCTAAGGGAGTGACTTCCCGAAGCTTTCCACTTTTGTGCAACCAACCCGGCAATTTTCAAAATCATCATGTGAGCTTTTAAAGAGTGGTGAGACACAAGTGAAATTCTAGAAGAGGAATGCTGAAAAGGAGTTGTCTGCTGTTTTTGTAGAATGTTTGACTTTCTGAAGTACTGGCCAGAAAGAGTGCTATAGAACCATTTAAATTTGAGTATAAAATAAATTAAAATGCACTCAAAGGACTGTCCCTTGGTCATGAAAAATGAATGTATAGTACAAAGATTTATAGATGTCCATTGATTTGTAAAATTATTGTAAAACCATCTGTATAATGGTTTCCCTCATCGCTCAGATGGTTCACAATCAGCCTGGAAAGTGAGGACCAGATTCGATCACTAGATCAGAAAGATCTCCCAGAGAAGGATATGGCTATCCACTTCAATATTCTTGCCTGGAGAGTCCCATGGACAGAGGAGCCTGTTGGACTATAGGGTCCCAGAGATTCATACAGGACTGAGCAATTAATCGCATCTAATTGCTGTTCAATTAACTAGAACATGATAATGAAAACTGATTTTTGTTGTCTTTGTTGCAGTACCAGAACAGCTTCAAGATGAGAAGTATTTAAAAACCTTTGTATTTTAAATTGGAATATAGCAAATTGGACTTCCCTGGTGGCTAAGATGGTAAAGCAACTGTCTGTAAAATGGGAGACACAATTTGGATCCTGGATTGGGAAGATCCCCTGGAGAAGGAAATGGCAGCCCACTCCAGTAGCTTACCTGGAAAATCCCATGGACAGAGCAGCCTGGTAGGCTACAGTCCAAGGGGTCTCAAAGATTCAGACATGACTGATAAACTTTACTTTCATTGTATCCAATTAACAATGTGATAGTTTCAGGTGAACAGCAAAGGGACACTGCACTATATATACTGGAATCCATTCTCCCCCAATGAGAAATGCTGGGTTGAAGGAAGCACAAGCTGGAATCAAGATTCCTGGGAGAAATATCAATAACCTCAGATATGCGGATGAAACAACCCAGAAAGTGAAGAACTAAAGATCCTCTTGATGAAAGTGAAAGAGTGACAAAGTTGGCTTAAAGCTCAATATTCAGAAACTAAGATCATAGCATCCACTCCCATCACTTCATGGCAAATAGATGGGGAAGCAGTGAAAACAGTAGCTTACTTTATTATTATTATTATTATTATTATTATTATTATCGTTCCAAAATCAGTGCAGATGGTGATTTCAGCCATGAAATTAGAAGATGCTTACTCCTTGGTAGGAAAGTTATGGCCAACCTAGACAGCATATTAGAAAGCAGAGACATTATTTTGTCAACAAAGTTCCATCTAGTCAAGGCTATGATTTTGCCAGTAGTCATGTATGGATGTGAGCATTGGACTATGAAGAAAGCAGAGTGCAGAAGAATTGATGCTTTTGAACTGTGGTGTTGGAGAAGACTCTTGAGAGTCCCTTGGACTACAAGGAGATCCTACCAGTCCATCCTAAAGGAGATCAGTCCTGGGTGTTCATTGGAAGGACTGATGTTGAAGCTGAAACTCCAATATTTTGGGCACCTGATGCGAAGAGCTGACTCATTTGAAAAGACCCTGATGCGGGAAAAGATTGAGGATATGAGGAGAAGAGGACAACAGAGGGTAAGATGGCTGGATGGCATCACCAACTCAGTGGACATGAGTTTGGGTAGACTCCAGGAGTTGGTGACAGGGAGGCCTGGCATGCTGCGATTCATGGGGTTGCAAAGAGTCGGACATGACTGAGCAAGTGTAATGAACTGAACTGCATTCTCCCCCCAAATCTTCAAATTAAGAATATTTTTCTGAGGTTCAAAATTCTGCTTCAAGAACAAGTAGGACAGAGATTTTACCCTAAAGGACCTCCCAGTGTAGGACGGAAGGAAAAACACCCATGCTTACAACTGGGGCAATGACACTTAATTGTCAGGTTGTGAAACCTTACATGGTGCTTCAGATTCTCTGCAGAGAGAAAGTGAAGTGGTTTCTGTGTGTGTGCTCAGTTGTGTATGACTCTTTGTGACACCATAGGTTGTAACAGTGTGCCAGGATTCTCTGTCCATAAGATTCTCTGGGCATGAATACTGGAGTGGTTTGCCATGCCCTCCTGCAGGGGAATCTTCCCAACCCCAAGGATCAAACCCACATCTCTTACATCACAGGCAGATGCTTTATACCAATATGCCACTGGGGAGGCCAAGCTGTCTTCTAACTAGGGTTCCTGGGAAGATGGGTGGTATTTGAGCTGAGATGACCCTAGGTCCATGGGAGCAGAACCCCGCAGTGACTGCTTGCCTTCAGCCTTGTTTTCATGACAGTGGCCACCTCATCAGTCATGTTCTCAGAGCCAGTGCCCACTGTTTTGGGAGGTCAAGATCTTCAACCTTGTCTTTCACAGCTGACTACAGGCTGTTTTCTGTATGGTCTGCTCTCCTGCTGCAGTGACCTGAGGACCTTGACACCTGGGTGCAGCAGTTTGCTGGACTGCTGTAACAACCTGCCTGGGACTAGGCAGCTTCTGCAACAGACACTTTCTCTGGAGGCCTGAGTCGAAGTTCCAAATGAGGACAGGGTTTGGTCTCCCTCCATGAATTGCAGGTGCCCCTTCCTGGTGTCCTCACCAGGTCATCTGTGCATGTCTCTGTGCTAATCTCAAGAAGGACCACAGTCAAATTGGAAGAGGATCCACACTGTGATCTCCGATAACATTAACCACCTCTCTAAAAAGCCTCATTACATCACCTTCTGAGATCCTGGTTGGAGGTGGGGTGAGGGTTTTGGCATCTGAAATGGGGAGCAGAGTTAGCTCATCACCCTAGGAGGGCTGCCTCTGTTCCTACCTAACGTTTAGTTCTTCTGCTATATCCACACTCTCAGAAAGGACGTGTCCTTTCCTCATTCACCTCTCCAGTTCACATCTCAGGTTCTAGCATTTAAAATGAAGGCAGATACATGTGTCTCTTTCATATTTGGTTTCTTCAGGGTATAAACCTAGGAGAAGTATTGCTGTGTCAGAGTGTAGTTTTATTCCTAGTTTTTTTCTTTTCTTTTCTTTTTTTTAAGGAATCTCCATCCCATGTTCCATATTATGCAGAGTGAAGTAAGTCAGAAACAGAAAGATAAATATTGCCTTCTAATGCATGTATGCAGAATCTAGATAAATGGTACAGAAGAATTTATTTAAAGGGCAGCAGTGGAGAAAGAGAAATAGAGAATAGACTTATGAACATGGGGAGAGGGTAGGAGAGGTTAAGATGTATGGAGAGAGTAACATGGAGGCTTACATCCAGTTCAGTTAGGTTCAGTCACTCAGTCGTGTCCGACTCTTTGTGACCCCATGAATTGCAGCACACTAGGCCTCCCTGTCCAGCACCAACTCCCAGAGTTTACTCAAACTCATGTCCATTGAGTCAGTGATTCCATCCAACCATCTCATCCTCTGCCGTCCCCTTCTCCTCCTGCCCCCAATACTTCCCAGCATCAGAGTCTTTTCCAATGAGTCAACTCATCACATGAGGTGGCCAAAGTATTGGGGTTTCAGCTTCAGCATCAGTCCTTCCAATGAACACCCAGGAATGATCTCCTTTTGGATGGACCGGGTGGATCTCCTTGCAGTCCATGGGACTCTCAAGGGTCTTCTGCAACCCCACAGTTCAAAAGCATCAATTTTTCTGTACTCAACTTTCTCTGGAATCTCACATCCATACATGGCCACTTGAAAAATCATAGCCTTGACTAGACGGACCTTTGTTGGCAAAGTAATGTTTCTGCTTTTTAATGTGCTGTCTAGGTTGGTCATAAATTTCCTACCAAGGAGTAAGCATCTTCTAATTTCATGGCTGCAGTCACCATCTGCAGTGATTTTGTAGCCCCCAAAACTAAAGTCTGACACTTTTTCCACTGTCTCCCCATCTGTTTGCCACGAAGTGATGGGACCAGATGCCATGATCTTAGCTTTTTGAATGATGAGCTTAAAACCAACTTTTTCACTCTCCTCTTTCACTTTCATCAGGAGGCTTTTAGTTCTTCTTCACTTTCTGCCATAAGGGTTGTGTCATCTGCATATCTGAGTTTATTGATATTTCTCCAAGCAAACTTGATTCTAGCTTGTGCTTCCTCCAGCCCAGTGTTTCTCATGATGTGTTTTGCATATAAGTTAAATAAGCAGGGTGACAATATACACCCTATTTGGAACCAGCCTGTTGTTCCATGGACTCCGTTTCCTAATTGGAACCAGCCTGTTGTTCCATGTCCTGTTGTAACTGTTGCTTCCTGACCTGCATATATGCCTCTCAAGGGGCAGGTCAGGTGGTCTGGTATTCCCACCTCTTTCAGAATTTTCCAGTTTATTGTGATCCACACAGTCGAAGGCTTTGCCATAGTCAATAAATCAGAAATAGTTTTCTTTCCTGGAAATCTCTGGCTTTTCAATGATCCAGCAGATGTTGAAATTTGATCTCTGGTTTCTCTACCTTTTCTAAAGCCGACTTGAACATCTAGAAGTTCACTCAGAAGAGAGCTCAGGAAGCACTGGATGAGCAGGTTATTCTTCCAGAAACTTCTTCAGGATTCTATCTTAGACTCGTCTCCTCCCAACTGCTGGTTTTATGCCAGAGGGAACTAAGTGGGAGAGGGGTGACTAGGAAAAGAGACCATCATGCTTCATCGAAGGTGTGCAAGGAAGGCTCAGGCACATGCCCTCCATATATACCTGTGGTGACCTGAATGCTCTGAGGATATGATGGGAAGGCAATGCACTCTGGATCAGTACGACAGACACAGACTGAGCTCCATGGCCCCCATGCCACCATCCCTGCATCCCTCCTCAGAGATTCCAGATTCTAGGAGCTGAACCTTTCTTAAGGCCCCTTGTGCTTTCTGCCTGTCTGGGACTTGCCAGCAACTTCCCTATCTTCTCCACCTTTGTAGTCCCAATGCCAGGCACCAAGGAGGTGCTCACATACCAGAGAGAGAGGGGGCCAGAGAAGGAAGAAAGGTGATTGGTGGCCATTGACAGAGCTATTTATGGACAAGTTGATAGATTGTCAGTGTCCAGAGGAGGGGGGCGGATGGGCACACTCCACCTGTGCTTCCTATATGCCTGATATTAAGAAGCCCATTGACAAGACATGGGAATACACATCTACTAGACTGTTCTCCTCACTGACTTATCA
Organism: Muntiacus reevesi; assembly: GCA_020226045.1. NCBI lineage: Eukaryota > Metazoa > Chordata > Mammalia > Artiodactyla > Cervidae > Muntiacus > Muntiacus reevesi. The sequence goes on along the minus strand of JAGTXV010000436.1, from coordinate 86,676 downwards.
CCAAAGGAACACCTCTGTGTTTGGATCCAGCCTCCCTGGTGTTCAGTCTCACCTCGCTTCCTCAGATGGTGCACATGCCACCTTCATCAACATGGAAAAGTGCTCATCCTTCTTAACGAAGGACTCAGGCAATGCCACAGAGCATACAGTATTCTCCTGCCATATTCCACAAAGGATATGTGACATCTCAACACACTGGCTGCTCCAACAACTGGGTTTTTATCTCCTTGCTAAAGTGGGTTCCCCACCTTAGCCATGACATTACTGAACTGAAACAAACACTGACAAGCAAAGCCCTACAGACTGTCAAAGCAGCCAGTCTTCTGGACACACACCGGAGGAGTCCCTGCAGAGTGCAGAAGACAGAAAACTCTACAAACACTCAACCTGGAGCACTAAACTCAGCAATAGATAGAAAGGGTGGAAGCCACTTACATGAAGGCATCTTTCTAGATGGCATGTTATTATGAGTATCAAGAAAGCACATGGATGCCAGACACACCAACAGCTGTCCACAATTCTGAACCTTCACTTAGACCTAGAGTGTGGAGACATGCCTCAGCCAGAGTCTGAAAGCAGATCACTTGTTTCCATCAGAAATTCCATTAGAAAAGTGTCCGTTAGCTTAGCTTGTGACAGATGGTAAAGAATCTGCCTGCAATGCAGAAGACCCAGGTTCTATCCCTGGGTCAGGAACATTCCCCTGGAGAAAGGAATGGCTACCCACTTCAGTATTCTTGCCTGGGAAATTCCATGGACAGAAAAGCCTGGCAGATTACACTGCATGGGTCACAGAGAGTTGGACACGACTCATCGACTAACACTTTCTCTATGATCTAGACTACAACCAAGCCAAAGTGCAGCTCTTCTTAACAAATTGCAACAGCTTCTTAACCCAAATTGTGTTCTTCAGAAAATATTTTACAGATGTTTGTGACTCTCACAGTTGAGAAACAAATACTTCTGTCTCCTTCATATCCCAGGTCGGTTTCCAGATCTGCATAGTTGAGGATTTTGCTCTTAATAGAAACATTCATTCAACACAGATTTTTATTTTATGACACAACCAGAGTAACAGTAAGAAGTCCGAATCAAAGGATGTGAAACGTCAAAGGCAGTCTGTGATCACACCCTTGCTTTTCAATATGCTATCCACGGACCAGACACTTAGTCATCAACTGGGACCTGGTCAGAAACACAAAATCTCAGGTCTACCTCAGAACATCTGAATCAGAAGCCACATTTGATAAGATCACTGGAGGATCTGAATGCACACTGAAATCTTAGATTTAGGTCACTGGTTTTCAAACTGTGTTCTGTGGCACACATTGAGGGGCCTCTATGAGGAATGGGCCAAGAAGAGATTAGGAAGAAGGGGGATGGGGAGAAGGTCTCGCTTCAGTTGAGCAGCCTGCCTCTGATCTGTTTGGGAGGCTGAACAATACCCCACCAGCTGGCCAGATATCCCATGGGCACAAAGGTTGGAGAACCACTGTTCTGGACCAATCATCTCATTTTCTACATGCGTAACTGAAAACTTCCCAGTAGTATAAAGGAATTTTACCAAGAACTCATTATAGTCCCTTGAACACTGTTAGTTAATTCTGAAATTTACAAAGCCTGGGAATTAAGAAAAATCTTCATAGTCAGTGTTGCTGGAATAACCTCCCAACTGTAGAAGTAGAAGCAAAGACAAACCCTGAACCCCAGTGGGAGACAACATTATGTTCAAGGCTGTGCCCTGGAAAAACCCTGTGGCATGAGCAGCACTTTGTACTACTTGGTTTTCAACAAAGAAGAGACACCCAGAGATACTAAGTGCCAAGTCTACACAGCAAGAGAAGAGCTGACGTTCAAACCCAGGTCCCTGAATAGTAAAGCCCAGGCTCTGGATCATGTCATTTGCATCATGAGCACAAATAGGCAGCCCCTCTGTGTGACCTATGCACTGGCACAGCCTATGAGCTACATGGACACACATCCACTCAAAAAAGGAGCCATCTACCCTCATGAACCCATGGGATACAAATAATGGGCTTCTGTGCCAATGCTTGGGCTCCTGCCATAAGCTCAAGGCACAGAAGATGCAAATTCAGTTGCTATATCTGTGTGGTAATGAGAGTTAAGAGTCCATTTTAATATCCATTGCTATGTATCTGACATCTCCATGCCTTGGGGAAGTTAGAAAGATTAAGAAGGCAGAAATGGTCAGAGGAGGAAAAAGACAAGAAATACTGTACAATGTATTGACATACTAGGTCTAGCACCTCATTTTTTCTTCATACCCTCCAAGCACTGCATGGAACTTTCTTCCATGGAAGCTCTTACTACCAACCACTTTTAACTAAAACTGAAGCTGCAAAAAAAAAAGAGAGAGAGAGAGAGAGAGACAATCCAATCAAAATCTAGTCAGAACACCTGAAGAGACATCTCTCCAAAGAAGACACAGATGGCCAAAAAGCACATGAAAAGATGCTCAACATTCTTAATTATCAGACAAATGCAAATCAAAACTCCAATGAAGTATCACCTTACACTGGAAAGAATGGCCATCATTAAAAAACCTACAACGAATAAATCCTGGAGAGTTTGCAGAGAAAATGAAACTCTTGTACACTGTTGGTGTAAAAGTAAATTGGTACACTCAATTTGAAGAATAGTATGGAGGTTCCTTAAATAACTACAAACAGAACTACCACATTGATCCAGCAATCCCACGCCTGAATATATACCTGGAAAAGACAAAAACTCTAGTTTGAAAAGATACATGCATCCCAATGTTCATTGCAACACTAATTACAATAGCCAAGATGTAATGTAAAGCATTGTAAATATCCATCAACAGATAAATGGATAAAGAAGATGTGGTACACACACACACACACACTCACACAGAGGAATACTACTCACCCATGAAAAATAATGAAGCAACACCATTTGCAGAACCATGGTTGGACCTAGGGATTATCATACTAAGTGGAGTATGTCAGAAATGGAAAGCCAAATATTCTATCACTTATATGTGGAATCTAAAAATATGATACAAATGAAATTATTTGCAAAGTAGAAACAGACTCAAAGAATAAATTTTTTGTTACCAAAGGGGAAAAGCAGGGGAAAGGATAAATTAGGGATTTGGGATTAAGAGATACACACTACTATGTATAAAATAGTAGTACTGTCATGCTGGAGAAGACTCTTGAGAGTCCCTTGGACAGGAAAGAAACCAAGTCAGTCAATTCTAAAGAAATCAACCCTGAATATCCATTGGGAGGACTGATGATAAAGCTGAAGCTGTAATATTTTGGTCACCTGATGTGAAGAGCCAACTTACTGGAAAAGACACTGATGCTAGGAAAGACTGAAGACAGAAGGAGAAGAGGGTGCTAGAGGATGAGATGTTTGGGTGTCATCACCAACTCAATGGATATGAGTTTGAACAAACTCTGGGAGAGAGTGAAAGACAGGGAAGCCTGGTGTGCTGCAGTCCATAGGGTCACAAAGTCAGACACGACTGAGTGAAAGAACAAATATGCATAAAATACATAAATAAGGTCCTACTGTACAGAACATGGAACTATACTCAATATCTGTGATAACCTATAATGGAAAAGAATTTGGAAGTTTTATATATATATATATATATATATAGTGAATCACCTTGCTGTACACCAGAAACAGATACAACATTTTGTTAATCAACTATGTGAAAGTGAGTGAAAGTCATTCAGTCATGTCTGACTCTTTGCGATCCCTTGAACTATAACAGTATACAGTTCATGGAATTCTCCAGGCCAGGATACTGGATTGGGTAGCCTTTCCTTCTCCAGAGGGCCTTCCTGACCCACGAATCGAACTGGGGTCTCCTGCATTGCAGGTGAATTCTTTACCAACTGAGCTATGAGGGAAACTCTAACTATACTTCAATTAAGAAAAAAAGAAGTAAAGTTGGAAGAGTGGGCCAGCAGATTGCACAACAGGCAAGCAGTACAATACTGTCAAACCCTAGTGTCCTAAAGCTTCCTCCAGTTGTCATTTGGGAACACTAGTTGGGCAATATAACAGGCCAAGACGCTTCCCATATCATCTTATCTTCACTGCCTGCACTATTCCTTCAAAGGCAGTAAGCAGGGGTCCCACACTGGTAAACTCCTCCTGGCAGTAGAAGCTGTCACAGCTCAGGCCATTGAGGAGTTGGTCTGGGCAAACTTACACCATGTCTTCCTTCTGTGCACAATGCATTAGCAGCAGCCACTTTGCTCATCCTGGGGGACACTGGGTGCCACAGAGGGCAAATCAACCTTCTTCTGGGGGCCAGGAGAATCTGGGCCCAACGCCCTCACCTCTGTGTGTGTTCAGTCACTAAGTTATGTCAGACTGTTTGTGACCCTTTGGACTGCAGCACGCCAGGCTTCCCTGTCCGTCACCATCTCCCAGAGTTAGCTCAAATTCACGTTCATTGAATTGGTGATGCTATCTAACCATCTCATCCTTTATCTGGGCAATAACTCTCAGAACATAAAGACCTAATGTCATCTCTCTAATGTCATCTCATCTAATGGAGTCAGGAACAAGAATTGGAAACCTCCACAGAATCCAGGAGAAGTTAGCCTGTAGAAGATGGTGCCCATGTCTAGTTCAGCAAGGACAGGCACCAGATGCCAGAATTGCTCATCCTGGAAAGAGCCATGCTGGTCATCACCTGACTCACCTGTGTGCCCCTCTTGTCTACTTGCTGCCTGACCCTGTGTATGGGAGGCACACAAAGTTTTGTCCAGTCACTGACTAACCAAATGACTGAATCGATGAATTCTCCTCGGGGAGAGAAACAATGGCTTGCCTTTAAAACTGCAAGTGAGGGCATCAATCAACTGTATGCAGGACACAGGCCAGATGTCTTAGAGTCACCTCTGAGTTGCACCCAGTCTAGTATCCCAGCTCCTTACCCATGACCTTGCTCCAGCTATACACCTGGGCTCAGTTCCCTCCATAGGTCTGACCCTTCTGGGGGCCCTTCCCCCATACCCCAGCCAAGGAGACCCTCTTCACTACAAGACTCAATCCAGATGACCCTCTCATCCAAAAAGCCCTCCGTGGTCCCTTGATGTGAGTTAGTGGTTGGTTACCCACTCTTCATGCTCCCCAACTTCTGCCTCATTTCAGACTCTGCGCTTTACAAGTCTGTCTGGAAGATGCACTCCAGCCTCTCCACCCGCCATCCCTGAGTGATGCAGGGGTGAATGGACACCTGACGGCCTGCATGGTGGAGGAGCCTCTTGCATAACAGGTGTCCCTGGACTTGAATGCACTTTGCCTTGTAAGGTCTGGCATCCAGACCTGCCCTCTCTTATCAGGCTGTGTTTTCACTGGGGCTAGAAGATGGCCAGGTGGCCAGCACACTGGAAGCAGTTATCCTCCCCAACCCCGCAGTTGCCTGATTCAAAAGACACCAAGAGCCCCTCCCACCAGGCTGCATGCAGGCCAGAGCGTGGTGCCACCCAGGCAAAGGCACTTGGCATCCTCTGCCACACAGCCACAACTCGGGCACCAATTCCTAGTGTCAGTTCTCCCACTTGGTCAATAGCAATCATGAGGCCTCAGGCACTACGAGGGCCTGACCACTGGGGTCCACTGTGGACATCTCCAATGCTTGTCTGTGCTCTGCAGCTTCCGACAGGCCGGCAGTAACTGTCAGGCCAACATCGCAGGTGAAGGGATGCCCTGCCCACCTCTGCCTGCTTCCTGCCCGCTTGATGGGGAGTCCCCAGCCAGCCTCCAGCACCAACTCCCCCCTCCCCCCAACCCACGAGAACAGCCTCACAAAGGACCCATCCCAAGAAGTCTGGCCCTGGAGTGGTCTGAGGAGAGGTGGCGAGATGGGGCCTTGGAACAAGGTTGACATCCCCTGCCCCACTGGTTATGAGGACCCATCCTGTGCACTCAGCCCTGGGCTCAAGATCACAGCCCAGCTGCTAGAACTTCTGCTGGGCTGGCATGGGGAGAGGAAGTTCCTGGTAGTTGAGAAGATCCAGGAGTGTGGAACATGAGAGGAATAGATGGGAGTGACTTCTTTGCTTTGCTCTGCAGGAGGATGGCCAGCTTAGGGTTTAGAACAGTGAGAATCAAGAAGGGGGGCAGGGCATCCCTGGTAGCTGACAAAGCTTCAGGCAGTGGACAAACATTGGCTCAGGATTTGACAGGAGTGGCTGAACCTTAAAAGACACTGAATGTTCTACCACAGCAGGCCTGACCCACTGGCACTGAAGGTCCTCTTGGGAAACCCTGCATCCCTAACACACAAGTGTCAGGGAGACCAGCAGGCAGGCCTCTGAAGACCGGGACATCCCAGACATCTGTGAATTTCTGAGCCTGCGGCAGCAGCCGTCCCACCCCACCCCATAAAGTGCTGGTGTCTTCTCCACCCCCAAGGGAGCAAACGGGACCAGAGTCCTCCCTCACAGGTGCCCTCTGTCCCAGGATGCAGGGGAGCTAGCTGCCCTGACTTGAGGCAGGACCCACAGCACTACCAGCAGGAGAACCAAGCTACCATGGGAAGAGTTGGTCACCTAATGTCCGGTCGCCAAGCAGAGCAAAGTCACCACACAACACAAGCCAGACTTGCCAGGCCTGGTGATGGAGGAGATGGACGACACACCCTCCCCCCACCCCTGCTGCCCAGGGACTGCAGCAGAGGTTGTGGGGTTGCACTGAGCAGCCAGGATCCAGGGACCATACCAGGGTTTCTGCCACCCAGCAGTCTGGACTCACAGAGCAGGGCAGGTGGTCAGTAAAATGCAGCTTCCCAGAGGCTCGATAGGTGGGCAAATGACCAAGGTACTGTCCAAAACGACACTGAGGCCAAGAGCAGGCACCACAGTAAACAGGTCAAGATCCCTTGCTCAGGTTTGGCCTCTAAGCCAGTTCTCAGGTCTGAACCTGAGGAACAGGGATGGGGCAGGTCTGTGGGAGAAGGACTTTGATGTTCCACAGCAAAAAGACACATGAACGTCCCCAGCCCCTTCCATCATGACCTCCGGCTCTGTGTCAGTGACCACACGCAGGGCAGTGGGACCATCAGAGGGTTTGAGGTTGCCAGAGAGGATCAGCTTGACACCGACGTGAGAGATCTGGTTAACTTTGATTCTGTGGCTACTTCGGGAGGACCCCCCGGGCTGGGGTTTCTGAGCACAGGGCTTCACAGGGCAATGGACACAGTGTCAGTCCTGAGGATTTGTCAGTTGGTCTTGAGCTGGGAGAGCCTGGATTGCAGGATCCCCCAGAGCCAGGTGCAAGGCTTAGTGAGATGTCTGTCGAGGAGTCCTTCAGAGCCTGATGTGAGGAAAAGATGGTAAGGCTGAATGGAAACCCTGCATGAACTCCAGTGAGTAAAAGAGAAACACACAGAAAAAGAGGGGGATACTCGCCCCACTCATGAACTGGAGAACCTTTCCACTTCTGGTGGTGCCTCAAGGGTGGCCTCTGCTCCTGAAACACACACAAAAAGAGTGGGGTACTTGCCCCACTCACGAACTGGAGAACGTTCCCACCTCTGGTGGTGCCTCATGGGAAGCCTCTGCTTCTGACTCCTCACACCTTCTCTGTGCTTGGCCAAGTCACCATGGTGGGCATGCAAGTACTCACAGGGTAACTGGATGGGGCTCCTGCCCAGTGAGAGTCCACTCACTGACGTCCTCTCACCATGAGTATGGGATGGCAATACACACTCCAGGCCGCCCTCCCTGCCCTTGTTCTTGCAAACTAAATAGCTGGATCCATTCTGTGGGCTGCAGCCTGGTGTCCAGAAGCCCCCTCAAGAGGCGCGGGGCCTGGCACCTGGGTATTGGCCAACCTGCCCAGATGAAAGACTGTGAAGAACATGTAGACCCCAGAACTTGGGAATGATGGACACATGCAACCGGCATCTCCCGAGCCCGGGTCAGATGTGATATAAAGGCCTATGATATGAATGTAAGTGGGCAGCACCAGAGGCTCACAGAAGCTCCCAAGGTCCCCCTGGGTGGTACCCATTCCCTGGGCAGGCAGCATTTGAGTACTGGCAGCAGAGTGGCCACCCGTGTCCACAGGTCCCATGTGTGTCATGTCCCCTCAAAGAACTGTAGTGGAACGGAGATGAAATCAGAAACGTGTCTGTTTCTTAGGCTGGTCCCTGCATCTACACCATACGGAGAGGGGTGCAGCAAAGAGGAGCTGCCCTTGGGATAGATGGGAAGGCTGGCCACCCCCCTGGACCTACATGTCTGCCCCTGGGCGTGTCCAGCGTGTGGGAGTCCAAGGCCCAGAACTAAAGCTAGCCAGGGTCTGAGGGACTGACACCGATGTGAAGGAGCCCTCTCTCATGGGCAGAGTACTGGACGCCAGGGCAGTGTCTCCTTGGGGGCTGTTCACCACACGTGCCAAGCCTGGGGACGGACGGCAACCCCCAGATGGAGGGCCTGAGGGACATGCGCTGACCTGTGGGGCACTTACGGCTCCGAGAGACCAGGCAAATACTGAGTCCATCACTAGCTTGCAAACAGAAGAGAACGAACCTGAAACACAAACAACAAGGGCAGGATGGGCACCCAGACTCCAAAAGAGGTGCCTGCAACTCAACACAAGAAGGACACACAACTCAGTGGAGAGATGGGCAACAGACATTTCAGACAGAAAACCACATTGGCCAAGGAGGACACGAGGGAACCCGAGAATCTGAGTTGAGCCCATTCCAGGACAGTGTTGCCTGCAAATACACAGAAGGAGCAAAGTGGAACCCTCACCAAACCTCAAAGTCCCAGGTGGGGTGGCAGCACTCCCCGTGGCTCAGTCTGCACATCTGGGCATGTGAGGAGAGCTGGGGTCAGCAGCAGGGAAAGGATGGGTGCAGAGAAATGCCATGGAGCAGGTCCTCACAGCTGCCCCCTTCAGCAGCCACATGTCATAGGTCTCCAGTTTACTGGGCAAGGTCTTGTTCGAAACCAGGATTCGGAAGGAACATCAGCAGCACATCCACCATTCACAGGACCCTCCCTCATGATCTGAAACCAATACCAGGAGGTTCTGGTATTGTTTCTGGGGTGTCTGGAGGCAGCTGGTAACCACTTTTGGGGCGAGGAGTGGGGGGCCAGCATGAGGGAGTTGGGCATGGTGATTGCTCAGGTCCTTGCAGTGCTGATGCCTCAAATCCAGGAGGCAGCCTCTGCCCTCAACTCACGGCCGAAAGGCTTCTGCAAGGAAAGAGCAGGCTGCACACTGAAAGAGAAGGCATTGCCCTGCTTCAGCATTCCCACAGCAGCGGCTGTGCGGGTACCCAGCTAACGTGAACCAGTGAGACACTGACCTTGCCGTCCTGGGACTCGGAGACCCTTGGGCATCCAGAATCGTGCATAGCAGCCACAGCCTGGAGGAAGAGGGGGGCAAAGGCAGCAGCAGGAAGACGCCGGGTGCCCCAGAGCTCCCAGATGAAAGCACCTGACACTCTGGAAGATGGAGAAAGGGATGTTACAGTTGTGCCTGGCAGGAGGACAATAGGTTGTTAGGACAAGAGGAGCCAGCGGAAGTGTGGGGTCCTGGATGTGCTCTACACAGAGCACAGGGCCAGCACAGCCATCTTTAGTGCTGGGTGATGAGGAAGGAGACCTGGGACCACTGAAAGCCACCCCAGGGTGACACGGACAGTTTGTGGCTTAAACAGGAGAGGGCTCATCTGCACTTTCTATCCGGAGTTGAAGAGGATGATGTGCATGTGGTGTGACACAGAACCAATGGTGTGCAATACCAGTTGGAGGAGGAGACACAAAGGGATTCCAGTCCAGTGGGGAGCCTAGGCTGACAGCACCTGACCCAGGCCATAAAGTCTGAGCTCAGCTAGTAGCAGTGGGGACAGGAAGAGGAGCATTTACTCTGATCAGGCACTTGAGAGGCAGGGACACAGCAGGGAGGGTGGTGGTCAGGAGCAGAGTCAGGTGGCTGCCCTGGGTGGGATGAGCCCCCAGACAAGAGGAAGAGGACAGGAAACAGTTTTGAAGGCAAAGCTGGCTTTCTCTGTGACATCTCAAGTACCAGGGGCAGCATGAAACACAGTGAGGATTTTCCTTCTCATCTGCAAAAGAAAAAAAAAAGACTGTTGCTCAGCACTGGGCTAGCAGCCCCAGGGTGGCTACATGAGGAGACAACCTGGGCTTTCAGCGCAGAGATGTGGAACTGGGCCCAAAGGCCCTGCCTCTCCTCGCTTCCCTGGCCCCTGGGGTCCATTCTGAAGCTAGGGTGGATTTGCTGAGAACATTTGACTCTCACCGATTCTCACGGACTGGTCGCCTATTGCAAGGATTCAAAAGAGACCAGTCAAGCCTCTGCCATGGAGTTGCACAGGCCCAGCCTCCGTGGGTTCCCTGGGCCCACAGCTCCATCCCTGTCAGCTCCGCCCCACTCCTGAAGTGGCCTGGCCCACCCAGCCTCGTCCTGCCCCGCCCCACCCCAGCCCCGCCCCGCCCCCTTCTCCAGAAGCTCTTCCTCACCCAGGTCTTTCCCAGGTTTCAGCCCCTTACACCTCGCCCTGCTCCTCCTACCTATGCACATCTCTTCCACCCGGCTGCTCAATTCCTGGTTCTCCTCCAGGTCCTGCTCCAGGCCAACGGTCTCGAGGCCCCTCCCGGCTTGACCTTCCAGACACCTCCATTCGTGGCGGCTCCTATTTCCTTTCCTAGCAGACAGGGCTGGCACATGCGTGTTTACGTAAATGCATGCCTGTGTAACTGTGTGCATACGTGGGTACCGGAAGCCATACACCGGAAATGAGGGGCTTCAGGGTTTGTGGGCGTGGTGCGGCTAAAGTCAGCCGCCTAAAACTGTCAGTGGCCTCAGGTCTGGTGGCAGACCAATGTCCTGCCTGGTGGCCGTATCCCAGCCATCCCAAAGCGCGGGCAACTTGCTGTTTGCAGGAAGGCAGGACCTGCTTCCTCCTCGAACAGTACCACCGGGTGGGGTTTCAAGGCTCTGCGACCAGGAACACCTGCCAGGTGGCCAAGCCACACTTTGTGGTTCCCTCCATGGCTACAGCCCATCCTTCCAGGTGTGCATCCCAGCGATGCCCTGTGATACATGCGAAGACACCCACAGACCTGCCATCCAGCTTCCTGCTCCATCCCCAAACTGTGACCTCACAGGAGCCCCACCTTCCCCCCATGAGCCACCCAGGCATGGGCCTGACCCTGAAGTGCTCAGCTGCTTGTCCACAGTTCCCCTCATTGTGGGGCCCAACCACGAGTCCATGGAGGATGGCCAACTGACTGTGGCGGCCCTGATCCTTCCAGAGTGGCAGTATGAGGGGAGGAGTCGTCTTTTCTTGTTCCTTGCAGGGTCTTCTGGGCTGTAGATCACCATTACTCTTGGGGGATGGGTTTCTTTGCAGTGGGCCGAGGCATTGTGGGGTTCCTATGGGAAGAGTCTGTCCCATCTCTCCGCCCTCACTTCCAGGGCATTGCTGGCCATGATGGGTGTGTCTGGTCTTGGAGAGCTCCGCCTTCCTCTTCACCCCAGTTCTCTTGTGTGCCTATCTGTTTCTAACTGTGTCCTTTGTATGGGGACAGCTGTCCTGTTAGAGGAAGGTCCACCCTAATGAGTTCACTTGACCTCCATCAGCTCTGTGAAGACCTTTCCTTTGTCTGTAAGGTCACACCAAGGTACTTGGGATTGGGACTCCAGCACCTGACTCTGAGGGGACATGATGGGACTCCTCACACCCTACAAATGCTCTGAGGTAGGAACACGCTGGAGAGTTCTAAGGATGGAAGGACGGCCTTTGTAGCTACTGGGGGTGAAGCCAGAGGTGAGGAGAGCAGGCCGCCAGGGTAGGAGCCAGATCACGTGGGGCCTTGTGAGCCTGTGAGAATTGTGACCCTTCTGTGGTTGGGGAAGGAAAGGCCCAGGAGGCTCTAGGCTGGGTTCTTCTGGGCTTTGTCCCTGTCCTCACTGCCTTGTGGAAACAGAGGCTCCCTGCTAGGTGCTGAGACCCTGCTGAGGTTCAGGCCCATGGCTGTGCTTCTCTGCCTCCCCACCATATGATAAGCAGAGATCCCACTCCAGGTACAAGGATAAAGGTGAGTATGGATTGCTTGTTGTCAGGTCCCCAGCAGTCATGGGCTATCTCTCTATCCCTGGATGCCTCCTCAGCCATCAAAAGAGGTGACAGTAATCTAGTGGGTTATTTGAGGTTTGAATTCTGTGATCTCTCCCATCCCAGGTGCGGGCAAGGACACAGAGCATGCCCATTCCAGTAGATCATGCTCTCCTTCATTCTTTCTCTAGGTTCTAGGGCAGGGGCCGGGGCATCTGCTGACAGTGGAGGAAGTGGTGCAGGAAAGGCTGGGAGGAAGGTGGCTCCCAAGGGCATGGGGAAGACACGTGGCAGGACCATCTATGGTCCAGGGTGGCCCCAGGGCCAAGGGCAGATTGGTTAGCATGGATCTGTGCTCAGCAGCCCTAGGCTGAGATGGGGGATCTGCAGAGCATGGGTAGGGATGGGGCTGGGGAGCTGAGGGGTGGGATTTGGGGCCCAGGGTGGGAGAATCCAAGCCCAGGGCTGTGCCTATCTGTGCTAGAAGAGCAAAGCCCAGCCACTGGGCTTTGAAGCCTTGGGATCCACCCTCCCTCCTCAGTGCTCCCACGGTTTTGAGTCCCTCTGTCTTGGATCTCACCTCATGCCTCTCTCCTGCTGTTTAGGCCTCCTTCCAGAACTCCCCACAGACTGCATGTGATGGACAGGTCCTCTGGATCACCATCCCCCTGTCATTGGACCACGTGGAGACATATGGAAGAAGCCAGCCCTCTGTGACCCTCCCCTCTGTGTCAACAGGCTTGGAGGATGCTTGGAC
>JAGTXV010000436.1:19500-73307 GCA_020226045.1 Muntiacus reevesi | reverse complement strand
CCCAAGACAACTCACCCCCACAGGGCCTGAACCCAGTAAGGGCCAGTGAGGAAGAGAACAATGCCATCCTCAGGCTGTCCTTCCCCAGGAAGCTCTGGATGATCGTGGAGGATGCAGACTTCATCTCTGTGCACTGGAATGATGAGGGAGACACGATGGTCATCAGGGCTGATCTGTTCTAGATGGAGGTCCTCCAGTGCATAGGCACAAACAGAAACTTCAAGACAGACAGCATCAAGAGCTTCATCCGTGAACTGATCTTGTATGGGTTCAGTAAAATTCACCCTTTGGGTTGCTCTGCAGTGAAGAAGAAGATGATGGTAATGTAGAAAGTCCTTCCAGGGACACTAGACTTTACGAGCCAAGTGGTAGACAGGTTTCATTTCTTAGGATAATTTTTTTCTTGTGAGAGACCGGTAAATGAAAGAGGAGAAAGCAGTGCCTATTGTGTTCCACGAACCCCCTTAGACAGGATCCACAGGGGTGAGTCCAGGCCCTGAGAGGTCACTTGATGTCAGGGAGCACCAGTAACACCTCAAGCGAGGCTGGCCCCAGGGGAGCTCTAGGGAGCACACTTGTTAGGGCCTCATAACCTGCCAGGAGTGAAGAGACCTTGTCTTCATACTTAGGCAAGGTCAGGACGGTGGTGAGGAGGGCAGTGAGGAACTATTCTCCCCAAAGATGGCTGAAGTGATTCATTTTCAGATCTATCACAACTCCAACTTTCAGAGAGACAAGCCTCTACTCCTGCAGAACATCCAGAGAAAAGGTGACCCCAGAAAAATTGCTCAGCCCATCATCAGTGCAACAATGAACCCAAAGAGAAAGAAGCATGCAGTGGCGACCAGACACTCTCCTCAATTCCATCACAAGTCCACAAAGATGCTGATAAGAAGGCCCATAAGAGAACACCAACTGCTCATGGAATCCCTGGCCAGTGCTCATTTCTGTTCTGTGTCCTTATGTTTATGGGCAGTGTAGCCATGTGGGCTGGGGCAAACCATCTCCCCAGCGAGCAGGGCAGACCCAGTGGTGAGGGCACATCCAGCAAGGCCACATCTCTACCCCCGCTACTGCTGAAAGGGACAGCACAGGGGAACTGCCCCAGAGCCCCTCAGAGTACCCAGGTTATGGTTAAGTGATGACTATGTACCACACCAATTTTTGCATCATGATGGCGGCCATTTCAGTTGTGGCCCAAAATGAGGCCCCTGAGGCAGAGAAGGAGCAGGAGGAGTCCTCAGGCTACACATGTACCCTCTGTGAGCAGTTCAAGAACAACCCCAATCCCTGAGCTGCCAAGACTGCAGGAACACTCAAAAGCACTCTCTGGCTCTAAAAAAGTACAACATAACTCCACAGGAGTAAATAAAGAATTGAATGAGAACTGCGAGTCTCTGGGTGATCCAGATGAGGCTGGAATCCCATGCCCAAGGTAGGCCTCAGTCCGGGTCCATGGTTCCTTTTCATCTGAAGCAGCAGCATATCAAACCCTCATCCAAGAGTGTGGCTCCCGAGCCAAGTGCTGAGGCCAGCCCAGGACGGGCTGGTCCCTGGTCCTTGCCTGCCACACAGCAGAAGACCCAGTCTGGCTCCTGACTATGGGGGGTGTCACCTTCCATGAGTCATGCACCCTGAAGCAGAAGGGGCTCCTGCTGGGAACCCCCGACGATGACACAAGTTTCTGATTAGCAGCTGAGCGTCTCCAGCTCCCGATCCAGGGGCCTCCCCAAGAGGCCCACCAGAAAGCAGGGTCACCCCACCCACCAAGGGCCTTGCAAACACATGACCCCAAACCCAAAAACAAGTACAAGGTTTTACAAGGTGAACACTAACCCTTGTTGTTCTGCCCTCAAAGCTGTGTTTAGGAGCCTGTGTTTGGACCGGGAGTGGCCAGACATCGTGACCAACACACACACTTTGTGAGCCAAGGGACACTTTAGAGCAGGGCAAGGGTCACCTGCAAGGACACACCGTGGCCTGTTTCAGGGCCTGTGGGCCTCTCTGCCTGCCAGAGGCCTCGCCGGCTGCTCAGGGTCAGCCCCACCCCCAGCCTCTCCATCACCCCCTGGATACCGTTCTAACATAGGGGAGTTTGGACCAGAACACAGAGGGAAAACCATTAAGCGGTTTCCTAACAACACATTTCTCTCAACCACCCAGACACAGCAGGGCCAAAATGAGTGTCGAGGCCATATTATTGTAAAGGTCAAATTCCTGCAGACTCTCGCTGAGTCCAGAGCAGCACCACATGAGGGGAGTCCTGGCCCTGAGCCCCACACCAAGTGGGCAGTGCACCCCAGGGTGGGGCTGATTCAGACCAAACCAGATGGGCACATCCAGGGCTGGATGGCAACTGGTTGGTGTCACCATGAGCTGGTCTCTCAGTCACCTTCCACTTGAGAGCCCAGTCTGGACAGGCCTCCTGCCCAAAGGGGATCAGGTGCTCCGGGATGTCCACCTGGAATATGCCCTTCCCAGCCCTTCTGGGACAGGCTGCAGCAGACAGTGGGGGTTGCCGAGCATGGTCAGGTACTTCCTTCACAGGTCGGGCAGCAAGGCTTGATGCTCCCACTTCCACACCTCTTTGGGACCTAGGTAATCTGAGCACAGCAAAGTGACCCCAATGTCCACGAGACCTGTGTGCAAGACAGGACACAGAAGAGAAGAAGGTGATTCACAGTCAGGCCTACTAGAGACTAAGACCATATCTTGGAGGGGAACTGTGGTGAACTTGATCCTCTGGCTGAGCCTTTCAGACAGGCTCTCCTCAGCAAAGGGAATCCGGGGTGAGGCCAAGTGAGGGAGGGAGTGAAATGAAAGGGAGAGGTCTGGTACTCCATGAACCCACCAGGACAAGGGCACCTCTCAGTCTTACCACTATGGGTCGCATGGATAGAGCAGAGGGACCCAGCAGGGAGGCTGCAGACTTCAGGTCCCCAAGCGAATTACCAGGATACAGGTGTTGCTGTGGGGCCTCACCCCTGGGGAGTCAGGAGACTTGCTCAGGCCTTGCTGCAGGCAGTGGGGGTGGGGAACCCAGGCTGGGTGTTGTGCTGCCTCTCATGATCACTGCCAGACACACACACATGTGGGGACACACACACAGAGACAAGTACCACATACAGACCTGGACACACCTCTGCCTCTTAGAGCACAAAGAGGGACTGAGGCCCACAGTGGTGGTCAGGGGCCTTGGGCTGCCATTTTCCAGCCCAGAGACCCTCATTGCCCCTCTGAGGAAACCTCAGCATCACCCCGCCCCTCACCAACCGATTCAACAGAAAACAAATGAGCACATCCCCGGCTGAGATCCAGGGCAGCT
The DNA here is from genome assembly GCA_020226045.1 of Muntiacus reevesi. Lineage (NCBI taxonomy): Eukaryota > Metazoa > Chordata > Mammalia > Artiodactyla > Cervidae > Muntiacus > Muntiacus reevesi. The sequence goes on along the minus strand of JAGTXV010000436.1, from coordinate 69,982 downwards.
CTGGGGGCCATGCAGGCAGCGTCGGGAGTCACTTGCCAGGGCATCACTTGCCAGCGTTCAGTTCGTGGCTGAACTTGTCCCTGTCCAGCATCAAGGCCTGGATATGGGCGGGGCTCATCCCCAGGCTCTGCTCCAGCAGCTCCATCCAGGCCACATCCTCCCAGTCCCAGTGCTCGATGTGGACGGCCAGGGTACAGTGCTGGGTCCGCATAGCACAGGGGGCCATGGTGTCTACAGGGTCTTAACACTGTTTAAGATGAAACCCACATAAGGCTGTTGGAAGGACAGACAGCTGAACTTCATTTCTCAGGGCCTCACGTGGCTGTGGAAACACAGAGCCACAAAGGTCAGGAGCCTGACACAGCGGCCTCCAAGCTCACGGCCCTGGGTCGGACATCAGCTCCACGTGTCCAAGCATCCTCCAAGCCTGCTGACACAGAGGGGAGGGTCACAGAGGGCTGGCTTCTTCCATATGTCTCCACGTGGTCCAATGACAGGGGGATGGTGATCCAGAGGACCTGTCCATCACATGCAGTCTGTGGGGAGTTCTGGAAGGAGGCCTAAACAGCAGGAGAGAGGCATGAGGTGAGATCCAAGACAGAGGGACTCAAAACCGTGGGAGCACTGAGGAGGGAGGGTGGATCCCAAGGCTTCAAAGCCCAGTGGCTGGGCTTTGCTCTTCTAGCACAGATAGGCACAGCCCTGGGCTTGGATTCTCCCACCCTGGGCCCCAAATCCCACCCCTCAGCTCCCCAGCCCCATCCCTACCCATGCTCTGCAGATCCCCCATCTCAGCCTAGGGCTGCTGAGCACAGATCCATGCTAACCAATCTGCCCTTGGCCCTGGGGCCACCCTGGACCATAGATGGTCCTGCCACGTGTCTTCCCCATGCCCTTGGGAGCCACCTTCCTCCCAGCCTTTCCTGCACCACTTCCTCCACTGTCAGCAGATGCCCCGGCCCCTGCCCTAGAACCTAGAGAAAGAATGAAGGAGAGCATGATCTACTGGAATGGGCATGCTCTGTGTCCTTGCCCGCACCTGGGATGGGAGAGATCACAGAATTCAAACCTCAAATAACCCACTAGATTACTGTCACCTCTTTTGATGGCTGAGGAGGCATCCAGGGATAGAGAGATAGCCCATGACTGCTGGGGACCTGACAACAAGCAATCCATACTCACCTTTATCCTTGTACCTGGAGTGGGATCTCTGCTTATCATATGGTGGGGAGGCAGAGAAGCACAGCCATGGGCCTGAACCTCAGCAGGGTCTCAGCACCTAGCAGGGAGCCTCTGTTTCCACAAGGCAGTGAGGACAGGGACAAAGCCCAGAAGAACCCAGCCTAGAGCCTCCTGGGCCTTTCCTTCCCCAACCACAGAAGGGTCACAATTCTCACAGGCTCACAAGGCCCCACGTGATCTGGCTCCTACCCTGGCGGCCTGCTCTCCTCACCTCTGGCTTCACCCCCAGTAGCTACAAAGGCCGTCCTTCCATCCTTAGAACTCTCCAGCGTGTTCCTACCTCAGAGCATTTGTAGGGTGTGAGGAGTCCCATCATGTCCCCTCAGAGTCAGGTGCTGGAGTCCCAATCCCAAGTACCTTGGTGTGACCTTACAGACAAAGGAAAGGTCTTCACAGAGCTGATGGAGGTCAAGTGAACTCATTAGGGTGGACCTTCCTCTAACAGGACAGCTGTCCCCATACAAAGGACACAGTTAGAAACAGATAGGCACACAAGAGAACTGGGGTGAAGAGGAAGGCGGAGCTCTCCAAGACCAGACACACCCATCATGGCCAGCAATGCCCTGGAAGTGAGGGCGGAGAGATGGGACAGACTCTTCCCATAGGAACCCCACAATGCCTCGGCCCACTGCAAAGAAACCCATCCCCCAAGAGTAATGGTGATCTACAGCCCAGAAGACCCTGCAAGGAACAAGAAAAGACGACTCCTCCCCTCATACTGCCACTCTGGAAGGATCAGGGCCGCCACAGTCAGTTGGCCATCCTCCATGGACTCGTGGTTGGGCCCCACAATGAGGGGAACTGTGGACAAGCAGCTGAGCGCTTCAGGGTCAGGCCCATGCCTGGGTGGCTCATGGGGGGCAGGTGGGGCTCCTGTGAGGTCACAGTTTGGGGATGGAGCAGGAAGCTGGATGGCAGGTCTGTGGGTGTCTTCGCATGTATCACAGGGCATCGCTGGGATGCACACCTGGAAGGATGGGCTGTAGCCATGGAGGGAACCACAAAGTGTGGCTTGGCCACCTGGCAGGTGTTCCTGGTCGCAGAGCCTTGAAACCCCACCCGGTGGTACTGTTCGAGGAGGAAGCAGGTCCTGCCTTCCTGCAAACAGCAAGTTGCCCGCGCTTTGGGATGGCTGGGATACGGCCACCAGGCAGGACATTGGTCTGCCACCAGACCTGAGGCCACTGACAGTTTTAGGCGGCTGACTTTAGCCGCACCACGCCCACAAACCCTGAAGCCCCTCATTTCCGGTGTATGGCTTCCGGTACCCACGTATGCACACAGTTACACAGGCATGCATTTACGTAAACACGCATGTGCCAGCCCTGTCTGCTAGGAAAGGAAATAGGAGCCGCCACGAATGGAGGTGTCTGGAAGGTCAAGCTGGGAGGGGCCTCGAGACCGTTGGCCTGGAGCAGGACCTGGAGGAGAACCAGGAATTGAGCAGCCGGGTGGAAGAGATGTGCATAGGTAGGAGGAGCAGGGCGAGGTGTAAGGGGCTGAAACCTGGGAAAGACCTGGGTGAGGAAGAGCTTCTGGAGAAGGGGGCGGGGCGGGGCTGGGGTGGGGCGGGGCAGGACGAGGCTGGGTGGGCCAGGCCACTTCAGGAGTGGGGCGGAGCTGACAGGGATGGAGCTGTGGGCCCAGGGAACCCACGGAGGCTGGGCCTGTGCAACTCCATGGCAGAGGCTTGACTGGTCTCTTTTGAATCCTTGCAATAGGCGACCAGTCCGTGAGAATCGGTGAGAGTCAAATGTTCTCAGCAAATCCACCCTAGCTTCAGAATGGACCCCAGGGGCCAGGGAAGCGAGGAGAGGCAGGGCCTTTGGGCCCAGTTCCACATCTCTGCGCTGAAAGCCCAGGTTGTCTCCTCATGTAGCCACCCTGGGGCTGCTAGCCCAGTGCTGAGCAACAGTCTTTTTTTTTTTTTTTTTTCTTTTGCAGATGAGAAGGAAAATCCTCACTGTGTTTCATGCTGCCCCTGGTACTTGAGATGTCACAGAGAAAGCCAGCTTTGCCTTCAAAACTGTTTCCTGTCCTCTTCCTCTTGTCTGGGGGCTCATCCCACCCAGGGCAGCCACCTGACTCTGCTCCTGACCACCACCCTCCCTGCTGTGTCCCTGCCTCTCAAGTGCCTGATCAGAGTAAATGCTCCTCTTCCTGTCCCCACTGCTACTAGCTGAGCTCAGACTTTATGGCCTGGGTCAGGTGCTGTCAGCCTAGGCTCCCCACTGGACTGGAATCCCTTTGTGTCTCCTCCTCCAACTGGTATTGCACACCATTGGTTCTGTGTCACACCACATGCACATCATCCTCTTCAACTCCGGATAGAAAGTGCAGATGAGCCCTCTCCTGTTTAAGCCACAAACTGTCCGTGTCACCCTGGGGTGGCTTTCAGTGGTCCCAGGTCTCCTTCCTCATCACCCAGCACTAAAGATGGCTGTGCTGGCCCTGTGCTCTGTGTAGAGCACATCCAGGACCCCACACTTCCGCTGGCTCCTCTTGTCCTAACAACCTATTGTCCTCCTGCCAGGCACAACTGTAACATCCCTTTCTCCATCTTCCAGAGTGTCAGGTGCTTTCATCTGGGAGCTCTGGGGCACCCGGCGTCTTCCTGCTGCTGCCTTTGCCCCCCTCTTCCTCCAGGCTGTGGCTGCTATGCACGATTCTGGATGCCCAAGGGTCTCCGAGTCCCAGGACGGCAAGGTCAGTGTCTCACTGGTTCACGTTAGCTGGGTACCCGCACAGCCGCTGCTGTGGGAATGCTGAAGCAGGGCAATGCCTTCTCTTTCAGTGTGCAGCCTGCTCTTTCCTTGCAGAAGCCTTTCGGCCGTGAGTTGAGGGCAGAGGCTGCCTCCTGGATTTGAGGCATCAGCACTGCAAGGACCTGAGCAATCACCATGCCCAACTCCCTCATGCTGGCCTCCCACTCCTCGCCCCAAAAGTGGTTACCAGCTGCCTCCAGACACCCCAGAAACAATACCAGAACCTCCTGGTATTGGTTTCAGATCATGAGGGAGGGTCCTGTGAATGGTGGATGTGCTGCTGATGTTCCTTCCGAATCCTGGTTTCGAACAAGACCTTGCCCAGTAAACTGGAGACCTATGACATGTGGCTGCTGAAGGGGGCAGCTGTGAGGACCTGCTCCATGGCATTTCTCTGCACCCATCCTTTCCCTGCTGCTGACCCCAGCTCTCCTCACATGCCCAGATGTGCAGACTGAGCCACGGGGAGTGCTGCCACCCCACCTGGGACTTTGAGGTTTGGTGAGGGTTCCACTTTGCTCCTTCTGTGTATTTGCAGGCAACACTGTCCTGGAATGGGCTCAACTCAGATTCTCGGGTTCCCTCGTGTCCTCCTTGGCCAATGTGGTTTTCTGTCTGAAATGTCTGTTGCCCATCTCTCCACTGAGTTGTGTGTCCTTCTTGTGTTGAGTTGCAGGCACCTCTTTTGGAGTCTGGGTGCCCATCCTGCCCTTGTTGTTTGTGTTTCAGGTTCGTTCTCTTCTGTTTGCAAGCTAGTGATGGACTCAGTATTTGCCTGGTCTCTCGGAGCCGTAAGTGCCCCACAGGTCAGCGCATGTCCCTCAGGCCCTCCATCTGGGGGTTGCCGTCCGTCCCCAGGCTTGGCACGTGTGGTGAACAGCCCCCAAGGAGACACTGCCCTGGCGTCCAGTACTCTGCCCATGAGAGAGGGCTCCTTCACATCGGTGTCAGTCCCTCAGACCCTGGCTAGCTTTAGTTCTGGGCCTTGGACTCCCACACGCTGGACACGCCCAGGGGCAGACATGTAGGTCCAGGGGGGTGGCCAGCCTTCCCATCTATCCCAAGGGCAGCTCCTCTTTGCTGCACCCCTCTCCGTATGGTGTAGATGCAGGGACCAGCCTAAGAAACAGACACGTTTCTGATTTCATCTCCGTTCCACTACAGTTCTTTGAGGGGACATGACACACATGGGACCTGTGGACACGGGTGGCCACTCTGCTGCCAGTACTCAAATGCTGCCTGCCCAGGGAATGGGTACCACCCAGGGGGACCTTGGGAGCTTCTGTGAGCCTCTGGTGCTGCCCACTTACATTCATATCATAGGCCTTTATATCACATCTGACCCGGGCTCGGGAGATGCCGGTTGCATGTGTCCATCATTCCCAAGTTCTGGGGTCTACATGTTCTTCACAGTCTTTCATCTGGGCAGGTTGGCCAATACCCAGGTGCCAGGCCCCGCGCCTCTTGAGGGGGCTTCTGGACACCAGGCTGCAGCCCACAGAATGGATCCAGCTATTTAGTTTGCAAGAACAAGGGCAGGGAGGGCGGCCTGGAGTGTGTATTGCCATCCCATACTCATGGTGAGAGGACGTCAGTGAGTGGACTCTCACTGGGCAGGAGCCCCATCCAGTTACCCTGTGAGTACTTGCATGCCCACCATGGTGACTTGGCCAAGCACAGAGAAGGTGTGAGGAGTCAGAAGCAGAGGCTTCCCATGAGGCACCACCAGAGGTGGGAACGTTCTCCAGTTCGTGAGTGGGGCAAGTACCCCACTCTTTTTGTGTGTGTTTCAGGAGCAGAGGCCACCCTTGAGGCACCACCAGAAGTGGAAAGGTTCTCCAGTTCATGAGTGGGGCGAGTATCCCCCTCTTTTTCTGTGTGTTTCTCTTTTACTCACTGGAGTTCATGCAGGGTTTCCATTCAGCCTTACCATCTTTTCCTCACATCAGGCTCTGAAGGACTCCTCGACAGACATCTCACTAAGCCTTGCACCTGGCTCTGGGGGATCCTGCAATCCAGGCTCTCCCAGCTCAAGACCAACTGACAAATCCTCAGGACTGACACTGTGTCCATTGCCCTGTGAAGCCCTGTGCTCAGAAACCCCAGCCCGGGGGGTCCTCCCGAAGTAGCCACAGAATCAAAGTTAACCAGATCTCTCACGTCGGTGTCAAGCTGATCCTCTCTGGCAACCTCAAACCCTCTGATGGTCCCACTGCCCTGCGTGTGGTCACTGACACAGAGCCGGAGGTCATGATGGAAGGGGCTGGGGACGTTCATGTGTCTTTTTGCTGTGGAACATCAAAGTCCTTCTCCCACAGACCTGCCCCATCCCTGTTCCTCAGGTTCAGACCTGAGAACTGGCTTAGAGGCCAAACCTGAGCAAGGGATCTTGACCTGTTTACTGTGGTGCCTGCTCTTGGCCTCAGTGTCGTTTTGGACAGTACCTTGGTCATTTGCCCACCTATTGAGCCTCTGGGAAGCTGCATTTTACTGACCACCTGCCCTGCTCTGTGAGTCCAGACTGCTGGGTGGCAGAAACCCTGGTATGGTCCCTGGATCCTGGCTGCTCAGTGCAACCCCACAACCTCTGCTGCAGTCCCTGGGCAGCAGGGGTGGGGGGAGGGTGTGTCGTCCATCTCCTCCATCACCAGGCCTGGCAAGTCTGGCTTGTGTTGTGTGGTGACTTTGCTCTGCTTGGCGACCGGACATTAGGTGACCAACTCTTCCCATGGTAGCTTGGTTCTCCTGCTGGTAGTGCTGTGGGTCCTGCCTCAAGTCAGGGCAGCTAGCTCCCCTGCATCCTGGGACAGAGGGCACCTGTGAGGGAGGACTCTGGTCCCGTTTGCTCCCTTGGGGGTGGAGAAGACACCAGCACTTTATGGGGTGGGGTGGACGGCTGCTGCCGCAGGCTCAGAAATTCACAGATGTCTGGGATGTCCCGGTCTTCAGAGGCCTGCCTGCTGGTCTCCCTGACACTTGTGTGTTAGGGATGCAGGGTTTCCCAAGAGGACCTTCAGTGCCAGTGGGTCAGGCCTGCTGTGGTAGAACATTCAGTGTCTTTTAAGGTTCAGCCACTCCTGTCAAATCCTGAGCCAATGTTTGTCCACTGCCTGAAGCTTTGTCAGCTACCAGGGATGCCCTGCCCCCCTTCTTGATTCTCACTGTTCTAAACCCTAAGCTGGCCATCCTCCTGCAGAGCAAAGCAAAGAAGTCACTCCCATCTATTCCTCTCATGTTCCACACTCCTGGATCTTCTCAACTACCAGGAACTTCCTCTCCCCATGCCAGCCCAGCAGAAGTTCTAGCAGCTGGGCTGTGATCTTGAGCCCAGGGCTGAGTGCACAGGATGGGTCCTCATAACCAGTGGGGCAGGGGATGTCAACCTTGTTCCAAGGCCCCATCTCGCCACCTCTCCTCAGACCACTCCAGGGCCAGACTTCTTGGGATGGGTCCTTTGTGAGGCTGTTCTCGTGGGTTGGGGGGAGGGGGGAGTTGGTGCTGGAGGCTGGCTGGGGACTCCCCATCAAGCGGGCAGGAAGCAGGCAGAGGTGGGCAGGGCATCCCTTCACCTGCGATGTTGGCCTGACAGTTACTGCCGGCCTGTCGGAAGCTGCAGAGCACAGACAAGCATTGGAGATGTCCACAGTGGACCCCAGTGGTCAGGCCCTCGTAGTGCCTGAGGCCTCATGATTGCTATTGACCAAGTGGGAGAACTGACACTAGGAATTGGTGCCCGAGTTGTGGCTGTGTGGCAGAGGATGCCAAGTGCCTTTGCCTGGGTGGCACCACGCTCTGGCCTGCATGCAGCCTGGTGGGAGGTGCTCTTGGTGTCTTTTGAATCAGGCAACTGCGGGGTTGGGGAGGATAACTGCTTCCAGTGTGCTGGCCACCTGGCCATCTTCTAGCCCCAGTGAAAACACAGCCTGATAAGAGAGGGCAGGTCTGGATGCCAGACCTTACAAGGCAAAGTGCATTCAAGTCCAGGGACACCTGTTATGCAAGAGGCTCCTCCACCATGCAGGCCGTCAGGTGTCCATTCACCCCTGCATCACTCAGGGATGGCGGGTGGAGAGGCTGGAGTGCATCTTCCAGACAGACTTGTAAAGTGCAGAGTCTGAAATGAGGCAGAAGTTGGGGAGCATGAAGAGTGGGTAACCAACCACTAACTCACATCAAGGGACCACGGAGGGATTTTTGGATGAGAGGGTCATCTGGATTGAGTCTTGTAGTGAAGAGGGTCTCCTTGGCTGGGGTATGGGGGAAGGGCCCCCAGAAGGGTCAGACCTATGGAGGGAACTGAGCCCAGGTGTATAGCTGGAGCAAGGTCATGGGTAAGGAGCTGGGATACTAGACTGGGTGCAACTCAGAGGTGACTCTAAGACATCTGGCCTGTGTCCTGCATACAGTTGATTGATGCCCTCACTTGCAGTTTTAAAGGCAAGCCATTGTTTCTCTCCCCGAGGAGAATTCATCGATTCAGTCATTTGGTTAGTCAGTGACTGGACAAAACTTTGTGTGCCTCCCATACACAGGGTCAGGCAGCAAGTAGACAAGAGGGGCACACAGGTGAGTCAGGTGATGACCAGCATGGCTCTTTCCAGGATGAGCAATTCTGGCATCTGGTGCCTGTCCTTGCTGAACTAGACATGGGCACCATCTTCTGGGCTAACTTCTCCTGGATTCTGTGGAGGTTTCCAATTCTTGTTCCTGACTCCATTAGATGAGATGACATTAGAGAGATGACATTAGGTCTTTATGTTCTGAGTTATTGCCCAGATAAAGGATGAGATGGTTAGATAGCATCACCAATTCAATGAACGTGAATTTGAGCTAACTCTGGGAGATGGTGACGGACAGGGAAGCCTGGCGTGCTGCAGTCCAAAGGGTCACAAACAGTCTGACATAACTTAGTGACTGAACACACACAGAGGTGAGGGCGTTGGGCCCAGATTCTCCTGGCCCCCAGAAGAAGGTTGATTTGCCCTCTGTGGCACCCAGTGTCCCCCAGGATGAGCAAAGTGGCTGCTGCTAATGCATTGTGCACAGAAGGAAGACATGGTGTAAGTTTGCCCAGACCAACTCCTCAATGGCCTGAGCTGTGACAGCTTCTACTGCCAGGAGGAGTTTACCAGTGTGGGACCCCTGCTTACTGCCTTTGAAGGAATAGTGCAGGCAGTGAAGATAAGATGATATGGGAAGCGTCTTGGCCTGTTATATTGCCCAACTAGTGTTCCCAAATGACAACTGGAGGAAGCTTTAGGACACTAGGGTTTGACAGTATTGTACTGCTTGCCTGTTGTGCAATCTGCTGGCCCACTCTTCCAACTTTACTTCTTTTTTTCTTAATTGAAGTATAGTTAGAGTTTCCCTCATAGCTCAGTTGGTAAAGAATTCACCTGCAATGCAGGAGACCCCAGTTCGATTCGTGGGTCAGGAAGGCCCTCTGGAGAAGGAAAGGCTACCCAATCCAGTATCCTGGCCTGGAGAATTCCATGAACTGTATACTGTTATAGTTCAAGGGATCGCAAAGAGTCAGACATGACTGAATGACTTTCACTCACTTTCACATAGTTGATTAACAAAATGTTGTATCTGTTTCTGGTGTACAGCAAGGTGATTCACTATATATATATATATAAAACTTCCAAATTCTTTTCCATTATAGGTTATCACAGATATTGAGTATAGTTCCATGTTCTGTACAGTAGGACCTTATTTATGTATTTTATGCATATTTGTTCTTTCACTCAGTCGTGTCTGACTTTGTGACCCTATGGACTGCAGCACACCAGGCTTCCCTGTCTTTCACTCTCTCCCAGAGTTTGTTCAAACTCATATCCATTGAGTTGGTGATGACACCCAAACATCTCATCCTCTAGCACCCTCTTCTCCTTCTGTCTTCAGTCTTTCCTAGCATCAGTGTCTTTTCCAGTAAGTTGGCTCTTCACATCAGGTGACCAAAATATTACAGCTTCAGCTTTATCATCAGTCCTCCCAATGGATATTCAGGGTTGATTTCTTTAGAATTGACTGACTTGGTTTCTTTCCTGTCCAAGGGACTCTCAAGAGTCTTCTCCAGCATGACAGTACTACTATTTTATACATAGTAGTGTGTATCTCTTAATCCCAAATCCCTAATTTATCCTTTCCCCTGCTTTTCCCCTTTGGTAACAAAAAATTTATTCTTTGAGTCTGTTTCTACTTTGCAAATAATTTCATTTGTATCATATTTTTAGATTCCACATATAAGTGATAGAATATTTGGCTTTCCATTTCTGACATACTCCACTTAGTATGATAATCCCTAGGTCCAACCATGGTTCTGCAAATGGTGTTGCTTCATTATTTTTCATGGGTGAGTAGTATTCCTCTGTGTGAGTGTGTGTGTGTGTGTGTGTGTGTGTGTGTACCACATCTTCTTTATCCATTTATCTGTTGATGGATATTTACAATGCTTTACATTACATCTTGGCTATTGTAATTAGTGTTGCAATGAACATTGGGATGCATGTATCTTTTCAAACTAGAGTTTTTGTCTTTTCCAGGTATATATTCAGGCGTGGGATTGCTGGATCAATGTGGTAGTTCTGTTTGTAGTTATTTAAGGAACCTCCATACTATTCTTCAAATTGAGTGTACCAATTTACTTTTACACCAACAGTGTACAAGAGTTTCATTTTCTCTGCAAACTCTCCAGGATTTATTCGTTGTAGGTTTTTTAATGATGGCCATTCTTTCCAGTGTAAGGTGATACTTCATTGGAGTTTTGATTTGCATTTGTCTGATAATTAAGAATGTTGAGCATCTTTTCATGTGCTTTTTGGCCATCTGTGTCTTCTTTGGAGAGATGTCTCTTCAGGTGTTCTGACTAGATTTTGATTGGATTGTCTCTCTCTCTCTCTCTTTTTTTTTTTGCAGCTTCAGTTTTAGTTAAAAGTGGTTGGTAGTAAGAGCTTCCATGGAAGAAAGTTCCATGCAGTGCTTGGAGGGTATGAAGAAAAAATGAGGTGCTAGACCTAGTATGTCAATACATTGTACAGTATTTCTTGTCTTTTTCCTCCTCTGACCATTTCTGCCTTCTTAATCTTTCTAACTTCCCCAAGGCATGGAGATGTCAGATACATAGCAATGGATATTAAAATGGACTCTTAACTCTCATTACCACACAGATATAGCAACTGAATTTGCATCTTCTGTGCCTTGAGCTTATGGCAGGAGCCCAAGCATTGGCACAGAAGCCCATTATTTGTATCCCATGGGTTCATGAGGGTAGATGGCTCCTTTTTTGAGTGGATGTGTGTCCATGTAGCTCATAGGCTGTGCCAGTGCATAGGTCACACAGAGGGGCTGCCTATTTGTGCTCATGATGCAAATGACATGATCCAGAGCCTGGGCTTTACTATTCAGGGACCTGGGTTTGAACATCAGCTCTTCTCTTGCTGTGTAGACTTGGCACTTAGTATCTCTGGGTGTCTCTTCTTTGTTGAAAACCAAGTAGTACAAAGTGCTGCTCATGCCACAGGGTTTTTCCAGGGCACAGCCTTGAACATAATGTTGTCTCCCACTGGGGTTCAGGGTTTGTCTTTGCTTCTACTTCTACAGTTGGGAGGTTATTCCAGCAACACTGACTATGAAGATTTTTCTTAATTCCCAGGCTTTGTAAATTTCAGAATTAACTAACAGTGTTCAAGGGACTATAATGAGTTCTTGGTAAAATTCCTTTATACTACTGGGAAGTTTTCAGTTACGCATGTAGAAAATGAGATGATTGGTCCAGAACAGTGGTTCTCCAACCTTTGTGCCCATGGGATATCTGGCCAGCTGGTGGGGTATTGTTCAGCCTCCCAAACAGATCAGAGGCAGGCTGCTCAACTGAAGCGAGACCTTCTCCCCATCCCCCTTCTTCCTAATCTCTTCTTGGCCCATTCCTCATAGAGGCCCCTCAATGTGTGCCACAGAACACAGTTTGAAAACCAGTGACCTAAATCTAAGATTTCAGTGTGCATTCAGATCCTCCAGTGATCTTATCAAATGTGGCTTCTGATTCAGATGTTCTGAGGTAGACCTGAGATTTTGTGTTTCTGACCAGGTCCCAGTTGATGACTAAGTGTCTGGTCCGTGGATAGCATATTGAAAAGCAAGGGTGTGATCACAGACTGCCTTTGACGTTTCACATCCTTTGATTCGGACTTCTTACTGTTACTCTGGTTGTGTCATAAAATAAAAATCTGTGTTGAATGAATGTTTCTATTAAGAGCAAAATCCTCAACTATGCAGATCTGGAAACCGACCTGGGATATGAAGGAGACAGAAGTATTTGTTTCTCAACTGTGAGAGTCACAAACATCTGTAAAATATTTTCTGAAGAACACAATTTGGGTTAAGAAGCTGTTGCAATTTGTTAAGAAGAGCTGCACTTTGGCTTGGTTGTAGTCTAGATCATAGAGAAAGTGTTAGTCGATGAGTCGTGTCCAACTCTCTGTGACCCATGCAGTGTAATCTGCCAGGCTTTTCTGTCCATGGAATTTCCCAGGCAAGAATACTGAAGTGGGTAGCCATTCCTTTCTCCAGGGGAATGTTCCTGACCCAGGGATAGAACCTGGGTCTTCTGCATTGCAGGCAGATTCTTTACCATCTGTCACAAGCTAAGCTAACGGACACTTTTCTAATGGAATTTCTGATGGAAACAAGTGATCTGCTTTCAGACTCTGGCTGAGGCATGTCTCCACACTCTAGGTCTAAGTGAAGGTTCAGAATTGTGGACAGCTGTTGGTGTGTCTGGCATCCATGTGCTTTCTTGATACTCATAATAACATGCCATCTAGAAAGATGCCTTCATGTAAGTGGCTTCCACCCTTTCTATCTATTGCTGAGTTTAGTGCTCCAGGTTGAGTGTTTGTAGAGTTTTCTGTCTTCTGCACTCTGCAGGGACTCCTCCGGTGTGTGTCCAGAAGACTGGCTGCTTTGACAGTCTGTAGGGCTTTGCTTGTCAGTGTTTGTTTCAGTTCAGTAATGTCATGGCTAAGGTGGGGAACCCACTTTAGCAAGGAGATAAAAACCCAGTTGTTGGAGCAGCCAGTGTGTTGAGATGTCACATATCCTTTGTGGAATATGGCAGGAGAATACTGTATGCTCTGTGGCATTGCCTGAGTCCTTCGTTAAGAAGGATGAGCACTTTTCCATGTTGATGAAGGTGGCATGTGCACCATCTGAGGAAGCGAGGTGAGACTGAACACCAGGGAGGCTGGATCCAAACACAGAGGTGTTCCTTTGGTGATAAGTCAGTGAGGAGAACAGTCTAGTAGATGTGTATTCCCATGTCTTGTCAATGGGCTTCTTAATATCAGGCATATAGGAAGCACAGGTGGAGTGTGCCCATCCGCCCCCCTCCTCTGGACACTGACAATCTATCAACTTGTCCATAAATAGCTCTGTCAATGGCCACCAATCACCTTTCTTCCTTCTCTGGCCCCCTCTCTCTCTGGTATGTGAGCACCTCCTTGGTGCCTGGCATTGGGACTACAAAGGTGGAGAAGATAGGGAAGTTGCTGGCAAGTCCCAGACAGGCAGAAAGCACAAGGGGCCTTAAGAAAGGTTCAGCTCCTAGAATCTGGAATCTCTGAGGAGGGATGCAGGGATGGTGGCATGGGGGCCATGGAGCTCAGTCTGTGTCTGTCGTACTGATCCAGAGTGCATTGCCTTCCCATCATATCCTCAGAGCATTCAGGTCACCACAGGTATATATGGAGGGCATGTGCCTGAGCCTTCCTTGCACACCTTCGATGAAGCATGATGGTCTCTTTTCCTAGTCACCCCTCTCCCACTTAGTTCCCTCTGGCATAAAACCAGCAGTTGGGAGGAGACGAGTCTAAGATAGAATCCTGAAGAAGTTTCTGGAAGAATAACCTGCTCATCCAGTGCTTCCTGAGCTCTCTTCTGAGTGAACTTCTAGATGTTCAAGTCGGCTTTAGAAAAGGTAGAGAAACCAGAGATCAAATTTCAACATCTGCTGGATCATTGAAAAGCCAGAGATTTCCAGGAAAGAAAACTATTTCTGATTTATTGACTATGGCAAAGCCTTCGACTGTGTGGATCACAATAAACTGGAAAATTCTGAAAGAGGTGGGAATACCAGACCACCTGACCTGCCCCTTGAGAGGCATATATGCAGGTCAGGAAGCAACAGTTACAACAGGACATGGAACAACAGGCTGGTTCCAATTAGGAAACGGAGTCCATGGAACAACAGGCTGGTTCCAAATAGGGTGTATATTGTCACCCTGCTTATTTAACTTATATGCAAAACACATCATGAGAAACACTGGGCTGGAGGAAGCACAAGCTAGAATCAAGTTTGCTTGGAGAAATATCAATAAACTCAGATATGCAGATGACACAACCCTTATGGCAGAAAGTGAAGAAGAACTAAAAGCCTCCTGATGAAAGTGAAAGAGGAGAGTGAAAAAGTTGGTTTTAAGCTCATCATTCAAAAAGCTAAGATCATGGCATCTGGTCCCATCACTTCGTGGCAAACAGATGGGGAGACAGTGGAAAAAGTGTCAGACTTTAGTTTTGGGGGCTACAAAATCACTGCAGATGGTGACTGCAGCCATGAAATTAGAAGATGCTTACTCCTTGGTAGGAAATTTATGACCAACCTAGACAGCACATTAAAAAGCAGAAACATTACTTTGCCAACAAAGGTCCGTCTAGTCAAGGCTATGATTTTTCAAGTGGCCATGTATGGATGTGAGATTCCAGAGAAAGTTGAGTACAGAAAAATTGATGCTTTTGAACTGTGGGGTTGCAGAAGACCCTTGAGAGTCCCATGGACTGCAAGGAGATCCACCCGGTCCATCCAAAAGGAGATCATTCCTGGGTGTTCATTGGAAGGACTGATGCTGAAGCTGAAACCCCAATACTTTGGCCACCTCATGTGATGAGTTGACTCATTGGAAAAGACTCTGATGCTGGGAAGTATTGGGGGCAGGAGGAGAAGGGGACGGCAGAGGATGAGATGGTTGGATGGAATCACTGACTCAATGGACATGAGTTTGAGTAAACTCTGGGAGTTGGTGCTGGACAGGGAGGCCTAGTGTGCTGCAATTCATGGGGTCACAAAGAGTCGGACACGACTGAGTGACTGAACCTAACTGAACTGGATGTAAGCCTCCATGTTACTCTCTCCATACATCTTAACCTCTCCTACCCTCTCCCCATGTTCATAAGTCTATTCTCTATTTCTCTTTCTCCACTGCTGCCCTTTAAATAAATTCTTCTGTACCATTTATCTAGATTCTGCATACATGCATTAGAAGGCAATATTTATCTTTCTGTTTCTGACTTACTTCACTCTGCATAATATGGAACATGGGATGGAGATTCCTTAAAAAAAAGAAAAGAAAAGAAAAAAACTAGGAATAAAACTACACTCTGACACAGCAATACTTCTCCTAGGTTTATACCCTGAAGAAACCAAATATGAAAGAGACACATGTATCTGCCTTCATTTTAAATGCTAGAACCTGAGATGTGAACTGGAGAGGTGAATGAGGAAAGGACACGTCCTTTCTGAGAGTGTGGATATAGCAGAAGAACTAAACGTTAGGTAGGAACAGAGGCAGCCCTCCTAGGGTGATGAGCTAACTCTGCTCCCCATTTCAGATGCCAAAACCCTCACCCCACCTCCAACCAGGATCTCAGAAGGTGATGTAATGAGGCTTTTTAGAGAGGTGGTTAATGTTATCTGAGATCACAGTGTGGATCCTCTTCCAATTTGACTGTGGTCCTTCTTGAGATTAGCACAGAGACATGCACAGATGACCTGGTGAGGACACCAGGAAGGGGCACCTGCAATTCATGGAGGGAGACCAAACCCTGTCCTCATTTGGAACTTCAACTCAGGCCTCTAGAGAAAGTGTCTGTGGCAGAAGCTGCCTAGTCCCAGGCAGATTGTTACAGTAGTCCAGCAAACTGCTGCACCCAGGTGTCAAGGTCCTCAGGCTACTGCAGCAGGAGAGCAGACCATACAGAAAACAGCCTGTAGTCAGCTGTGAAAGACAAGGTTGAAGATCTTGACCTCCCAAAACAGTGGGCACTGGCTCTGAGAACATGACTGATGAGGTGGCCACTCTCATGAAAACAAGGCTGAAGGCAAGCAGTCACTGCGGGGTTCTGCTCCCATGGACCTAGGGTCATCTCAGCTCAAATACCACCCATCTTCCCAGGAACCCTAGTTAGAAGACAGCTTGGCCTCCCCAGTGGCATATTGGTATAAAGCATCTGCCTGTGATGTAAGAGATGTGGGTTTGATCCTTGGGGTTGGGAAGATTCCCCTGCAGGAGGGCATGGCAAACCACTCCAGTATTCATGCCCAGAGAATCTTATGGACAGAGAAGCCTGGCACACTGTTACAACCTATGGTGTCACAAAGAGTCATACACAACTGAGCACACACACAGAAACCACTTCACTTTCTTTCTGCAGAGAATCTGAAGCACCATGTAAGGTTTCACAACCTGACAATTAAGTGTCATTGCCCCAGTTGTAAGCATGGGTGTTTTTCCTTCCGTCCTACACTGGGAGGTCCTTTAGGGTAAAATCTCTGTCCTACTTGTTCTTGAAGCAGAATTTTGAACCTCAGAAAAATATTCTTAATTTGAAGATTTGGGGGGAGAATGCAGTTCAGTTCATTACACTTGCTCAGTCATGTCCGACTCTTTGCAACCCCATGAATCGCAGCATGCCAGGCCTCCCTGTCACCAACTCCTGGAGTCTACCCAAACTCATGTCCACTGAGTTGGTGATGCCATCCAGCCATCTTACCCTCTGTTGTCCTCTTCTCCTCATATCCTCAATCTTTTCCCGCATCAGGGTCTTTTCAAATGAGTCAGCTCTTCGCATCAGGTGCCCAAAATATTGGAGTTTCAGCTTCAACATCAGTCCTTCCAATGAACACCCAGGACTGATCTCCTTTAGGATG
The DNA here is from genome assembly GCA_020226045.1 of Muntiacus reevesi. Lineage (NCBI taxonomy): Eukaryota > Metazoa > Chordata > Mammalia > Artiodactyla > Cervidae > Muntiacus > Muntiacus reevesi. The sequence goes on along the minus strand of JAGTXV010000436.1, from coordinate 52,993 downwards.
GACTGGTAGGATCTCCTTGTAGTCCAAGGGACTCTCAAGAGTCTTCTCCAACACCACAGTTCAAAAGCATCAATTCTTCTGCACTCTGCTTTCTTCATAGTCCAATGCTCACATCCATACATGACTACTGGCAAAATCATAGCCTTGACTAGATGGAACTTTGTTGACAAAATAATGTCTCTGCTTTCTAATATGCTGTCTAGGTTGGCCATAACTTTCCTACCAAGGAGTAAGCATCTTCTAATTTCATGGCTGAAATCACCATCTGCACTGATTTTGGAACGATAATAATAATAATAATAATAATAATAAAGTAAGCTACTGTTTTCACTGCTTCCCCATCTATTTGCCATGAAGTGATGGGAGTGGATGCTATGATCTTAGTTTCTGAATATTGAGCTTTAAGCCAACTTTGTCACTCTTTCACTTTCATCAAGAGGATCTTTAGTTCTTCACTTTCTGGGTTGTTTCATCCGCATATCTGAGGTTATTGATATTTCTCCCAGGAATCTTGATTCCAGCTTGTGCTTCCTTCAACCCAGCATTTCTCATTGGGGGAGAATGGATTCCAGTATATATAGTGCAGTGTCCCTTTGCTGTTCACCTGAAACTATCACATTGTTAATTGGATACAATGAAAGTAAAGTTTATCAGTCATGTCTGAATCTTTGAGACCCCTTGGACTGTAGCCTACCAGGCTGCTCTGTCCATGGGATTTTCCAGGTAAGCTACTGGAGTGGGCTGCCATTTCCTTCTCCAGGGGATCTTCCCAATCCAGGATCCAAATTGTGTCTCCCATTTTACAGACAGTTGCTTTACCATCTTAGCCACCAGGGAAGTCCAATTTGCTATATTCCAATTTAAAATACAAAGGTTTTTAAATACTTCTCATCTTGAAGCTGTTCTGGTACTGCAACAAAGACAACAAAAATCAGTTTTCATTATCATGTTCTAGTTAATTGAACAGCAATTAGATGCGATTAATTGCTCAGTCCTGTATGAATCTCTGGGACCCTATAGTCCAACAGGCTCCTCTGTCCATGGGACTCTCCAGGCAAGAATATTGAAGTGGATAGCCATATCCTTCTCTGGGAGATCTTTCTGATCTAGTGATCGAATCTGGTCCTCACTTTCCAGGCTGATTGTGAACCATCTGAGCGATGAGGGAAACCATTATACAGATGGTTTTACAATAATTTTACAAATCAATGGACATCTATAAATCTTTGTACTATACATTCATTTTTCATGACCAAGGGACAGTCCTTTGAGTGCATTTTAATTTATTTTATACTCAAATTTAAATGGTTCTATAGCACTCTTTCTGGCCAGTACTTCAGAAAGTCAAACATTCTACAAAAACAGCAGACAACTCCTTTTCAGCATTCCTCTTCTAGAATTTCACTTGTGTCTCACCACTCTTTAAAAGCTCACATGATGATTTTGAAAATTGCCGGGTTGGTTGCACAAAAGTGGAAAGCTTCGGGAAGTCACTCCCTTAGAGTGGTTACACACAGCCTGCCATAAGCCAAGACTGATGAACACAGCAAGTGATTCCCTTTCTCCCTCCCACTTTCGTCTCCCCCAGCTGCAGTGGGGTGAAGGGGATCTCCTCACCCTTTAGCTGCCGACCATGCCATTGTAACACACACACACACATGGAATATATACAGTGTAGCCATTTATTACACTTCTTCACAGCAGAGGAGCGGAACTCCAAACAGTGCAGCAGCTAGGTCTCTGCGGTTTAAAGGCCCAAGGCCACCACTGTGCAGGAAGCCCACCTGCTTGTGCTGTCATGCAGGAATAAAGCCGTCCCACATGTGCAGGGTTGCCCAGAGCACCCCGGCCCACAATGAGGCATGCTTGGGACTACAGCGGGGCCAGGAGTGGCTCTGATCAGGATGACAGCTAGTGCTCCGCACATAATCTGCCTGGAAGCCAGAGACATAAAGCTCTAACTGTGCAGCTCAATTCTGCAGCCGTGCCCTCATGGCAACTGCATCCCATACCAGACCTCCATGCCTGCCCTTCCGAGCCACCAAACCCTTGTGTGATGCTGGCAGCAGCTCGTTTTACAGCCAAATGAAATAGGACCCCTGGGAATAATGTTCGCAGGAGCCAACATTCAAATTGGTCTTTTCTGTGACACAACCTTAAACTGAGGTTGATGCTTTAATCCGAGTAGTGCATCAACCCCCAAACACCTTCAAGGCACAGAAAGATCTGCACTCAGTGACCCTACCATGTACAAATCGGCTTCCATTTCTCCATCAGTGTTTTGCTTTTTTAAATTTTTAATATTTATTTATTTGGCTGTGCCAGATGTTTGCTGTGGCATGTGGGATCTACTCTGACTGGGAATGGAACCCACACTGGGAAAGTTCCCCCACACTGCGAGCTCAGTGTCCTACCCACTAGCCACCAAGGAAGTCCCTTTTATCAGCCGTTTTGAAAATAAGGTTAAAGCCCAGCTCCTGCAGTGACCTGTAATGCCCTCTCCTGCAATTCTCAGGGATGAGGGTCCACACAGAAGTGTGCATTTCATGTAAATTTCACCGTCGCTGCAGGAAGATGTCTACTCCGGACACATTTTAGAACGCAGGCATATAATCATGTTAACACTGAGGCTTGCCCATTGTCTCATGTCCTGACCTGCTTTAGTGGACCCTACAGACATGACTTCTTTTTTCAAGCTCAAAATGATCTCATCAAATACGGCCTACCCCCAAACTTTCATTAACAATCCTTCCAGGAAAGTTGGATTCCCCAGCCAGCAACTCAGCTGCACCCTAGTTATTAAAGGGTCCCTTCATTTGCCTGTTCTGCATAAAGCATTCCCTTCAAGCCCATCACATTGGGTTTTGCTGTCATTGGGAAGAACTCGACTGCATGCAAAACACAGTAGCTGTCTGAAGAAAACAAACAAACAAACAAACAAACAAACAAAAACGCCATAAGGAGGGTGTTCAGAGTGTCACAGCCCTGGGATTTCTGGTCCTGTGGGCTGTGATGAGGGACCTCAGACAACCCAAAATGGTGAAAAGTCACTTCAGGTCTGGCTGAAACCATATGCCCAACAATATTAATGGAGTCCTCACCCACCATAAAGCTGCTCAATTGCCCCCTACGGTGCCTCCTCAGTGACCCTGAGTGCAAGATTCTCCTACTTTGGGGTGGAGCCTCCGTCCTCGGCTCCTGCATTGGAGGAAAGCTCTGTGTGCTCCCTGGGGTCTCCCGCTTGCCGTCGAGTTTCCACAGGGATGTCCTGACAAGGGTGGCACAACGGGACACCCAGTCATCAAGCTGACTCCCTTGGACATCACTGCAATCACGGACCCCTCATTGTGGGCGTGCCCTGTGCGCCAGCACCACGAACCGGGTGACGTGGCCTGTGATTGGCTGGCCTTGGGACTGTCAGCCCAGCCCTCATCAAAATGATTCAATGAGACCCCGGACCCCTTGGGCTCCCCGGCAGGAGGCAGGACTCCAACGTGAGGGCTGGAAGGCTGTGCCACTCAGTACATGGCTCACGGCAGTCAAAGCTCAAGACTTGGGACCTTGAGTCTGGCAGCCTGGTCTCTTGACTTTGAGAACACAGAATTCTCAAAGGTCATGTTCACAGAGCACGGGACCAGATCATCATCTCAGTGGGACACACACACCCTAGATGTCCACAGGCCTTTCTGTACCAGAGGGCCACACCTGTACCTCTCTCCACACATGCACAGGATTATTCATGTGTAACAAAGCGATCACTGGTTCTGTTGTTTAAAACCGCCTCCATCAGGTGCTGCAGGAAATCTTTCCTTTGAAATACAGCATTGCGGATGGAAGGAGCAGACAAAGATAGAGAGAGGGTGACTGACTATGAACCTTGAAGTCTGAATGCAAACACAAAGTTTTATAGAAAGCTTAATGTCAGCTTTCACCATCAACAAACCTAAGAAAAGTGCAAAAGTTTAAGTATTGCACTTTCAGTTACACTTGCCCCAGGGCACGCTTTAAAATATCTGATGCCATAAATAAAATAAAATAAAAGCCAAAGAAGAACAGTAAAAATATGAAGTGACATCAATATTTGAAAAGTGTCTAATGTGTGTTGTCTTAAGGGTAGACATAAAGCACGCCTTTTCATTTCAGAGGAACATACTGTCATTTTCTACTGCCTCCCCCCACCCACCCTTTCCCACTGTATCAAGGGCAAGCTACTCCAGGGGAAAGACAGATTCAGCCAAAGATGAGGTTGGGTAATCTGAGATGTGGGGGAAACCACAGCACCTGCAATTGTCATGAATGTGTGGACCTAGTCCCCAGATACTACTCACAGGAGCTGATATACAGGCTGAGCCTGGTACACAAAAATGCTTGGACACCAGGAAACAAGTCACCATGACACTGAGACATGCTATTCCAGGGGTGTCCCATTTGTTCCTTAAAATGGGGTCAGGGGTGGAGGTGGGGGGATGGGGGATGGGCCTTGTCTGGTCCCTGCAGGATGACTACCTGCTTGTAGAGGTCTGTGGAGGGTGGCGATTGGGACCTTTCGTAGATGTAATGAAACCTCTCATCTTGCTCCACACCCACCTCTAGCATGTTGTCAGCAGAGTGGTATACCTTCCAGCAGCCCTGGCTTCCCAGCTGCCTTCTGTTGTTGTGCAATGTACTGCTAGCATGATGAAAGCCATCAAAAGGGAAGGATCTTCAACTTAAAGAGGCATGTTTAGAGATAAGATTATATTTGCAAACCCAAATATTAAATTACAGGCATTCCTGATTTTACTGCACTTTGCTGATCATGCCTCCTCTCTGCCCCCCAAATTAAAGATTAGTGGCAATTCGGCATTGAGTAAACCTACAAGTACCATTTTCCTCAAAACTATCCACTCTGCCACATTTTTTTCATTATTATTTCTCTTGGTGATTTGTGGTCTTTCATGTTACTAGTGCAAAAACATTGCCACTTAATGAAAGATCAGTTAATGATTAGCTTTTTTTTTTTTTCAATTATTTTAAGGCTAATGTATGCACTTTTTTTTTCCTTTGATAGCACAGTATTGCACACTTACTGGTTTCAATGGTGAAACTCTTTATCCAGGCATGTAAATTACTTTCATTAAAGATCAACGGGGCTAGAACATTCATGCTTGGAGGGGGGCGGAGAAATTGATCTTCTTGTAGTTTGAGAGGAAGCAAATGAGAAAGAGAAATATGTGACTTGGGAAAGTGTGAGCTGGCTAAGTCACGTGATGGGGGTCAATGAACACTGGGCTCCACACCGTATCCTTAGAAGTCAGAATACGTTCCCTTCTAGAAACAGAGCACATTTCTCTGCATCCTGTCTACCACATTCCTGAGTGGATATCTCTGGGAGATTCTAAGTCCCAGCATATAGAAATAAAGCTCAGCATGTTTCCACAGGGCACGTGGGTTTCTTAAGTCAAAAACAGCCAAGTGGGCTTCATGGCAATCCTACTACATGAAATCACTGCCATAATGTACCCCAAGGCCCACTTTTTACTTAAGTCTTACCACTGGGATGATAATCTGCGTTTTCAAAAGAAACCTGGACTCCAAATACTACAATCTCTAATGGCTATAAATAGGTAATATTGTACTTATTTATGTAGCTGTGCCATGTCTTAGTGGTGGCCTGTGGCTGCTCCATGCCAAGACTTAATTGTGGCATGCAGGATCTAGTTCCCTGACCAGAAACCAAACCTGGAGACCTTGGCGCTCAGAACTCTAGTCACTGGACCGCCAGGGAAGTCCCAGGAGTATTCTATTTAAGATGCATTTTCCTTTACAGAAGACGTTTATTAATAGTCAAAAATTGCCTTTGAGAATGTTATGTTAGCTCCAAATATACAAAGAGACATACACAGTCATGCATATCATGCATACACACACACATGACACAGACATATACAAGCAAATACATGGACACACTCATACATGCACTTGTGCACACACCCCACGGCACACTACTGGCTGTTACCATTATCCTTCTAATATACTAGTGAGGACGCTGGCCACTTACCTAAGATGACTGGTCAACTCCCTGTGGCCAACAGAAGCATCTGCAAGCCGACACCCCTATGGTGCTTTCTGGCGGTGGCATTTGGCCTTCTGACTCTGAAATGAGGGCTCCAGGTAAGCCAGGTTGACCAGCCCTCCCCCTTCTACCAACTCACAATTCTCAGGTCCTCTGTCTCACAGTCACCAAGAAACAACCAGGCCCCCAAGGCTGGTCTAAAGCCTGACACATGGGCTGCGAAGGCCACCGGTTTTCCCTGTACCTCCATAAAGCAGCCTCGGAGAGAGGGTGCTGGTGTAGCACAGAATTTCCCAGGAAACTTTAGCAAAATATACCACCTCAACACATGAATGACTCCTGCCTTCTAACCTCCACATAAAAATCTCTAAATAAGGTTGATGATGTGCTGATGTGCACAGCCTTCCCACTCAGCTGGCTCAAAGTGTTCTAGTCAAAATTGTTATCAGTTAGATGTCATAAATGAGGAAACACGCTTGCCCATCCTTTCTCCTGTTTGTTGTTGCTGTTGTTGTTTGTTTGTTTTCAAGTATTATAAATCTCCCTACTCAGTGAAAAAATTTAGAATCATTCCAGTAATGATGCAGCCATAGATTTTTCTCATTAGAAAAGCAACATCATTCTGAAGTCAAAAAGGGCACCATAAAAAATATAACATTCCACAATATACGGGATGCAGAAAAAGCAGTTCTAAGAGGGAAGCTTACAGTGCTGGAAGTTTATCTTAGGAACATACAAAAAACTCAAATACACTAACCCTATATCTAAAGAGACTAGAAAAAGGAACACACAAACTCCAAAGTTAGTAGAAGGAAAGAAATCATGAAAATTAGAGCAAACATAAATGAAATATCAACTAAAAACACAGAGAAGGATAAAACTAAAAACTGATTTTTGTAAAGATGAACAAAATTGATAAATCTTTAGCCAGACTCATCAAGTAAAAGGACCCCAAAATCAGTAAAGTCAGAAATGAAAGCAGTTATAACTGATGCCACAGAAACACAAAGGATCTTATGAGATATTATATCAACTACATGCCCATAAAACAATCTAGAAGAAATGGAAAATTTTCAAGAAACATATAATTGCCCAAGATCAAACAAGAATGTAGAAAATATGAAAAATTAGTAAGCAGTAACAAACTCAATCTAATCAAAACAAACAAACAAACAAACAAAACCTCTCAGTGAACAAAAGTCCAGGACCAGATGACTCCACTTGTGAACTCTACCAAAATTTCAGAGAACAGTTACCATCTTTCTTTCTCAAACTAATGCAAAAATCCAAAGGAAGGGGTGCTTCTGAACTCATTCTACTTGGCCAGCATCACCATGATACCAAAACCAGACAGAGATATCACATACAAAAAAATAAAATTACACGCTAGTATCACTGATGAACATAGATGAAAAGTTCTCAATATTAGCAAACTGAATCAAAAATATATTGAAAGGATCATACAACATGATCAAGGGGAACTTATCCCAGGATATACCAACAGTGTTTCTGTATCTGCAAATCAAACAATGGGATACTGAACACCAAAAACCTGAAAAGCAAAAACCATGTGATCACCTCAAAAGATTCAGAGAAAAAGCTTTTCATAAAATTAAGCATCCATTTTGATAAAAACTCAACCATGTGGGCATAGAGAGGATGTGCCTCAACATAATAAAGACCATACATGCAAAAGCCACTGCAAGCATTATACTCAACAGTGAAAAGCTAAATGCATTTCAGGAACAAGACAAGGATGCCCACTCTCATCACTTTGATTCAACAAAGTTTTAGAACTCCTAGCCACACCAATCAAAAAAAAAAAAAAAAGAACTCAAAGGAATTCAAGCTGGATAGGAAGAAGTAAAACTGTCTCTGTTTACAGATGACATGATATTATACATAGAAAATCCTAAAGATATCATCATAAAACTCCTACAACACATCAGTAAATTTGGTCAAGTTGCAGGATATGAAATTAACATAAAGAAATGTGTTGCATACTAACAATGAACCATCATACAGAGAAACTGAGGAAAAATTCGATTTACAACTGCATTAAAAATAATTAAGTACTGGGACTTCCCTGATGGCAAAGATCTTAAGACTCCTAGCTGTCACTGTGAATGGTATTCATTTGATCCCTCATTGGGATATCAAGATACCATATGCACCCCAGTGTGGAGAAAAATAATAATAATACATATATGCATACATTCTTAGGAAAAAAAACTCTAGCCAAGGTGGTAAAAGACCTATAGTCATAAAACTATAAGACACTGATGAAAGAAACTGAAGGTATATTTCCATGCACAGAATGGAAATATATCCCATGGGCTGGAAGAATATTGTTAAAATGACCATACAGCTCAAAACAATCTACAGATTCAAGCTACCCCTATCACAATGTCAACAGAAGTTTTCAAAAAAAAAAAAAAACTAGAACAAGTCAATTTCACAGTTCGCACAGTAACATCAAATACCTTGAGGAGTGAAAACATTCTTGAGAAAAAGAAGAGAGATGGAGGTATCTGACTACACCACAAAGCTATGGTCATCAAAATAGTATGGTAGTGGCACAAAAACTGACACACAAGTCACGAAACAGAATAGAGAGCCCTGAAATAAGCCCTGGAATAAGACGATAATGCACTTATCGTCAAGTAATCTATGACAAAGAAGGCAAGGATATACAGTGGAGAAAAGACAGCCTCTTCAATGAGTCATGCTGGAGAAACTGGATAGCTACCTGCAAAAGAATGGAACTAGAACATTCTTTAACAGAGTATTAAAAAAGAAAACCTCAAAATGGAGTTGAGACTGAAATTTAAGATCAGAAGCCATAAAACTCCCAGAGGAAAACATAGCCCACTCTGACATAAATTGTAGCATACTTTGGGGGAGTTTGACTCCTAAGGCAAAGTAAAGAAATGCAAAAATACACAAGCAGGAACTAATTAAAATTAGACGTTTTTTTCAGAGGAAAGGAAACCTTTGACAAAATGAAAAGATGGTTAGCCTACTGCGTGGGAGAGAATATTTACCTATGACAGGACCAATGAGGGGTTAACATGGAAAATGTAAGCAGCCATCCAACTCAATATCTGAAAATCAAATATCTTATTAAAAATAGGCAGGAGGGTCGTCGCTGGCAGTCCAGTGGTTAAGATTCTGCCCTTCTCCTGCAAGAATGGAGAGGTCAATCCTCAGCTGAGGAACTACAATTTCATATGCCACATGGCCAAAGATACATTAAAAAATAATGGTCAGAAGACGTGAGTAGACATTTACCCAAAGGGGACATATAGAGGGCACATGAAAAATGCTCAGTATTGGTCATCAGAGAAATGCAAATCAAAAGCAAAATGAAGTATCACCCTTACACCTATCAAAAGGTCTGTCATCAGTGTGACAACAAATTACAAAAGCTGGTGAAGATACAGAGAGAAGAAGACCCTTCTTCACTATAGATGAGAAGGTAAATGGGTGCACCCACAACTGAAGAGAGCATGCACGTTCCTAGAAAGCTAAAAAGAGAACTACTATAGTACACAGCAATCTCACTCCTTGATATATACCCTTACAAAAATTAAGAACACAGTTTCAAAAAGATAGCATGCACCCCAATGTTCACAGCAGTATTATTTTCAGTGCTCAAGATATGGAAGTAACCTAAAAGTCCATCAACAGATGAACATATTAAAGTAGATGTGGTGGATATCATATGCACAAACACATACAATGAAGTGCTACTCAGCCAAAAAAAAGGAATGACATTTTCCCACATATATCAAGATGGATGGGTGGGAGGGCATTATGTTTGATGAAGTAGGATGGAGAAAAACAAATACTGCATGCTGCTGCTGATGCTGCAAAGTCACTTCAGCTGTGTTACATGTGGAATTAAAAAACAGGATAGGATAGAAAACTACAAACATTAAAATAAATATGCCATGAGGATATATTGTACAGCACAGGGAACATAGCCAATATTTTCCAATAAGTTTAAATTGAGTATGTGTGTGCTGTGCTCTGTCGCTTACTCATGTCTGACTCTTTGTGATCCCATGGACTGTAGCCCACCAGGTTCTCTGTCCATCGGATTCTCCAGGCCAGAATACTGGAGTGGGTTGCAATGCCCTCCTCAAAGGGATCTTCCCAATCCAGGGATTGAACCCAGGTCTTCTGCCTTGCAGGTGGATTCTTTACCAGCTGAGCCACCTGGGAGGCACAAGAAAACTGGATTGGGCAGCCTATCTCTTCTCCAGGAGATGCTCTATCCAGAAAATCAGACCGGCTTCTCCTGCAGTCCAAGAACACTGGACTGGGTAACCTGTCCATTCCCCAGGGGATATTCCCTACCCAGGAAATCAAATTGGGATCTCCTGCATTGCAAGGTGGATCTTTTCCCAGCCGAGCTACCTGGGAAACCTGGTAAATGGGAGTAGCATCTAGAAAAATTGAGAATTTCTAGGCTGCACAAATGAAATGAAGACTACCATAAATCAACTACACTGCAACACGAAGGAAAGGTAAGCAATGCATGGTGAAAACAGGACAGGGCTGTCAGCAGTGTGGCAGAAAGTGAAATACAGCTACCCAGCCCCTGGAGGGGTGGGCCATGCCAGTGTGCCTACCTGGTATCATATAGGCCCAGCCAAGAGGGGCAGGTTCCCGGGCCAGAAAACAGAGCCACGGCTGACTCAGAGTGACTGTCTGAGAACTCGGTGGTGCGCCAAGAGCTGAGGTGGCCTCCAGCTTAGCTCAATCCTCCTGAGGAAAAGAAAGACCCCCCCAAAAAAAAAAAAAGGATGCAGACGACTCAGGGACTTCACATCGAGGATCACTTTATACCAAGAAAGGAGTGAGAGGCTGAAATAGTTTATGTGATTCACAGCATCGAGGCTGGGTGCTTCCCTTTGCATCTGGGCACCAGCCTTCCTGGTACAGGTCCGTTACTGGAGAACTGACTAGAGAACAATCACTGGTTCCAAGTTTTGAACCATCCCTGGGGCTGCCAAAATGATTGTTCTTTTAAACACGTTTACAAGCTTTTTAGGTTTTTTTGGTTTTTTGGCATATGGTATCATGGGGATCAAATCCACAGCCTTTATATTGGAAGCTGGATGTTAACCACTAGACTGCCAGGTAAGTCTTCCAATTTTCTCCTTGGTAAGCAGATACATCTATCTGGCCTTCCCTTTCCCGTCTACCCACAAAAAACCACAGCAGCATCTTTTTAATTGCCCATGTCAGTGCAACTTTGCAGATATCCTTGGCTTCCTTGAGGAGAAGGCATAGACTGCATACAGCACAAATTGGGTGTCACACTGTTGGGTGCATTTATTTACCCACTCATTTAACCTCAATGAACATGGATATCCTGTAGTCAATGAGGGTGTGTTTGTGTGTGTGTGTGTGTGTGTATGTGTCTGTGTATCTGTGTTAATCATTCAGAATATCCAAATCTTTACAAACCCATGGACTATAGCCTTCCAGTCTCCTCTGTCCATGGGATCAGTGTGTGTGTGTGTGTTAGTCATTCAGTCATATCTGGTTTATGGATGGTAGCCTGCCATTTTCCTCTCTGTCCATGGGATTCTGCAGGCAAGAATCCTGGAGTGGGTTGCCATTCCCTTCTCCACGGAATCTTCCTGATCCAGGGGTCAAACCCAGATATCTGGAATTGCAGGCAGATTCTTTGCCATCTGAGCCACCAGGGAAGCCCTAATTGAGACCAGTGGACACGTACTGACCTGAGCTTGTCAGAGTGTCTGAAGTCATCTAAGGGTCTGCATGGTGGGCATCACCATGCCCTAGACCAGAAGGCTCTAGTCCATTCCTGCCAGGGCTGCTGAAAATCACAGGTGCCTTCTCTGCCTCCACCATGGTCACCATCAACCATAAGAACTTATTATGGTTTGACCACACATTCCCAGGTATTGAAAAATCCATGTAGCTGCTTATAAAGGTCATGAGCCTCCAGAGAAAGCTACTGGTGAGGAGATGGTGCACACTTGCATCCCATTGCAATTTACGAGAGATCTAAGGCATGGGCAATTTCAGATTGCATCTAAAGGGCACAACTGAACCCCAAAGTACCTAATGGGTGTCAAACATTCTTCCAACAGGCAATAACAGTAAAGGATCTTATGAAATAATGAATATTAATGAAAACCTAGAAAGTTATTTATAACACAAACCTCCTGATGACCCAGACAATTAACGAGGAAAAAAAAAGCCATAGGTAACAATACTGTGGAAAGTGTTGACTTGTTGATACCGGCCTATGAACTGAACCTTAAAATGGATGAATCCATTGCACCATAGAAGTAAAGGGATTATACAACCAAGACTGTACCTCATAATAGTTTCTAAAAAATCCTCCTCAGGAAGCTTCGTGCTATTTGAATTTCATTTTCAGACAGCTTTTTCTGTGCTATAATATCCAGAAACTCTTTTATCTTCCTTAGCAGATAATGAAGGGAGAAAACTAGACAGACTGCAGGCAAAGAAAAGAGAGGCTCAGAAAAAAAAATCCTCACAGACTGTGGCAAATTTTTGCAACTCTGTAACTGGAAAGAATGTGAAACAAACTTGTTTACAGGGACAGTCATGCACCCTGAGAGTAGTAAATGTTTCTCATCCTATTTTAAAGATGATATAGGCAGACCTCAGAGATAAAATGCTAAGTTGGGCTCCAAACCCTCACAATGAAGCAAATATTGTAATAAACCTAGCCACATGAATACTTTGTTTTCCCAATGCATTTAAAAGTTATGGTTACTCTACAATGGAGTCTACAAAGTGTGCAATAGAATGTATAAGAAAATAATGAACAGACCTTATTTTAAATTTAAAAAAATTGCTAACCATCATCTGAGACTTCAGAGTCCTGGGAGTAGCACCAGTAAAATCAAATATCACTGACCACAGATACCATAACAAATGTGATAGCAAAGCATTTTGAAATACTGTGATAATTACCAAAATGTGAGACACAAAGAGACAAAGTGAGCAAGTACTGTTGGAGAAATGTCACTAACAGACTAACTAATGGAACTAATGGCATGACAGGGCTGTCACAACTTTTAATTTGTAGAAAAGCAAAACAAAATTCCAGGATCTGTGAAGCACAATACAGCCAAATATGCCTACACAAGGGTTTTGCATATGGTTCAGTGGTAGGGAGGCAACCTGCTAAGGCAAGGAGACACAGAAGCTACAGGTTCAGTCCCTGGGTCAGGAAAATGGAAACCCCCTCCAATATTCTTGCCTGGGAAATCCTGTGGACAGAGGAGCCTGGTGGTCTTCATGCATGGAGTCACAAAGAGTCAAACCCAACTGAGTGACCAAGCCACAAAGTCTAGGCACAGATACATGTTTCTACTTTGAGAAGACACAGCCAATGGTCACAGTACTAATTATGGCTTTCAAAAACAAATGAAAGCACAGTGTAAAGGGTTTACCCACAAGCTCTAAGTGAGAAACTGGGGCTACTGGGAACAGTGAAATTTTCCTAAAATGTGTGGGCTCTTGTCAGATCTTCAGTCTTTCCTAGAGCATAGTAAATACATTTGGGAATCAAGGGAGGTTCCCTGATATCTCTCTCAGCTGGTAAAGAATCCACCTGCAATGCGGGAGACCTCGGTTCATTTTTCTGGGCTGGGAAGATCTGCTGGAGAAGGGAAAGTCTACCCACCACAGTATTCTTGGACTTCCCTTGTGGCTCAGCTGGTAAAGAATCTGCTTGCAATGCAGGAGACCCAGGTTTGACTTCCTGGGTTACAAAAATCCACTGGAGAAGGGATTAGCTATGTACCCACTCCAGTAATCTTGGGGTTCCCCTGTGCCTCAGCTGGTAAAGAATCTGCCTGCAATACAGGAGACGTGGCTTCAATTCCTGAGTTGAGAAGATCCCCAGGAGAAGGGAAAGGCCACCCACTCCACTATTCTGGGCTGGAGAATATTCCATGGACTCTACAGTCCAGGGGGTCACAAACAGTCAGACACGACTGAGTGATTTTCATTTTTCAGGTGATTTGTTAGCCCCTCTGGTGGCTAAAACAGCAGGCTTATTATTTTTTTTTGAAGAATTTATTTATTTATAATATTTATCTATCGGGTCTTAGTTGGGCTCACCAGGATCTTCATTGCATCCCATGCATCTTTCCCTGGGCTACACAGTCTAGTTGAGGTGTGTGGGCTTACTTGCTGCACAGTATGTGGGATCCTTGTTTCCCGACCAGGGGTTGAATCGGCGTCTCCTGCGTTGCAAGGCGGACCTTTAACTACTGGACCACCGGAGAGGTGGCCCCTGGGATAGTCTAGATGAGAGAGAGGAGGGCGATTGACTGAGGGCTGGTCTCTGGCGTCAGAGTCATTGAGACCAGACGTAAAGTGCAGAGGACCAGACGCTCTGGCGCCACCTAGAGTCGCCAGGTGGAACAGACACAGGAGGGGCAGGTATAAGCTCCTCATCTCAGTAGAAGACTTGTGTTTCTTCTTACACAAGATCAACACTTGCATGGTTTTCCACCAACGGGAGCCCGCCAGCGTGCGTCCGTATGGGGTTCTGAGGCAACCTGTGAACCAGTGAGGTCGCTCAGTCGCATCCGACTCTTTTCAATCCCGTGGGTTGAAAACCTCCTACGCTCCTCCATCTACGGGATTTTCCAGGCCAGGCTGCTGGAGTGGGTTGCCATTTCCATTCTCCAGGGAATCTTCCCAACCCAGAGATCGAACTCAGGTCTCCCACACTGTGGGCAGACTCTTTGCCCTCTGAGCCACAAGGGAATCCCAGTTTATGTCAATACTAAAAATAATTTTATATGGCAGGTAGTCTTCATGAATTTTTTAAAGAAAGAGGTTGAGATCACAAATATTAAACATGCTAGGATACCACTGAAAATTAAGAATGGATCTAGATCTAGAAAATTAATTTAAAAAAAGGAATTACTAAAATAAGCCCTTGAGTGAAATATCCACAATCTCACAGAATTCTTTTTTAAAAATAAAAAAGTAAATAAATAAAAATCACATGAATGCTGGGTTATTTTCCTAACCTTTTCAAGTGCAGCAAAACAGGTGCTGCTTAGAAAACAAACATATCCTGCTTGTGGTCCCTGCAAACCTGGTGGGCCTGACAATGTCGTGTCTGCAGGCTGGGAGGCCAGTGAGGAAGGCAGGGCCTGGCTGGACACTATAACTGAGGACCACAGGATGTGTGGGCTGCATGTGATGCTGGCCATCGGAAGACTTCTTGGGGAATAAAACTGACCATGACACTTGAGGGCATCTTAAAAGCAAGAGTCAGAGTGGACAGCAGTGGGGAGGGCCTTGCAGATAAAGGAGAACCTGGAAAGTCCTGAAAATGCTCCCACTGAGTATTGGGGTGGCTGAGATGAGCTCCAGACAGGAGCCCCTAGAGCTTTGGGATGCAGAGGTCTGTGTGATGCTGACGGTGCGCCCTGACTGGAGGAGAGTAAAAACTGCAAACACCCTTTTTAATATGTGTTTTGAAAATAGCACATACAAAAGCACCACCATACACATATTAGAAGAAGACTCTTGAGAGTCCCTTGGGCTGGAAGGAGATCCAACCAGTCCATCCTAAAGATCAGTCCTGGGGTGCTCATTGGAAGAAGTGATGCCGAAGATGAAACTCCAATTCTTAGGCAACCTGAAGTGAAGATCTGACTCAGTGCAAAAGACCCTGATGCTGTGAAAGATGGAGAGCAGGAGGAGAAGGGGACTACAGAGGATGAGATGGTTGGATGGCATCAGCAACTCAATGGACATGAGTTTCAGCAAACTCCAGGAGTTGGTGGTGGACAGGGAGGCCTGGTGTGCTGCAGTCCATGGGATGGCAAAGAGTTGGACACGACTGAGAGATTGAACAACACCCACAGATGCTGAATGAAGCCTCTCCCTGAGCTGCAGCTGCTTCCTAACCTGGTCGAGCCTCTCCATCTCCAGAGTTGTCTCTGCCTCCCACTGCTCCAATGTCCCTGAAACTCAGTTCAGCAGATCCGGGCCTGGCTCTGCAACCCTCAGCTGCTACCTGGCAGCCAGGGAGCGGTACCCAGGCCCCTGCAGAGCTGTTGTGTGCTTCCTGGGCATGCTGCCCACCTGGCAGAATGCCCCCCAGTCATTCAGAGGTGAGCTGGTGTTTGAAACACAAAGCTATAGCCCTGGGCTAACCCCTCAACCCTGGCCAAGCATCCCCTCTGCCAGCCTCTTTAGGGGGCCCTGGCATCAGTGACATAGGTCCACACCTGGGTCTCCAACCTGGCTCAACATTCAGAGGTCAGCTCAAGGTGGGGGTCCACCCTTAGCCCTCATTCTTTCCTGCAGGGCCACTGCTTCTCAGAGCTTTCACAGACCCTGCCCATCACCCCCTCAGCTGCCATCTCCTCCAAGGTCAGGAACCAAGGGTAAGATGTTGGCCACCTAGCTGGAGAAGTTCCCAGTGTGCATGAATGAATAAAAAACACACATCACAGACATCTGTTGAGTGGTGGAGTGTTTCCCCCAACCCACCCCTCCGCAAACAGTGATCTGACAACACAAAGTTGTGGATGGTGACATCATTCTTGATGAAAGGAAAGAAAAGGCCAGTAGTTCCTGCTTTTATACAAAAAGAGAACGAAGTGAAGATAAAAATTCCCAAGCAAGCTCAATGGCTGAAACTGACACCAGACATCAAAGCAGCATTTTGGGCAAATTCCACAGCCGAGTAGCAGTCTCTGCATGGGATCAAAGCTTCAGGGTTCAACTCCAGGGGGCTGGGGCACCCCTTATCTGTCCACCAGCTGGAACAAGTGCATACTTCTGTCAGACACTTGTGTTCCCCAGATATAACTGCAGAAAGACCACATAGACACGCCACACAATCCACACAAGCAGAAGGGGAACAGACCCAAATGACTGGACTGTTTATATGTTAATTTTTGACATGGGGGTGGAGGGCTACTATCTCTTCCAGCACTCTTGCTGTTGCTGTTGTTTAGTGGATTAGTCGTGTCTCACTCTTTCGCGACCCCAGGGGCTGTAGCCAGCCAGGCTCCTCTGTCCCTGAGACTCTCCAGGCAAGAATACTGGAGTGGATTGCATTTCCACCTGCAGGGGATCTTCCCAATCCAAGCATGCAACCGTGGATTGTCAGGGGGATTCTTTACCCACTGAGCCACCAATGAAGCCCAAGCCAGCACCAGCCACAGTAAAAATGTTTTGTCCAAACCACCAGAAATCATGGCACATATACCCAGTTGTTGAACACATGGTTTCATTCAACTTGATGTTTTCATAAAGGTACCAACACAACTTTCTGGCTACATTTCAACCCTTCAGTGGATATTTTGGTAAAGATATCACAGACACTCAAAGGAGCAGCTGTTGCCATAACTAAATATAAATATAAATATGAAAGAACATAGCATTTATAATATAACATAAGCAACAGAGTCAGTGAGTCTCAAGGGTGTACAAACAAAAATACCTGCAACGTACTCTGCATGACTTAATATATTAGAAACCATCACCTTTTTCACACCACATTTCATCAATATCACTTGCATGCCTTTCAACACAAAACAAGTCTTCACTGTTTACCACTGTTTTCTTGGCTCAGAATAGGAGATATCTCACATAATTCACCTGATTCACTTGCTTAAATCTACATCTAAAAAGAATCAACATTTCCCCAAATAAAGCAGTTCTGTTCCGTGTGAGTTTTTTCCCCTCCCCTCATTTTATTTAATAAGAACAAGTCTGATATATGAGGAGTTTTTCCCCCTTGTGATTTTATGCAATAAAAACAATGATGGAAAACAGCCCAAGCAATTCAACATCTGCCCAATATAAGCCCATGGGTCTACTGTTTTAACAATAAAATAAGTATAGTAACCAATGGCCATAAGGCCCCAGAAGCTCAAAGAAGAAATGTTTCCCCTGAAATGTGAGTGATGACTCTCAGACCACTCTGCAGAAGCATCCTGGGTAAGACAGATAGCCCAGAACACACAGAATTTTTGCCCCAGAAAGAGCTTTACAGAGGGGGAGGTGTAGAAGAGGGGGCGGGGAGAAGAGAGGGAGAAGGGAAGAGAGAGGAGGGGACAGGCAGAGGTTGGAGGGGATGAAGGAAGAGGAGGGGAGAAGGGATGGGGAGGGGGAGATGAAGGGGTAGGGGGAGAAGGAAAAGGGAGGGGAGGGGAGGAGGGAGGGGGAGGAGAGGAGAGCAGGAAGGGGAGGAGAGGGGGAGAAAGGAGGAAGGAGAGACAGGGAACAAAGGGAGGGGGAAGGGGAGAAGGAAAGGGAAAGGGAAAGAATGAAGGGGAGAAGGGAGGAGAGGGGGAGAGTGAGGGGGAGGGGAATTGGGGATGGGGAGGGGGGAGGGAGAAGAAAAGGAGGATGGGAGGGGGAGAGGCAGAAGTGGAGGGGAGGAAAGAAGGGGAGGGAGGTGGGAGAAGCAGGCAGAGGAAGGGAGGGAGGAGGGGGAGAAGGGAGAGGAGAGGGAGGGATAGGGGGAGGGGAGAGGGAGAAGGTGGGGAGGGGCGGGAGGGGAAGAAGTGGGAAGGGAGATGGAAGCATCTCCAGTAAGACAGACATCCACCTGAACACACAAAGTTTCTGTCCCAGGAACAGCTCTGGAAGAGGGAAGTGGGGGTGGGAAGAAGGGAGGTTGTGGGGAGAAGGCGGAAGGAGGAAAGTGGGAGGGAAAAAATAGAAGGGAGGGGAGGAGGAGAAGGGAGAGGAATGGGGGAAGGGGAGGGGCAGAATTGGGGGCTGGAGACACAACCTGCCAGTCCTAGCCGCCCTTCTCTTGCAGCTTCAGGAGCATCTGCCTGCACTCATCACTGCTGGGGCCATGCCCAGAGACACCTGGACAGGACAGCTCCAAGGAGCCTGTGACACAGGGGAGGTCAGACATGAAGCTGGCTCAGTGAAGATGTCACCGCACCTCAGAGCTGTGGAGAAGCCCACACATGTGGCAAGAAATCTGCTTGGAGCAGGTGTGCAGGCTGTCACTGGAGCGGACAGCTGCCTTCTTTAAATATGTCACCATGCGCCTGCATCTGGCTAACCCTCACCCTCACCGCCTCCTGCAGAAAATCTCTGCATCCCTGGGTGTTAATCTGCTCCTGCATGTGAGCTTAGCAGATGGAATCAAGAGTCATGGAAGGCTTTAATGTGTCCAGCAAAGAGGCAGAAATTAACAAAGAATGTACATTATGGACAGTGTGGTCCTGACAAAACGGCTCATGGAAGTGGGCAGATCACTTGAGAGTGAGACGAACAATGAAGTGGCAGGCAAAGCTCATTGTAAACATGAGTTCATATTCACCAGGTAAGTGTGGCAGAAGGACCAGAAGGGTCATTCCAAGCATCACACCATAGTTTATGGCATGACACTTAGAAGGAACATTCCATGTTTGAAATTCCATATACTCCAAGGAGCTGAAAGTATGGTAATTTGCCCAGAGCTGTGGATGAAGTTCGGGCACTCTGCAAGCAGAGAGTTTTAGTGCATGTTTGACAGCACCCAGCAGAAATAGCCTGAACCCAGCCCTGGCGAGAACTCCTGTTTCCTCAGCATATCTCCAACAGCAAGGGGCTTATGTATGCCTCCACACTAATCAGGAAAATGCCACAGTGACCCAGTAGGTCTTAACCTCTTCCAAGTGCATTTGCTTAAGCCAGTGGCCTGAGCTCAGTGGCTGCCCTGCAAAACAGCTGGTGGTCCTCAGGGAAATACCCGTGCCAATAGCCCTCAGGACCTCCAGGATGGGGAAGACAGCACAGGTGAAAGGTGTACCAGAGACAGACCTGGAGAAGAGGTTCCCACATCCTCCTGGACTTCCTTGTGCACAGCAGTTCCTTGGCCAAGAAAGAGGGAACAACAAAGTGGCCAGGAGGCAGGCGAGCAGCTTCCCCTGCTCCCCAGGTCATCTGTCTCCAGGCAGATGTCAGAATAAGCCTGGTAATCTCAGAGGAGGATGTATGTGCACTCATGGCACTCCTGTGAACCTTCTTTGTTCCCTGACAACAGGACCCTGGGAGCAAGGCAGTGTAGGCTCTCATCTGTTCCGGAAAGAAGCTTTGCTGCAGACAGACAGTGTCCCCCAAAGCATGGCCTTCTTGGACCCCACTTCTAAATTATGACAAGATATGTGGGGCACAGGGCCAGGGAAACCAGATGCCCCCACTTTGTGAAGCAGCCCTGCAGCCATCATTGCCTGGCCCCTGGGCACTGTGCTCTCGGCAAGGACAAGAAAGACAAACAAACCCAACAGATGTCACCAGTGGGAGGGAGTGTTGTCAACAGCAATTTCCACTTTGGGATTTCACAGGTGGTCCAGGGGTAAAGAATTGTCCTGGCAATGCAGAGAATGTAGGTTTGATCCCTGGTCCAGGAAGTTAGCCCAGGCCTTGGAGCAACTAAGCCCATATGTGACTACTACTGAGCTCATGCTCAGACACAACAAAAGCCACTGCAAGGAGAAGCCCACACACTGCAAATAGAGGAGACCACCCCACCACCCCCTGCCCCCTCAGCTTGCCACAGCTGGAGACAAGCCTGTGTGACACGAAGACCTGCATAGCCTCCTCCCCTCAAAACAAAACAAAAGAAAACAAAACCAAAATGACCAAATCAACCAACCAGAAAAAAACTGGCCACATTGTTCACAGTCTGTTTCATCTTGAGGTGCATACTCGCCTTTTTGCAGAACCTCCCAGAGCAACTCAACCTGTACTAGCCACTCTCACCATCAGAAACCTAAGTTCTTCTCAGTTGTTATTAGAAAACCCATCCTTGCTTAAGGTGTCTGGGGTGGTTAGGTGCTTAAAGGTTATTAAGGAGGTTGGTCAACCTCCAACATTGGATTACTTGTGGGCTGAAGGGTCAGTCAATGAATTAAGTGCAGAATGCCTTTTGAAATGAATCACTTAAAAAAAAATAAAAGAGTATGTTATCTATTGTGGATTTCTACATGGGATCTGGGGTTACCATTGCAGGAGGTCTCTTCACCTGACTGAGGCACCAGGGAAGCCCCAGGCACAAAACACTAGAAAATTGCTCTTCTCAGAGATACAAGTCAGGTTAGTGATTGCCTAGGGATTGAGACAGACAAGAATGGAGAGATTCGACAGAGAAGAATATGGGTTTCCCAGGTGGTGCTGTGGTATAGAATCCCCCTGCCAGTGCAGGAGATACAAGTTCAATCCCTGGGTTGGGAAGATATCCTGGAGAAAGGAATGACAACTCACTGCATCATTCTTGAGAGCAGCTTGACAGACTATACTCCATGGGGTTGCAAAGAGTCAGATATGACTGAGTGATCAAGCAGTGAAGGCTACATGTTATTGATTTAAGAACTCAATTTTAAAAACACTCACAAGACTTCCTGGGTATTCCCAGGGGCTAAGGAATCCCTGTGGTTAAGACTCCATGCTCCCAATGCATGGGGCCCAGTTTCAATCCCTGGTCAGGGGATTAGATCTCACATGCGAAAACTAACACTTGGCTTACCCAGACGAACAGATTATAATTTTTAATTGAAAAAATATAACATAGTATGTAGTTTTAAAAGTCAGTACTATGTGCATCATTAGGATTTAAAGCAGGAATTCACCAGGTGACAGTAAAAGACAATGGTTGGCTATGTGCTTTGTGCTCTTCTCAAGTCCGAAATCTCAGGTGACTCTGCAGTGGGCAAGGCACAGTCCCAGTTGGACCATGCATCTTATGCCACCCTCTGGTCTCAGCCATTCAGTTTGCTTCCTCGGCCAGAGGGCTCCGTCTCTCGTGTGCCACAGGTCTCCTCAGTGCAGCTGACCCCAGGCTATTATGATCTTGGCCTATGTGAACTCTCCACGAACCCAGGAATTCATCATTAGCAACTGTCAGCCAGCTTAGAGCTTGGTAGGGGATGTCTCCGGGGCCAAGATGCCAGTAGCCTATTTCCTTCTGCCTCCGGCAGTCATATGAATTCTTCTCTCCCTCCATGGGGAGGAGAGTCTTAAATGGAAGCTGGATTGGTCTCCTTCTGTATCTTCTAGTGCACAGTCTTCTGTTCTGTGAGTGTGACATGGTTCACTATGTGGCCTTAGAACCTTCTCGAAGGAAAAGATTTTTCTAAATTTCTGTCTCTAGTGTTCCCTTGGTTTAAGTTCTATGTCACCTTAGCTGTCCTCAGGGCACTAAAGCTTCGTTCTAATCATATTGTGTTTGTTACATCCCAGGCCTCCCTCCCAGGCCCCATGGGGGACAGTGGACAGGAGCATCGGAGCCACTTCTTGGCTAGTAATTGCTTTTATTGGCATAATCTGTGTGTGTGTGTGTGTGTGTGTGTGTGTGTGTCTGTGTGTCTGTGTGTGTCTGTGTGTGTTTCCTTTGGTCCTCTGGTTATGTTTCTTCTCCCGCTGACACCTATGAGAGAGGGTTTCCTATATTGTGAAAATTTCTCCTCCTTTATGACTCCCTCTCCGAGACATTTCTCCATCCCTAAAAACTTCTCCTCCCTTATGTCTCTTATTTGGTCCGACGTCCATTTTAAGAGACTATTTTTCTTTCTCGGTGTCTATGGCTCATCAACATCTTTCACAAATTAGTTTCTGGAAGGTGTTCCATGTGTAGTACTTCCTTTGACGGATTTCTGTAGGAGAAAGTGGACTGTGTCTCCTGTTCCTCTAACATTATGAGACCCCACCACAACACTGGAAGATCCATTTTATTAAAATCTTGTAGTTGTTCAGCCACAAAGCAATGTCTGACTCTTTGTGACCCCTTGGACTGCAGTGCACAAGGTGTCTCTGCCCCTCACCATCTTCCAGGTTTTGCCTGAGATCATGTCCATGGGTTGGGTGAAGGTAGACAACCTTTTCCTCCTCTCTAACACATGTCTCCTCCTGATTTCATTGTTTCTTAGAATCAGGGTCTTTTCTAGCAAGTCAGTTCTTTTCACAGTTGGTCAAAGCTTTGGAGACTCACCTTCGACACCTGTTAGTTTAAGGCATCTTCAGAGTTGATTTCCTTTATGTTTGACTGGCTTGATCTTGCAATCCAATCCAAGTCATTCGCAGAAGAGCAGTTTGGTGTTCTCACATCTGTACATGTTTACTGGCAAGACCATGGATGTGACTCTTTGTGCCTCCATTGGTCAAGTCATGTCTCCACATTTCAACATGCTTTCCAAATTTGTGAGAGGTTTTCTTCCAGGAAGTAACTGTCTTCTTATTTTATAGCTGCCATCACCATCTGCAGTGAATTTAGAGCCACAAAAGAGGACATTGGTCACTGCTTCTGTCTTTTCCACTTCTATTTCCCATGAAGCAGTGGGACCAGATGCCATGATCTTACTTTGTGTAATACTGAGAATTCAAATGTACTATTAACCCTATGTTTTCCTACACACACTGATAATGATTGTATTCTTGTACCTCTGTCTTCCCTCAGTGTTTTGGATAAGAACTTATTTTCTAAGCGTACTCTAAGGTGATAGTTACTTATTATATATAATACTGCTGGTTTTAAGTTTCCTGCTGGAGCATTTGTGCCATGCTTCTGTGACAACTGGGTAAAATGCTGACAAAATATACAGCCTATAATCTATTTCTCCATTAACATAAAGTATTGAGTCTGTTCATGTTATCTAGTTAGATTTTCTCTAATGGGCAAATAGAAAAATACAAAGGAGGACACGAAAGAAAAGATATGATGTGGAGGGGGCAGGAAGCTGAGCCACTGTGGTATGAAGGGAGAGAAATTTTGATCATCAATGATTTCTCTTGAAATATTTGGTACCAAAAGTTCAAAGTGATGAAAGAAACTTTTACAGACTGAATTGTGGAGAAGTGATTTTGATGTATATACCACATAATTTCAATGTTCAGGTAGCAAGAAGAGTCTGATTATGATCTCTGCACAGTGCCCTGTGCATCTGTTTTACCCATGAAGTGGGTACCTGTTATCTCAAATCCAGTTAGTTGACCACTCTGCATGTGGCTCAGACATGTCGCTATGTTACTATACTTGGATGTTTAAAAGTGTATCCATTGTGAGGATAGCAATAGCTTACTTAAAACAATATCTTTAAGTAAATGATAGTTGCATTTATTTTTATTTTTATTTTTTTTCCCAGTGGGTTTTGTCATACATTGATATGAATCAGCCATAGAGTTACATGTATTCCCCATCCCGATCCCCCCTCCCACCTCCCTCTCCACCCGATGATAGTTGCAATTTTATGGGCTCAAGGTGTCCTCAGAAGTATGAACCTCATCTCTTAATACAGAAATAGTGGAACATGAGCTAGATTAAGGGAGAGACTTTCAGAAACAGGATCAGAAATATTCAGCTAGAAAATCATTAAGAAATACTGGGCTTCCCAAAGAGTTCATTAAGTTAAATTTGCTTGGGGGCAAGCACAGTGTTTGGCCACATAAATAAAGTTACCTAAAATTACATTTAGACATATATACATATATATACGTGTGTGTGTGTTTAAAAAGTACAATGGTTTTAATTACTTTTAGGTGTAACAGCATGGGAGAAAAATTAAAAGCTAAATGTAAAATGATTCAAAAATGTACTTGGTTATTGAATATATATGTATATATATATACATATACATATGTAAGTGGAAATACTCCAAAATATGTTTTCTTGGATACATCTCAAATATGAGGAATCTTTTATATCACTCCCCTCATTTCTTTTAATCAATACTAATGAATTTTCAAATGTCTGTCCAGGTTTAGTGACAATATATACGCTTATATATACATATGTATATAGATATACAATTATCTATATAAAATAGACAGATATGTTTGCATAAGAGAAAATATTGATAATTTGTTATCTAATACTTTTAATTATTTCATAATTTGTTATCTAATATTTTTCATTATTTCATAATTTGTTATCTAATATTTTTCATTATATGATAATTTGTTTTCTAATAATTTCTGTTAGATATCAGAATTATTTCCAACTCCATGCTCCGTCTCAACAGGAAATAGCCAAAATTTTTGCTGACTCAAACACTCCAAGACATGGGCAACCTGAACAAAAAAAATTGAACCTGCAACTGAGATTTTCAGTCATATTTATAATTGAGTTCTATGTCCAACGCTTAATTTCCTTTCTTTTACTAAGCATCCTCTTCTTAAGATTGAAAAGTATGAAAACAGAGAGAGAGGCAGGAGATTGTAGACCTCCTCATGTTCCAAGATTCATTTTAATCAAGAAACTAGAAAAGCCAGAAACAAAGGAAAATAATCAAGAAATATAGAATTATAAAGATTTAGCAAAGTCAATGATCATTTGTTCCTCCTCAATGGCCATAGATAACATTCTGAGCAATAACCTGTGAAGTTTTAGAGATGCTAAAGCCCCCACCAGACTGAAATTTAAGTGCATATACCACAGAGTAGTTGGAACCAGACAACTGATTATGTTGGCTCCCGATATCCTCAGTAGCAGACCATTAGTAAAATGTCCACAAACCGATTACACACCTCAATATGTCATTAAAATACGTCTCTTGAAGCTATTTGGGGAGTGTGGGCCTTTGAAACACCATCTGCTAGGATACCCTGCTTGGTCCTACAATAAACACGTGTTTTCACTGAAACCCACAGCCAGTTGATTGACTTTATTACACAGAAGCCAGTAGACCCAAGTTTGGCTGGGTAACAGTACTGAATATTAAGAATGTGTATAGAAGGGTGATAAATCACTTCTATTTCAGAAACCAGGTAGACTTCTTGATGTGATTTTTCTGTGTAAAAATTCTTTAGGAATGAAATTTTGCAGGCTTCATGGTTTGGTTACTATTTATGTAAGCAGCCTGTATTTTAACATGATGCTGAAGTAAACACTGGTTGAATGCTACCCAACAATTGCTAGGAGACCAGTGACTTTGTGATGTCACAGCTTCTGACCTTCAGAACCACTGTGATGATCTAGAGAGTTGATCTCTGTAGGCCAGCCAAGCATAATTTGAAGCTGCAGTGTGTAAAGCCAGTCAAATGAGAAAAGTGTCTGAAGAAAGATTGATCTAAGATGGCACATATTTCTTCAGCAATTCAAGATGTTCCTCCTAAAGATGAATCAACTGGTTCAGAAACCTCCATTAGATCTTCTTTGTATGATTATACACTTACTGAGGACAAGGTTTTGAGATCTATGATTGAAGAATATTCTTTTCAGGCTTTGTATGAGGAAGTTGTGATAAAAAGGCCACCTTACACATTTTCTGTCTCTGAAACAGATGAGTTGAATGTTTCTTTTGCAATAGACAGGTTTCCCCAGAAACTTTGGGCAATAGTTGAAAGTGATCAGTTTGAATCTATTTGGTGGGATAAGAGTGGCACTTGTATAGTGATCAATGAAGAACTCTTCGAGAAAGAAGTCTTGGAAAGAAAGGGGCCTTTTAGAGTACTTGAAACCAATAGTATGAAAAGCTTTGTTCGGCAGCTTAACCTATATGGATTTAGTAAGCAGCGACAAACGTTTCAAAGATCTGCTTCACTACCTGACTTTCTGGAAGAAGAAAACAACATCTCTCTTTGGAGCAAGGTATTCCAAAATATTCCCTCGTTGGCAATATGTAAGATTAAACCATGTGAATTAGAAAGCATGTTCATAAAACAGAATTAAAACTTGAGATAGCAAATTGTTGAAAAAGTTTAATTTTTTGAAGTTGAGAACATCTGGAGGCTAAATTGTTTGATATTTAACAAGCTTTCCTAGCAACTTGATATCATATACAAGTCCTGAAGCGACTTATTTATGTACATGTATATGCATATGTCTATGTACTGTATTTACTGTATATGTACCAAGCATTTTTAGTTTAGTTGAGTTTCTAACATGTTAGCTGTTAAAACTACTAATGGCTGTTTCCTTTGATGCTATTTAATTGGTATCATTAAAGGTATACATTGGTATGGTTTAAATGTATTTGTCAGTTTTACCTTGGCTTATAAAGAAATTAAATAATTTTATCCTTTGATTTTAGCTTCATTTCTACTATAATCCAAATTTCAAAAGAGGCAATCCCCAACTATTAGTAAGAATGAAAAGAAGAGTTGGGATTAACAACGTGTCTCCAATATCTTCATTAGTTCGAGATTACAAGAAGAAGCATGTTAAAGCCAGAGTCAATACAGATGATCATAACTCTGATTTTCTTCCTAAAACTAGTGGAGAGAGTGCATTTTCAGCCTCCACAAGTTTAAGTGTGCCTTTCATACAAAAACCTTATACCAGCCAGATAGTCGCTAATACAAGTGCCCTACCTCCGTGTGACTTACCTTCCCCATCGTCAATATCAGTTAGACAAACAGAACAGATTGTGGTAGATCAACCTGCTGTTTTAAATCAGTTTAGCATTTTTAGTTGGCACTCACATAGCAGCTACACTCAAGTAAATGGCCACGTTGAGGACATTGCTACTACAACTACGCCTACTTCTCAGAACCCCATAGTTTCTCCATCACAGAGCAGTTATTCTGGACTGATGGTGGAGCCTTCTAAATTTCCAGTTACCGATAGTGATATGTCAGCCCATGACAGTCCTTGTCCTAACCAGCAACAGAGAGGCAACTCATGGTCCTCAATGCCAACGACCACTTATACATCTGCCTCCTCTCTTTCAAGTCAATTTATCAAGAGTCATCATTATATGAAAACCATGCTAATTAAAACTGACCTATCAAATAAGTGTCAGATTATGGAGCCTAATGAAGATTAAAATTTACGTTGGGAGATGTCAACAAATACTTATAATTCTTGTAATTGAGCAATAAAATTACATGTTCATCGTCATAGTTTCATTTGCTATTTTCAAACAACAAAGTGGAAATGAGGCTTTAGATCAATGGCTATTTCACTGCACTGTATTATAAACTCTTCTGTTCTGGAAAACATTTGTTATCTGTCCTGGGTAAATGATACCTGATCTAATGTTTGTTAGCAAGAAAATGAGAACAAAGGGAAAAGAGGTAATGGATATAAACTGATTTCTGAAATCATCCCTGCTGAAATGAATGGGTGTCTTAAATAGGATGGCATGGGTGCAGGAAGAGATACAAACAAAATAAAAACAAATGCAAATACATTGTCTGTACCTTAGTGCATTCACATTTACATTATAATCTATAAATTCTTGGTAGAGTCTTAAGAGGTTAGACAGCAGGTTGTCTTCATTATAGAAATTCCTTTTGTACTTGAAAATATAGATATTGTAGCATGTCCAGAGCCATGATCACCATCAACCATTACTGTGATACCAAAGATAGCATGATGTAATCAGTGACTAGCCCATAGACAGCACAAGATATGCATTTGACAAGTGATACTTTACAGAGTCACTTTTGCTCTGCTGTCCTTAAGGCATGCATTTATTTCCTGACACCAAGATTCCACCCTATATTTCCTAATGCACGTTGAGATGTTGCTTATCTGTTCCCACAGATACAGAATAAATTCCTGGTGGTGACTGTAGCATATCAACCTGGTTAACAATTTCTCTGAAGACATGAAATATGTTTTCCTTAGTAATTTCATTATCTTTCTCTTATACTGTGCTTCTGGTGCTACAATCACAGAAACTACTTTCAGTCATACTAAGCCCCTTCTCATAAGTTTGCCTCAACTCTTTCTTTTGGTTAGAAGGAACTTCTCTGTGGCCTCCTACCAAGGTGAGCACAGATATCAGATCTTCCATATGTTTTGGGTCTACCTTCTTTTCTTTATGTGTCTTTCACATCAGCTAAAACTTAGAGCCTGCAAATGACACATTTTAAGTACTTGCTGAATTATCAGTAAAGAAATGTAATAACCAATCAAGTGCTATACACATTACTCAACAACGTCCTATAACCTGCACTATTATCGTAATTGACCTTTCCTATTTACTGAGAAATTTTTCCAAGTTGACAAATATTTATTATATTTACATGAATGTCAAATGTAGGGATTCAAATTATAAAATGATTGCTGTTCTCATGAAGATCATAGTCTCTAAGAACCCATTCTAAGCATGCTATTTCAGGCCCCAGTTCCCTAAAATTTATCAGTGTAGAATCATTCATTTTAATCAACCAGAAAAGTCATGGAGTAAGTAGGGATTAAAATCAATGGCTGATCATTAATATGTTTTACAACAAAATACTCTGAGCAGAGTTTCTGTTTGTTGGACTATCCAGACTCTCATGAACACTACCTAGAAATCTTGGCAATCTCAGAATTGAGGCCCTTCCTTTGGATAGTTGTGGCAACATCAAACCATGTCCCTGTTTTCATATGGTAACTCACATAGGACAACACCAAGTTAAGTTCACCGTTCTCATTCTTACAGCTAACAGTGAAATCTGTGGAATATTTGTGTAGGTAAGGGAGTGGTTCACCAAACACACTATTAAGCTTTTACTGAAAATGTTCATTAAATGTAGGTGAGAATACCATGCTTTAGAGGTAATCATTTTACAGCACTTTTAAGAGTTGTGGAAATTGGTATCCTTCATTATCATTTCAAGCCCCAAATCCAATGGCCTTGGTTTAGATTTCAGGTGTTTTGCTGTATAGTCAAATTTGCATGCTTTGAGCAATGTCACCTTAAAGGTGATTCTATCTTCTATTTCAAGGCCATATACTTGAAATATATTATACTCCTTCTCAGTCCCTTTTACCTTATTTTCATGTTCTGTTTAGAGTGGCAGGTCCTTCTCAAAGAGAACAAGATTAATCCACTTAGTCCTCTGTGATAACTTGGATAAGGCATGGATAAGGACATGTTGAAAAGCTACTGCTTTCGTTCCCTCCTGAAAGCATATTATTAACCTGTACTTCAATTGTCCAACCAAGGGAAGCCTGGTTACATGATATATTACCTTGGTGAACAGTTCCCATATGGCTTTAACATATCAGTACCTTTAATTCTCAAAAGCATATAGAGAAAAGAGCTCAATACTTTAGGGAAACATTGTACATTATTTCATTTTTATTTCCTTTATGTGTTTATTTTATAATTGGTGCCTAAAAGAGTAAAAGTGAAAACAAAAATTTAAGTAATGTAAATACAGAAGATTTGGGCAAGGAGTAGACAAATTGATGGGGGAAGTTCAGAGGATGAAATCGGATGCTTAAAATATAACACCGAGGAAACCAATTCTCAAAGAGACACGTGCACCCCAATGTGCATCGCAACACTGTTTATTATAGCCAGGCCACTGAAGCAACCTAGATGCCCATCAGCAGATGAATGGATAAGGAAGCTGTGGTACATATACACCATGGAATATTACTCAGCCATTAAAAAGAATTCATTTGAATCAGTTCTCATGAGATGGATGAAACTGGAGCCCATTATACAGAGTGAAATAAGCCAAAAGAAAATAAAGAACATTACAGCATACTAACACATATATATGGAATTTAGAAAGATGGTAATGAAAACCTTATATGCAAAACAGAAAAAGAGACACAAATGTACAGAACAGACTTTTGGACTCTGTGGGAGAAGGCGAGGGTGGGATGTTTTGAGAGAACAGCATGGAAACATGTATATTATCTATAGTGAAACAGATCACCAGCCCAGGTTGTATACATGAGACAAGTGCTGGGGCCTGGTGCACTGGGAAGACCCAGAGGGATTGGGTAGAGAGGGAGGTGAGAAGGGGGATTGGGATGGGGAATACATGTAAATCCATGGCTGATTCATGTCAATGTATAACAGAACCCACTGCAATGTTTAAAAGAATTAGCTTTCAACTAATAGAAATAAATATATATATATTTGCAAAATGAAAATATTGTATGGGTAAATATATATATATATTATATATATAATACATACTATATATACATATATATTTATATATACGATATATAAATAAATATACAATGAGAATATTGTATGTGGAAATATATATATATTATTATATATATAATACATACAAAATATATATGCAGTATATATATATATATATATATATAATACCTACAAAATATTGTATGATTTGCAAAAATGAAAATAATATTGTAGGGTAACAATATTGAAATCATATTGACCTCTCAGTTGCACATTGGCTTGTTATATATATACACATATATCCCTAACATCCTAGAAAATCTCTTTGGGACCCTTCCCCAGACTGCCTTTCTCCCATACAAGTCCCCATGATAGAGCTGATAATGTCTCCGGTATAGATTAGTTTTGCCTCACCTAGTAGCAGTAGCAGCTTAGTCGCTCAGCTGTGTCCAACTCTTTGCAAACCCATGGATTGCAGCATGCCAGGCCTCCCTCTATCTACGCAAACTCATGTCTGTTGAGTTGGTGATGCCATCCAACCATTTCATCCTCTGTCATCCCCTTCTCCTCCTGCCCTCAATCTTTCCCAGCATCAGAGTCTTTTCAAACGGTTCAGCTCTTCACATCAGGGGCCAACGTATTGAAATTTCAGCTTCAACATCAGTCCTTCCAATGAACACCCAGGGCTGATGTCCTTTAGGATGGACTGGTTGGATCTCCTTGCAGTTTAAGGAACTTTCAAGAGTTTTCTGCAACACCACAGTTCAAAAGCATCAATTCTTCGGCGCTCAGTTTTTATTGTTGGTGTTTGTTTGTTTGTTTGTTTGTTTTTGCTTTTTACAGTCCAACTCTCACATCCATACATGACTATTGGAAAAATCATAGCCTTGACTAGATGGACATTTGTTGGCAAATGTCTGTGCTTTTTAATATGCTGTCTATTTTCTTCCAAGGAAAATCTTTTGATTACATGGCTGAAATTATTTTGAAGCCCAAAAACACAAAGTCAGCCACTGTTTCCCCATCTATTTGGCATGAAGTGATGAGACAAGATGTCATAATCTTAGTTTTCTGAATGTTGAGCTTTAAGCCAACTTTTACACTCTCTTCTTTCACTTTCATCAAGAGGTTTTTTAGTTATTTTTCACTTTCTGCCATAAGGGTGGTGTCATGTGGTATCTGAGATTATTGATTTTTCTTCCGGCAATCTTGATTCCAGCTTGTGCTTCCTCCAGCCCAGCGTTTCTCATGATGTATTCTGCAAATAAGTTAAATAAGCAGGCTGTCCATATACAGCCTTGATGTACTCCTTTTCCTATTTAGAACCAGTCTGTTGTTCCATGTCCTGTTCTAACTGTTGCTTCCTGACCTGCATACAGATTTCTGAGGAGACAGGTCAGGTTGTCTGTCATTCAGCCCTTTCAGAAATTCCTATAAATTGAGCCCACACAAGGTACACCTACAGAAGCTTTACAATGTTATGTTACTATCTGCTGTACAGCAAAGTAAATCAGCTGTGCATATGTTTGTGTTTATATATATCCACCTTTAAAAAAAATTTATTTGCCATGTAGGTCACCTCAGAGCATTGAGGACATTTCCCTGTGTCACAAAGATGGTTCTCAATAGTTCAGCTCAGTTCAGTTGCTCAGTCGTGTCTGTCTCTTTGCCATCCCATGGATTGCAGCACGTCAGTCTTCCCTGTCCATCACCAGCTCCTGAAACTTACTCAAACTTATGTCTATCATGTCAGTGATGCCATCTAACTATCTCATCCTCTGCCGTCCCCTTCTCTTCCCACCTTCAATCATGCCGAACATCAGGGTCTTTGCAAATGAGTCGTTTCTTAGCAGGAGGTGGCCAAAGGATTGGTCTTTGAGCTTCAGCATCAGTCCTTCTAATGCATATTCAGACAGAACGTACTTATTTCCTTTCAGATGGAAGGGTTAGATCTCCTTGCAGTCTAAGGGACTCTGAAGAGTCTTCTCCAACCCCACAGTTCAAAAACATCAGGTCTTCAATGCTCAGCTTTTTTTATAGTCCAACTCTCACATCCATTCATGACTACTGGGAAACAACCATAACAACAACAAAATAAACAAGCAAACAAACAAAACATAGCTTTCACTAGACGGACCTTTGTTGGCAAAGTACTGCCTCTGATTTTCTGATTTTTAATATGATATCTAGGTTGGTCGTAGCTTTCTTTCCAAGGAGCATGTGACTTTTAATTTCATGGCTGCAGTCACCATCTGTCGTGATTTTGCAGTCCCCAGAATAAAATATCTCACTGTTTCCATTC
The DNA here is from genome assembly GCA_020226045.1 of Muntiacus reevesi. Lineage (NCBI taxonomy): Eukaryota > Metazoa > Chordata > Mammalia > Artiodactyla > Cervidae > Muntiacus > Muntiacus reevesi. Next base: position 19,812 of record JAGTXV010000436.1, on the reverse strand, counting down.
TTTTCCCATCAATTTGCTGTGAAGGGATGGCACTGGATAGCATGATATTAGTTTTCTGAATGTGGAGACTTCAGGAAACTTTTTCACTCTCTTTTTTCATTTTTCATCAAGAGGCATTTTGATTATTCTCTTTCTTTTATTTCCAGTATTCTGGGAGGCGGGTCATAGAGGATCTTGCTGTGATTCATGTCAGAGAGTGTTTTGCCTATGTTCTCCTCTAGGAGTCCTATAGTTTCTGGTCTTACATATAGATCTTTCATCCATTTTGTTTATTTTTGTGTATGGTGTTCGAAAGTGTTCTAGCTTCATTCT